>CM033641.1:76010457-76325482 GCA_019512145.1 Engystomops pustulosus | reverse complement strand
ATATATCGGACGCTGAGCGCTAAGTCATTGAGCTCAGCGTCCGATATATCGGACGCTGAGCGTTAACGGGTTAAAGATAGGAATACTATCTTTTAGATGAAGCTTATGGTTCTGAGAGCAACAAAACTGGAGACAAAGGCAGTTAAAAAATTGGCAGGCCCTGGATCTTTATCTGAAGCTTGTATTTCTAACTATGTCTTTTTCTGCCCATTACTCTGGTTCTGTAGCTCACAAAAAACAGAGAAAAGATACTCCTCACATAATATAACAGTAAAACATATTTCTAGGTACTACAGAACACTAACCCACTAAACTTGCTCAGCTCATGTGAAAATGAGGTGAGAAGAGTCATATTTGCCTAAGATTGGGTATTGGGATTTGTTTTATGGGTAAATGGGTAAGATTCCACATAAAAGAGGACATTCTAGAAAGGACGAGTCATACACAACTTGAGAGGGCTAGTAGCTTAGTAGGGTACAACCTGGTGACATGTTCACATTAAGTCTCTATGGGTACATCAAAGTAAAACTTTTCTGATCAATGAAAATATAAAATTACCTAACCTGTCTACTGTACTGCAAAAAACAAGCTCCTCATCCGCTATAATCAAGGGAGAAAAAAGAAACCTGCAGACTTGTGAATTGTAAAGATTTTACAAAATTTAAAGAGGAGCTAACACCAAGTAAATTGAAAGACATCTCAATGCCGCTGTGCCAAATATACAGTATTTTTCGGACTATAAGGCGCACTGGAGTATAAGGCGCACCATCAATAAATGCCTGCTAAAATGTCTATGTTCATATATAAGGCACACTGGACTATAAGGCGCACCTGATTATAAGGATGAATGACCAGCAGGTGGCAGAACTGTGCACAGTTCAAGGCAGCTGTTTTCTGTAAGTACGGTTCATATATAAGGCGCACTGGGCTATAAGGCGCACCTTTGATTTCTGAGAAAATCAAAGGATTTTTTGTGCGCCTTATAGTCCGAAAAATATGGTAAATGGTTAATCAGGGGCACAGGGATAATTGTATTGTCTTCTCTTTTATCTCTGTAGTATACAAACTTTTTGTGCTGCATCACAATTACACTTGATATCAAAATTATAGAACAATGTATGATTCATTTGATTTTTTCAGAAATAATGTAATTTCCATTGATCAACACTTGATGGATTGTTTTATCCATGCAACTAGAACAGCGTTTTAGAGAATTACCAAAGTATAGCAACATAAAACCTTATATTTAGAGAACAGCCATGACTGTAGCACAGAGAAATATTATTATATATATCAGAAATACATTTTCTGAAATTTACAGCAGTAACCAATCAGTAGGAGGTGCACAGGCCTTTGCTTTAGAGGACTTCAGCACATCTGCGGTGCTGCTCTGGAGTGATTTTGGGCCACTCTTCTTTCGGACTCTTCCACAGTTCTGTAACGGTTTTCTATAGGGTTTAGATCCGGATTCTGGGTTGGCCATTTCTTTTGTTTACATTTCAAGACACTGTTTTACTAGTTTTGCTGTGCGATAGGGGACATTGTCCTGGATGAAAACTCCTGGCTTAAAGGAGCGACATGTTGTTGAAGACTGTCTCGTTACACACTTGCATTCACTCTGCCTGCTGCATAAACATTCCCCAAACCCTGACACTTTCTCCACCATCTTTGACTTCTTTACACACTTTGGGTTCAGTCTTTCCACAGATTGTTGACAAACATAAGGTTTCTCATCAGATCCAAATACAGTAAATTAAACTTGCTTTCATTACTAAAATGAACTGTGGACCACTTTTCCTCTGTCCACACAACATGCTCCTCAGCAAAGGCAAGCCGTTCAATTCTTTATACTAATGAGAGGTTTGGTCACTGCAGAGTGATCTTTCAGTCCAATTGCTTTTATACAAGAACCTGTATTAGGAGACAGATCCTTATCCTGTTCAGTGCTTGTTATGATATGCAAAGCGGTTACAAATATATTTTCAATTTAAAAAAAAAAAGCGCATAACAGAACTGCAAAAATTGACCTGCCTTAAAGGCACCAATGACCTTCAGTCATGAAGGGGTTAATGTTCATTATTAAATGTTAAAATAATAGATAAAAAATAATTCAGAAGCATATACTGTATGATATTTTTTATGAATCAAGGTTGAAAACTGAATTTTATCCCACCAACCATACAGTAAGTTAAAGTGCCTGATGCTGCGGATATCAGACAGTTCTCTCATTGACAAGACTGGCCCATTGAGTAAATACAGACAGGACAAAGACAAATAACACAGCTCATGTCTGTGTCACACAATTCAAATATTTACAGCAGGAAACCATAACCCGATGCATCTAATAACTTGGTTTAAGACCTTTTATATCCTGCATTTCATGGATCAATAAGTATAATGGCTGGATTCATGGCATTAGATAATCTGGCACATCTGCTGAGCGGTGTTCTCAAAAGTGTCTGTATGAAATACAAGGTCATGAATTTGTACTGTACACTAGTAACATAACCAGTAGAACTATGTAGCACATTATGGGTAAGTTCTCACACAGTTCACCAGCTATATGCAATGAAGCCAGGCAATAGCTCATGAAGGGTGCCAATGTCTTGTAGAGGATGCCCATTCGATTGTCAGGGTCCTATGGTGGTCTTTTTCTTATCTGGAGCTATGAAATGCTTGGGTGGGTAATTTTATGGTATTGTAGCGGTACTTTACGGCGATTAGGATATAAAGTGCTTAGTTACTTATTTTGATACGGTGATGTGATGCAGGATTGTCTACCTTAGCAGGACTGGTGTTAGGGGGTTGCAGACAGGGCATTTGAGGGCATTTGCCAAGGGTCCCTTGTTCTAAAGGCGACCCCTCGTATGTGGACTTTTGTTGGCAGAGGGTGCATTGCTCTTTTAATATCCCTTGGTTAAAAGCCCGGGTGAAGATGATTATCATCCATCTCTTTTTTATCATCTATCTGTCTAGTTATCCATCTCCTATAATTTGTCCATTTCTTATCTAAATATCTGTCTATCTAACCATTTATCTATTTTTTTTGTCTATTAATCTTCTATCAATGTATCTCCTGTCTATTATCTATCCATCTATCAATCAATCTTATAATCTCTCTTCTACTGTATCTATCTGTCATATCTATCTTCTATCATCTATATAATGATCTATATTTATGCATATATAAATCATCCATCTATAAGTCTATATCATCTTTCATACTTATCTTCTATCATCAATCTGTCTGTCTCCTATAAAATTCTCCTACAGTCCCATATTACAGATTGCCTTACCATACTGCTGTGTGTGTACTACAAAGTGTTATTACCGTATATACTCGAGTATAAGCCAGCCCGAGTATAAGCCGAGGCCCCTAATTTTACCACCAAAAACTGGGAAAACCTATTGACTCGAGTATAAGCCAAGGGTGGGAAATGCATTGGTCACAGACCCCACCAGTATATAGCCAACCAGCCCCCTATAGTATACAGCCTGCCCCCAGTAGTATACAGCCCAGCCCATCTTGCCCCCAGTAGTATACAGCCAGCCCATCTTGCCCCCAGTAGTATACAGCCCAGCCCATCTTGCCCCCAGTAGTATACAGCCCAGCCCATCTTGCCCCCAGTAGTATACAGCCCAGCCCTCCAGTAGTATAACAGCTTGCCCGCCAGTAGTATACAGCCAGTCACTGCCCCCTGTAGTATACAGCCAGTCCCATGTAGTATACAGCCAGTCCCCAGTAGTATACACTTGCCCCCAGTAGGATAAACAAGCCAGTCCCCAGTATGATACAGCCACTCACCTGCCCCCGTTAGTAGTACAACTTGCCCCAGTAGTATAGTCGCCTGCCCCCAGTAGTAATACAGTTGCCCAAGTATACGCAACCCCAGCCTTCCCAGTGTAGGTATACAGCCCATCCCAGCCTGCCCCCATAGTTATACAGCCTGCCCGTGTAGTATACGTCACCCCAGCATAAAAAAAAAAAAAAAACTTATATACTCACCCTCGGTGGCCCATGCACAGCGCTGCTCCCTGATGTCCGCGCGGCTGTTCAGGCTCCTGTGCCCGTCTTCCTTCTTCTGCAGGGCGCCGCCTTTGCTCTCTCCGGGCCGCGCCTAGTATGAACGGCCGCTGCTGACGTCATGCTAGGCCGGCCGCCCGTGAAAAAACAATGGCGCGCCGAGCAGAAAGAAGACGGCACAGAAGCCTGAAGACGAGCCGCGCGACATCGGGGGAGCAGCGCTGCGCATCGGGCCACCGGAGGGTGAGTTAATGTTTATTTATGTTTTAAAGTAATTTTATTGACTGACTGCTGTATTGACTCGTGTATATAGCCGGGGGACGTTTTCAGCACATTTTGTGCTGAAAAACTCGGCTTATACACGAGTATATACGGTATTGTCTAGGACTAATGGAGCCTCTTACTGACTAACTGTTCATTAAATAGTTTTATTATGGGGCCCCACTTTGTATAAAACCAGCAATGCACCTCATCAATGTATGATATTTTTAATCTTTTTAATCTTGATGGCCGTATGTATTATTTTAATGTTTAATTTGTTTAGATTTTTTTCAAATTTTATTTTATTTTTTTGTTAATGTATCCAAGCACAGTTATATTTGCCATTGTTTTCAATTACCTACTAAAACTAAAAGTTATTCTTT
Organism: Engystomops pustulosus; assembly: GCA_019512145.1. Lineage (NCBI taxonomy): Eukaryota > Metazoa > Chordata > Amphibia > Anura > Leptodactylidae > Engystomops > Engystomops pustulosus. The sequence goes on along the minus strand of CM033641.1, from coordinate 76,320,814 downwards.
GACACTAATGAGAAGCATCTATTAAACAACAGAGAAGACCTCTATTCTTGTTGTTGTATTTACCTTGAAATAACATGTTTTCTTATACCTGTGTGTTTTTTTTTTCTTTCTTTGTGGTTATGTTTATTAGAACTTCTAGGAGTAACAAAAGTGGGCATTATCATTTTGTTGGTGCATTCCAAAGTAGAATGAAACTGGTAACACTTTCTTTGAGAGCTACAGAAGGTGTTAAAGGGAACCTACCACCACAAATCTACCTATAAAGGTAGATCAGGTGGTAGGTGGATCAATGGGACATGAGGATAGCCCTTTTAAGGGCTAATCCTCACGTCCCTGCACTTTTTTTAGTAAATTTTATTAGCCTTGTATGCAAATTTTTTTATGCGGCTACTGGGGCGTGGAGTAGCCAGCTTCAGAGCAGTGACCGCGCAGGTGTGGGCCTGCTGTTCTGCGCAGACTGTCTATTTGTCGGACGAGGGTGGAAGATGGCGAGTAGGAGGGGAAAAGAGGCTACCGGGGCGTGGAGTAGCCGCCCTGTGTAACCTCAGATGCAGCTACTCCACGCCCCAGTAGCTGCATAAAAAAAATTAGAATACAAGGCTCATAAAAGTTACTAAAAAAGTGCGGGGACGTGAGGATTAGCCCTTAAAAGGGCTATCCTCACGTCCCATTGATCCACCTACCACCCGATCTACCTTTATAGGTAGATTTGTGGTGGTAGGTTCCCTTTAAACAATATAGAGTTCTAAGAAAAAATGTTCCTGCATTGATATTCCATGGGGAATACAATTTCAAGAGTTGATCCTTTTTGTTATATTTTTAACATATTTTAAAGGAAATCTACCATCGGGAAATGACTTTTTTTCAGCAGTTTGAGAAATAGATAGCCCATGTGTGGCTTATTTGTGAATATCTTAGCTAGTTCCCAATTGTTTAATAAACTTTGTGTTTTTATGAAAATTACCTTCAGAGGCTACTCGGGCCATGGATCCGAGTTCACAGAGGCTACTTCATGCCCTGAGTAGCCTCTAAAGGTAATTTGCATAAAAACAAAGTTTATTACACAATGGACAGCTAGCTAACAAATTATTCAAGATGTCCACATATAAGCCATCTACCGCTGGAACTACTGAAAAAATAGATTCCAAACGGTAGATTTCCTTAAGCACATGTACGAGTATTTCCTATATAAATATGTTTGTGATCTACTACACTTTTTTTAGTAACAAAAATCCTTTTCACATTTGGCTACTGTACTCTGAATGCACATTAGAGAGATGATGGGAACAAAGACCCATAGGTGCACATTAGCTGAACAAAGAATAGATTTTAAATAATATTTTTATGAAATCTACTACATAAAGTAGACCTGACAACTCACCAATAAATCCAAGCTGTGAGAACTCAAGTATAAGCCATTCATTAGAGGTTTGTTGGGTAGCAAAGTCCTTAATGGATTGTAAATAATCTGGCTTGGCGATAATGTCATCTTCCACCTGTTAATGAAAGGAGATCAGTCAAAAACATGGTTCTCCATGGTATATACAATTTAGCACAGAAGAATCAAAGCATTAACCTGCACACAGTGGTCGCACTTATTTTTTCCAGAAGAGTAATAATACTCCTTTTACCATTTTTCAAGAAGTATTTTTAGGCAAGGAGGAATATGTCATTTTCACTACTACAAATAAATAACTCATAGGTAAACCAAATTATCAACACAGAACAGAAAAGAAACAGTAATTCCACAATATTCCTTATTAATTGAACCCACTCCATAAATCATACGCCACATTCAGAAAACACAAGAGTTTAAACCGGTTCCTATAGAGCAAGTCTCAAAAGAGAAATTCTTAAAAAGACAACTTAATTACAACATTTGTAGATGGCTACAAGTTATTCGTTTAGATCGTTCCTGAAGGTCCATATAATCCATCAATACAACACTAAGTATTTATAGCTGCATAAGGCACATCAATATGTGCATGTCATAGTATCTCCAATTAATTATCCATGCAAAGTGCAGAAATAAATTGTATGTCATCCTATCGGGTTAAAGTGCCGGTGCATGGTCAGAAATACCCATGGGTACAACAAGGTTTATATATAACAAAGATTATAAAGATTGTAACTGAACAATTTTCAAGAGGATCATAGCAGATTCACTTACCCATGGTATAACCTGGGTAAGTGAATCTGCTATGATCCTCTTGAAAATCCTCATCCAACCAGCAAATGTCTCATCCTAGGCTGCTGCTTCTGGAATACAGGAGGAATAAATCAAGCAGTGGGGCATCATGTGCCATCTCAGTGCCCTCCATTGCCGCACCCATTGAATCGGATATACCAAGAGGCTCCTGGTTGCTAGGCCCTATGCACCACACTGAAAAAAGAGAAAAATATGCCACATTGAATAATAAAACATTTTAATCATTTATATTATATTCATATTAAATGTATTTACAAATGTATAGCAGAGATACATTAAAAAGTATCATCAAGATAACTATGACCAAATAATGAAGTGGGAATGAACCCTAAGTGCAATATTAGGTATATATTAGAGGATATGTATAGAATAAGTACAAGCACGCTGCCCAGCACCAGCCCCAACAACTGTTTTGGACGACAAGGTCCTATGCTAGACCCTGTTTAGCGTAACATTTTAGCATGTGCCTAGTGCAGGCTATAAATAATGTGCCATAATAATTGGCTGTAATAATCTCAGGAACAGAGTGAGTGCTGAGAGGAGACAGTCCCTGGGTATAGAAAGATGGGGAAAACATTTGTTGACATGCCAGAGAAGTTTTCTGTGAACAATGAAAAGCCAGAAAAATGTAAAAAAATGTAATATGTCAACATTTTTAATGACATAATATAAGAAAACCGTGGTTAGAAGCAATCAAAAAATTTTCTTAGCCTCCCTAAATCTCCACTTTTTTATGCTGTAAGGTCATGTTGACATTTTAACAGTGAAAAAAAAAAAACACACAGAATTCCTTTTATATTATTCATTTATGTCGCAAGTTTAGCAACATATAGCAGCACAACAATCTAATTTCTGTATCACAGACACACCCTAGGAGTATCATTATAGAAAGCTAAATTACCCAACTATGTTTATGGACTTGCCCAATATCTAATTTTCATATTTTTTTTTTATTGTGATACAACAAAGTTCCCATCATAAAAGATTAATAGGGTGGCAATCATATGAATATATATATGAATTAATGAATGAATGAATGAATGAATGAATGAATATATATATATATATATATATATATATTATATATATTATATATAGTGACACATGGATATATATATATTATCAACATGGATGTGGATGATCGTGACATTACATTTTCATTGTATTCTGAGTATTTCCACAGCACACATGAAAGCCTAATCTAGCATAATAAATAAAACAAAATGGGCAATTTTGCAGCCCATCCTCCATCCTACATGCGTGTATTTTCTCTTTCACACGATTGCCACCCTATTAATCTTTTGCCACCCTATTAATGCCTGTGATATATTTCTATTAAATTGCTATTAAACTATAATTAAGATCCTCATCCAACCCGCAAATGTCTTATCCTAGTGTCAGAACTCTCAAATTGTTCTGATGGGATTTGGTTTCAGGTTTCTTTCCGGAAAACCACACCCAGAGCTGCCTGTGATTGACAGCTCCATTTCTAATCTTGGGAAAACTAGTTGTATCTTTGAACTCTTTTTGTCTGCAGGTTTGAGTGATGGACGGCTGAGCCAGTCAGTGCTGGAGGTAGTGTCCATTACTGCCTTTTATTCTGCCCAGCCCCTTCATTGGGTGCTGGTTATTCAGTCTCCTGGGTCCTCTAGTGCTCTTGCCATTGCGTTTCTTGCTATTCTGTGTATTGACTTCTGCTTTGCCTACTGACCATTCTATTTGCTATACGATTCTGTTCATTTGCGCCATCTTGGTTTTGACCTGGTTTGTTTGACTCCGCTTGTCTGTCTGTATCTGTTGTTTTGTCCCTTTGTATCGTTTATCTCCTAGAGTGACCCAACTTCCCTGTCTCAGTCTTGTGTCGGTTTCTGTGTACCAGTGTGAACACTGACCTATATCTGTATTCTGATTACCTGTCCGCTCCACCATCCAGCAGCTGTCAGACAAAGTAAGTCTTTCCTATCATCATGTAGGGTCGCTCAGGGACCGTCAGTTAGGTTCCTGATAGTGGGTTTGCCCTTATCAGTGTGATTTATCTGCTTTAGGGAGGGCGTTGAACGCAGGGACGTCGCAGGGAGAATTCGCCACCACTTACCTAGTCTGACAGCTAGCGCCAAGCCTAGTTGTGGTGGCAACGGGGTGCTGGACTGTGTAGGGATTGCAAACTATATATATATATATAATATATATATATATATATATATATATATATTATATGTGTGTGTGATGTGATTTTGCAAAGATGAGTAGACAAACTTTCTAACAATCTGACATTAAATTCTCTTGGTCAATAAATTCGCACTCCACACAGTGGATTTGGTACAAAAACTAGCTGAAGTCAACAGTCTTCATCAAATCACACGCAAGGATTCATCCTTTATAGGTGATATACAACTAACTACACATTATGGCACTTCACTGAGACAGTAGGTTAACAATTTTTATACTATCGCCATAAATATTCATAAAACAAAATGATGAAAAACAGCCATCTTAGTCACTCTGCTCAGGTGACCAGAGAAAGCCTCCCTTGACCACATACATAGCATGAAATTTCACGTTGCTACAAGCCATCAAATTACATAATCAAGAGGCACTTTCTGCTTGCCCATGCTCTTGTCAACGATTCAAGCATAACATTCTCCTTAAAGTTCATCTGTGTTTACACCAGTTCTTTCGAAATGGACCATTACCCTCATTTGTACAACAGGAATGGCAGTAATGGATCATGGGTAATTGACACAAAATCATTCTGGGGTCCCTTACAAGTAAAACATTCTTTTCATAGGAGGGCCTGGTATAATTTGGAGGTGTCTCATAAAGACACTCATTGGCCTGTGAACTTTTTAAAGCAAGGGATTCCAAGTAACTACTGTGTATTAATATCCTCCATTATAGGTCTTAAAGTTATAGCGGAATTTAATACAGGAGGTTAAATGCATCAATATATCCCATTTTCATTCTGCCATTAACACAAAGGTAATGCTTATAAGGCTTTCTTTTACAGCCAGACTATATCAAAGTGTTGCCAGCCTACTGAAAAAACAGATCGACAAGCCAACAGGAGTGGAAAATGTACAAAATTAAGTGATAATTCCCCTACAACACCTCACAAATGGCTTGTTATAATATTACATGTGTGATAAATATGACCTGGGAGAGGGAGGTTATACTACTCGAATCCCCACTTTCCCCGGGCCTCTTAATTAGCTAATGGAGCTAGCAGAGTGTCACCTGGCTCGGGTAGGGGGGCCGGGTTAAAAGCATTTTCCAGTCAAGGCGACTCCAAAGGCTTGAGCCGATTTTCCCTCATTTTCAAACAGGAGACAAAGAGCCATATACTCAAGACCAATAGGTTGATTAGGGACAGTTATGGAGTTATGGTCATCTCAGCCAAGGGCAAAAACATTTTTGGAATCTGTGTTCTAGTATATCCTTTCGATATGTCTATTTGGCTTCTAGCACCCCCTGGGTCCAGAGTATAAATATCTCTGGATAGGACCAAAGCAAATGGATCAGGTTGGTATCAATGCGATCGACCTGTTATTTTGTACTCTGCTTAACTGTATATATCTCTACTGTATATATTGTTTTGTCTAGTGTGCCCTTTAGGCAATTAATATTAAAATTAACCTTGTTGCTCTTATCTCGATCCACAAATCCCACGTCTGTGGTCTGTTTACATACATGCTACAAGGTTGCAGATCGTTACGGCCGCCGTTATACTAAAGGAGAGAACTGGTGGCAGCTTTAAATGGGTTGATAATGTTCGTTTCACGAGCTAGTGAAAGGAGTCTTTAGAAATACAGGGTTGTAATTTATTGTTGTGCCGGAAGTTGTGTGGACAAAATCTCTTCCTGTCAATATCCAATTTGTCACAATCACACACATACACATTACAAAGCCATGGATCCCATCAAAACTAAATCTCACGATGAGAAGGGCACCTATTAAAGTGTATGTGTATGGAAAAGGTAGGCGGGTGCTTAATGGGTCTTTCCAGAGAGTCTGTGAGGTGTTTTTTTATTTTAATTCCATGAAGATTCCTTTAAATGGAATCTTTTAAGTCCAAAATACCTCCCAGATCTAGAACATTATGCACACTCCAAATCCACTTAAAAGTCAATTTACTGCACCTATCCGTGCCATTGTTTCATAAATTTGTTGCCACAAACAGATCTGTTTATTAAAGGCCCCTCCACATGATTAGTGGTTTGGGAGATATTTTGGAAATCATGTAAAGAACTTTACCTGCTATACTGTAAACAGCGAGAGACACCTACCCAAGGTAGTACCCAAACTAAAAGGTGTGAGTGCAACAGGGGCAAGCCTAAGAAATGTGATCAGGTGTGTGGATTATACCCTTTCCAACAGTCTGGATTTTGCAGCCACATCTCCCTATGAGAAACATAAGGCGGTGGCACATCACGATCGGTCACTGAAAAATGGGGCGTGCGCTGGCTGGATTTCACAGACCATGGACAGGACCCTTTACATTGTAATGATATTTGATACAAGGAGTCGCTTCTTCCCCACAGAACAGAACCAATCATGATTATGGTCTAGTCATAGGGTTCTTTGTTTTTCCTGCCCATTTTCACCTCTGAGTTTGTGCCGTTTGTTGATATCGAAAAGTTTACACTGATAAAACTTCGGCACCAGGTTTGCCCTCCTAAATATTAAATTATAGCTTCTGGTATAAACAAATGGTGGGTTAATGGAGCTCAGAGCCCATCAGGCTAATTTGCATATTAAAAAAAAAACAAGTGAATAGGAAGCTTTGAGAAGAGTGGATCCTGTCAGAGGGGTGCACACAAGTATTTCACTGTGCTTGTTTACAATCCTTCACCCTGGTGGTAGATGTCCTTTAAGGATAAGGTAAAACTATCTAAACTCATTAAATAGTGTGCATACAGTAACATTGCTGGAGCACATTTTCTTACAATATTCTGTTATGCGGATTACTTTTACTAACAATATAAGTTTCAGTAATCAATGCATCCCGTTTTGTTGTTGTTTCCAGCAAGTGTCCCCTGAGTCAGTGATATAGAAGACAAGAGCTTCTTTTACATCCCATGGAAGCATCAATAGACGTCTTTTGTTATCTGCAGCTCTGATAAAGTCTAAATACTCATTTTGCTCCCTGTCTTTAATGGATTGAATTGCTAGCTTTTATCCTTATCTTTCAGCTGTGGCATTATTCGACTCTTTGGGCGTCTCTCAGGACTTTAGCCAAAGTCTCTTGGGGACATAGTGGACTGTGTGAGCCAAAAACGTAGAAACTGACAAACGTAGGAGCTGAAAGGGAAAAGTGATTCCCTGATGGACAGATATCATGATAAAACTTCACATTCAACAGTGGGGGATGTCTTTTGTGTCATTTTGGTCTATTATGCCACTTAAAAGGAAAAGCTTGATCAGAAAAATACCATGTAAACAGGTTGTTAAATACTGTATATACACATTTGTTTGTGTTTTTAACTTATTTTGATACCTTTCTGACCAAGTCTTAAAAGGGACATTTTTAGATAATTTATTAACGTATCGATCTAAGGACTTGCATCTTTACTTTTTTAAACATTTTTACAGACATTTACAAAGATGAAGCTCTTTTTGATCCCTCAGTCATTGCCTTGCTTTCAGGGCTGTACCCTTAAGTCTAAATCATTAAATGTGCTATAAAAGCAAAAAGTAACCCCTTTCTGAATCATATATATTCAGAGAAGTGTGTGTCTTTAACCCCTTAATGACCGACCTATCGGGATGCTACAGCGGTCATTAAAGGTACTTCTTCTGATGCAACGCCTTTCTATGGCGGCGCGTCAGAAGATTGTGGGACATCGGGTCTTGCTGGTGCCGGTGTCGGGCTGTGATGTCACTACCCAGACCCGGCACTAACACCTGGGTGTTTAACCCCTTATACGCCGCAGTCACGATCAGACTCCCGGGTGTGCTTCCTGGGGGATCCGATCCCCCCTGCCGCAGAAAAGTTTAAAAAAAGTTTTATAATAATAATTAAATAAATAAAATAAAAGTCCCATAATCTCCCAGCTACTCATAAAATGCAAATAAAGTATATAAAGCACAAAAAATACATATTTGACCCACTTGAGGAATGACGTAAAAAAAGAAAACACAAAAAAAAATTCCCGTAATATACAATTTTTCATCAAACACCATCACAAAAAAATGTTCTAAAAAGTGATAAAAAAAAGTTATGTGCTATAATATGATACAAATTTTCATTTTTTTCAGAACGAAACACAAAACATATCACTTAAATTTTACAACTAACATGAAGTACAATGTGTCTCGAGAAACATTCTCAAAATCACCTAAATATGTTAAAGTGCTCCAAAGTAATAACCAATTATCGTGACACCTGTCAGATTCTAAACAATGGTGTCTGGTCATTAAGCTGAAAACTAGCGTCAGTGATAAGGGGTTAAAATAGCAGGCTGCAGAAAAATATATGCAACATTTCTAATATATACAAAACATTATCTTTTATACTTTTACTTTTGCATATTCCAAAGCAATTATTTTGTAAGTTGTTCATTATAAGGCGTACATGTATTTTTAGAAGCCTTATCACAAGCTTAGGTATTAAGTGATAAACATGAAAGGTTATAAAAATATACAGCTTTCATGCATGGAAAGGCAGAAACACTAAAGAAGTGTCCTTACTGATTATATGGCAATTAACCTTTTTCCTGTTGCGTATGCTGACAAAATACAGAATTACTCATCTACACAATTTACATTTCTAAGGTTGCTGCTAGTGCAGATCATGTATTATTATGGTCACATTTTATTCTTATTCAAAAGCACCTGTAATTGTTGAAAGGAACAGAACAGAAGATGGAGATATTAAAGAGAACAAGCTAACGTATAGAAGAGAAAATTGTCTAACAAATAATGTATTACTTTGCATCCCAAAAGTATAATGGGTCCAAACAAGAATTACACATAATACATCAGCTAATCAGCGTTGGCAATGGCTTTTAGAGCCCCAGCCACCTATTTGCTGTTGATCACCTATTGTCAGCATAATTCACTCCACCCAACTAATCATACAGTCATACATGGCACATTATACACTTTAATATTTAGCATATACTCCCCTAAACACAGTATAATTCCACCCAAAAACTATTTAAATAGGTTTGCCTTACACGTCCAACTGAGTTACTGTGGGTATGCGGTCCTCCTGAGGTGCTCTGAGGCATACCTTTTCCTATGCAATCTAAAATTATTACTGTAACTCCATCTCCCATACCTTCCATGTTCCCAGATCAGTCATCACATGGGCAGACCATATGGCAATAACATGGCAAAGTATTTCCAGGCCACCCAATACATTTACATTCAAAGCTGTTTCCAGGTATCCTGGAAAAAAGCATATTTATCCTGCTCCAGTTCCAGCAACACAGTTGGTCCTTTGGCACTGCCAGCTGGGCAGAAAGTATTACAGTAGAAACACTGCTGTTCAGCCGGCAGACAGGAAATTCTTTCATCATGTTTATTTACAATGTTAGATATTGATAGTACATGTCACTCAACATTAATCATACCGGGTGCTCAAGTAGGTTACAACACCATCCAGAAAAGACTTCAGAAATTCTCATAGTAGTATATTTTATTCAAGTGAATGAGGAACAGCAATCCAAATAATAAATGCAATGTTTCGGTCTAGATAGGTTGTTCATTACATTAGGTGGACTCCCTTCAACTCTTGGTTATCAACCTCTATGTACCATACTGTTACATCAGATGTACTCCCCTTAACCCTTAGCTACCCACCCCTTGATATGACTCCGCTCTAGCCCATATACATTGACTCCTTTGCCATATCTATCTTACATATTATTTTATGAGGTTTATGCTCATTCTTGCCTTATATGTTTTATCTACAGCCATGTATATCTTCTATAAGAAATTTTCACTATTGATATGTCTCCATAAGACTCTGTGACCTTACTGATATTATTGTATTCACCACTCCATGGCCATCAAGTTCAATACCTGTATATCACTACTCTTACCTGTGATAAATGATTCTATGGCATTTCTATTTTGTTTACTGCATAATTTTCAGCTTATTTCTCCATACACCTTTGTTATTCTTATAAGATGCCTGATGAAGGTCTGATGTGAATAAACAAAAACGTTGCATTTTTTAATTAGGATTGCTGTTCCTCATTCACTTCAAAATATACTACTATGAGAATTTAATTATGATATTATCTATGATGCAAGGACTCCCGTCTTAGAGAGTACAAAGTGGTGGGTGACCAATCTAAAACTTAACTTTTAATGCAAATTCCATAAAAGGGGGCAAATATAAAGGGTAAAAAATGGACTCCTATTGGAGTGCTAGAAACACCAACCAGCGAGGGAATGATGCTTATGTGCTCCTGAACATGGGCACAGACATACAATAGCTTCCTATACCTTTATAAGCATAGCAATGCTCACATAAAGATGGTCACATACCTGTAAGTCATTAAGTGTGAGGACATCTACTGAATACGCTGCTGTTCAAGTGTACTGGCGTGCCTCCTCCACGCGTCGCACTGACACCTTCGGCTTCCCGCCGCACAATCTGGCCACTGCCATTAACCATTTCAAGATATCATAGTACCTATCTGCCATCTCCAACTCACATATCCATATCATGTTTAGATGCAGGTTATACTGGTCTATTATTCCCCTGACAAGCCCACTTTAAAGGAAACCTACCACTTGAAGTGGCAGGTTTCAGAAGAAAATACCGAGCACCAGCTCAGGGTGAGCTGGTGCCGGAGCTTATTTTTGTTAGTGTTTTGAACCGCGGTATCGCGGTTTAAAACACTTTTTAAACTTTATAGCCAGCGCAGGAAGGTACGCGCTCGGCGCTTACCATGCGCGCGGCTCTCCTTCACTTCCTATGTAGCAGCGCGCACGGTCGCGCGCATGGTAAGCGTCGAGCGCTAAAGTTTAAAAAGTGTTTCTAAACCGCGATACCGCGGTTTAAAACACTAACAAGAATAAGCTCCGGCACCAGCTCACCCGGAGCTGGTGCTCGGTATTTCCATCTGAAACCTGCCACTTCAAGTGGTAGGTTTCCTTTAAGAGGCGAAACATTGACAGGTGTGAGCACGACAATATGTCTATATCTGCTTACCTATTGTTTATGCCTACTAGCTCTTTAATATAAAGGGTTTTCTCTTATACTGTACATCTATATTTGCCGAGACTATTTTCTGAACCCCTCACCTAGGGTCAGTGGACCTATACTAGGTAGAGGTTCCAGACGGGGTGGCAGCTGGTTTGAGCTGCGGCTTCATGTTGAGGTACAGGGTGAAACAGGGAATTCCCCCCCCCCCTCCTCTCTTAGGGTTATATAGGGCACCCTGCACTCCACACACTTAAGAGTGTTTTAGATTGGTCACCCACAACTTTGTACTCTCTACGTTTCACATTGACCTGGTGGTTTAGAGAGGGTGGCAGCTGGTTTGAGCTGCGGCTTCATGTTGAGGTACAGGGTGAAACAGGGAATTCCCCCCCCCCCTCCTCTCTTAGGGTTATATAGGGCACCCTGCACTCCACACACTTAAGAGTGTTTTAGATTGGTCACCCACAACTTTGTACTCTCTACGTTTCACATTGACCTGGTGGTTTAGAGAGGGAGTTCATACTACTCTCCTTCTTGTGTATTTTTGTTCAAGGACTCCCGTCTTGTGCAATATGTGCAGACTGTTGGACCGGACCAATATTTGGGTCGCTTTCAACAGGCTGAATACGTTTGTCTGCTCTGCTGATGCCTCACAAAGCACTTCAGCTTAATTTACATATTTCTAAAGGTAAGTTTCAGCATGAAAAGGAGCAGCTGGAAAATAAGAAAAGACATTGGTGGCGTAAGTGAGCATAACCCTACATAACTTGCCATTTAGTGTGGTTAGGTGACGGATTCCCTTTAACTTATTTTATTAGTCAATGAATGGTACTTTTCACAATCAAGTCACAGTAATATTCTCAATAATAGCCACTCAGCCATAATTAGGTATGTAGTAAATGTACAAATAGCAGTGGTTAAAAGCTGAGAGAGAGAGAGAGAGAGAGAGAGAGAGAGTGGATCTATAAAATATGTCAGGCACAGGGAACCAGGAAGGCACGCAGGCGTAATTACTAATAAAGAAACTTACATACCTGCAAGTAGTATGTGCCCTTTGGCTGTGCATACAACATTAGGAAGCTGTAGTCTAGGTTTTGTTTTGTTCTCCACCTAGAAGGGAAAATGAATAGTTATTTACCTGTTGCTAGGTACACACTTGTGATGTCAGTAACTTGCTCCAGGCTGCATTTTATATCCCAGAATCAGCTCAATGATGAGGCACAAGAATGGCAGATGAAAGAGCTGCTGGCAACAACCAAGTCATGCATGATATTCAGTCAGTGAATGGAATCATTTTTCTTTATCTACAAAAGGCTGAAACCTGTACTTTCTAAATGTTTCTCCATTTCCATCCAAGTTATGTACAATTAATATCACAGACTATTCCAGAAAGATGGCCTTATGTGGCTCGCAATTTTTACCCTGAGGAACTGGCTTTGCAAAAACCGCTACCGTTTTTTTTTCCTTAACTTATTTCTTTTTCACAATGGCAGGTACACACTATAATATCAGGTCCTTGTGGCCATTTATGACCTAACTGCAAGAAGTAGTGAGGGTGTTGTGGGTAACTAGGAGAAAGCGGATACCAAATGTGCAATTTTATAACATTTTTCAAGGGAGCTGTGTGAAGACTGTGCAAGGTGATAAACAGCAATTATGGATTTAGTTGATGCTAGGTGGGTACGGTACCTGTGCATGTGTATGAGTGGCAAGAAGTGGGAATAAAAACATATCAAGAGAACTAGTGTTCAGCCTTCAGCTACTATAGGCACCTATTTTCGTTCAGTACATCCGTATACAGCTGAATCGCTCTTTCCCTGCACAAGTATCTGAGCTTAGCACAATACATCTAGTGTACACATAAGAAATACAACATTGATATAAGTTTTAAGTTTAGAACTCTTCATACTTTACTCTCTCTTTGGAATCTCCAAATGTCTCCTTAATAGTAGAGAAATCTGGGTAAAATGATGCAGGTGGAGATATGATCTCAAGAACACCAGACTGTATTTCATGAGGAAAACTGCAAGAGAAAAAAAAATAAAAATTAGGAGTTGTTTCAAGAGCTAGCACTCATCCTTATACATTTCTATGGGCTCATTGCCACAGCTGTTGATTCCCTAGCCCCAGGCATGAGTCGACTACCTAAACTGCATGAGATAAAGGAGGTTCTATTCCTTCCTGAGTTTGCAGCACAGGCAACCTTTATTATTAAACGGCATTTGTGCCATTTTCTTGTCGGATGGCTTTCACTGTGCGCCCCAAATGACATGTCTACTTTATTTTTTGGTTCGGTGCGATCACGGGGATAACATATTTGTATAGGTTTTATAATGTTTTCATACATTTACAAAAATTTAAACCTCCTGTACAATTTTTTTTTTATTTCGCCATCTTCTGGCACTAATAACTTTTTCATATTTTGGTGTATGTACCAGCTGTGGCTGGTGTCATTGTTTGTGAATTTTGACAAAGTTTTCAATGCTACCATATATAGGACTGTATGACCTTATGATCACTTTTTATAGAATTTATGTTTTTCAAAATGGCAAAAAAAAGCACCATTTTTGACTTTGGGCGCCATTTACTGTTACAGAGTTAAACTCTGTAACAGTAAATACCTAATGTGTTTATGATTTTTACTGTTTATTTATATTTATATGACTTCTGGGGAAGGGGATGACTTGAATTTTTTTTTTTTTAAATAACTTTTTTTTTTACTATTTTGCAGACTCCCTAGGGTACTTCATCCATAGGTTGTTTGATTGATCCTAACATACTGCTATATTACAGTATGGCAGTGTATGGGTATTCAGGTTGGAGACTGTCTGAAACATTTTGGAGTCATATCACCAGTGTCAACAAGAAGTGGAGATAGCAATAGAAGGTGAAAGGAGAAGTATTGTGTAGGTTTCACCCATTTATGAAGCCAGAGAGTAACACAGCAAAGGTCTTAAGATCAGTGGGCAAAAGAGATGGTGATAGAGAGAATTCTTGAGCCTTTTCATGGTGCATGTGCTCATTGGCAACTTTTTTTGCACCTTTGGCTGCCTGTACATATAAACTTACTGTATATGTTTGCACCCAGAATGTAAGAAAAAATATAGGAAAAACATGCAGTATAATACCTCTAAGGCTACATTCACAGGACCGTTGGGGAATGTATATACGGCCTATATGTCCCCCATAGGCCCGCAATAATTGCACGCACTGTACCACTGCGTAAGTGGGGAAAAGATAGGACATGTCCCATCTTTCCCAGTGTTACAGCACCATGCGGCGTGTATCTCTATGGAGTGGGGAGGGGTCAACCTTCCTCCTCTCCATGGTCCCGGACGTATGTCCGCCCAGCTACGGCCCGGCGGACATACGCTTGTGTAAATGAAGACTAAAGTAAATGTAAACTTTAGAATAAAACTAAGTTGGCTTGTAAACTTACCCATCTTTGATATTGTCTGCAAGTTCATTCACATACTGGCCATTCACCTAAATATAAAATGAGAAAACTTAAAGAGAACCCAACAGGCAAATTAACCCCCCAAACTAAATATATTTTCATAAACTGCCATTAGAAAGCATTGCCCCTATCCCTTCATTGTCCCAATACATGTCTGTAAACTTAAGCAATCAGGTACTAAAGCTGTATGCAAATGACCTGTGAGATTTCCAATGAATCATTATCATATTCAGCTGTCCAGCTTAATCATGAGTGGGAGGCACAGCCACACCCCCAGTGCTTGACTGACAGCCTGTTAATGATGTGATGCTGGTGGCCACACCCCCTGCAGCCTGTGTGCATGAGAGATTCAACTGCTCCAGGATGCAGCCTTGTGTATAGCGGAACATGTCACACACATATGTACCTGATGTCTGTGTCTCACACGTGTGTATAGCAGAACATGTCAGACACATGTGTAGCTGATGTCTGTGTCTCACAACTGTATAGCAGAATATGTATGGTACTTGTGTAGCTGATGTCTGTCTCTCACACATGTGTATAGCAGAACTTGTATGGTACTTGAGTAGCTGATGTCTGTGTATCACACGTGTATAGCAGAACATGTCAGGTACTGGTGTAGCTGATGTCTGTGTCACATACATGTGTATAGCAGAACATGTCAGGTACTTGTGTAGCTGATGTCTGTCTCTCACATGTGTATAGCAGAACATGTATGGTACTTGTGTAGCTGATGTCTGTTTCTCACAGGTGTATAGCAGAACATGTCAGACACAAGTGTAGCTGATGTCTGTGTCTCACACGTGTGTATAGCAGAACATGTCACACACATGTGTAGCAGATGTATCTCTCACACATGTGTACAGCAGAATATGTCAGATACTTGTGTAGCTGATGTCTGTCTCTCACATGTGTATAGCAGAACATGTCAGGTACTTGTGTAGCTGATGTCTGTGTCTCTCACATGGTATAGGCATAACCTGTCATGTACATTGTAGCTGGTGTCTGTGTCTCACACATTGTATTTCCATTTTTAAGTTATTTATTATTTTCATTTTATTATATATTCTATTTTATTATAAGAAAGTGTATTTTTAAAAATAAAATCGGATTTGATACCACCACGGCAGTCTAATCTTCCAGCGCCATACTGAACGCTCACATAGCACGGAAACAGAGTGCCAGATAACAGATTTACCGGAGGAGTTCATCCGGAGAAAGATTCACTCCCAGAGCATGACTACAGGTAGACGCCAACGGAAAATTACCAAGATACATGTGCATCACAGAGGTTGTCCGCACAGCACACCTTCCCGGTTAGTATTCTATACGCAACTCTACTTTCGCATCTAACAAGGGTACTATACTATTGGAGCGCCCTTTTTCTTCCATTTTTACAGAGTATAGCAAGAACATGTCAGGTACTTGTGTAGCTGATGTCTGTCTCACACATGTGTAGAGCAGACATGTCAGGTACTGGTGGTAGCTGAGTGTCGTGTGCTCCATGTGTATAGCAGAACATGTGAGGTACTTGTGTAGCTGATGTCTGTCTCACACATGTGTATAGCAGAACACGTCAGGTACTTGTGTAGCAGATGTATGTCTCACACATGTGTAAAGCAAAACACGTCAGGTACTTGTGTAGCTGATGTCTGTGTCTCCCATGTGTATAGCCATCGACATGTTCAGGTACTTGTGTAAGCTTGAATGTCTGTGTCTCCCATGTGTATAGCAGAACATGTCGGTACTTGTGTAGCTGATGGTCTGTGTCTCACACATGTGTATGCAGACATGTCAGGTACTGTGTAGCTGATGTCTTGTCTCCCATGTGTATAGCAAGAACATGTCAGGTACTTGTGTAGCTGATGTCTGTGTCTCACACATGTATAAAGCAGAACATGTCAGGTACTTGTGTAGCTGATGTCTGTCGCTCACATGTCTAATTTGGATTCAAATTTTTTCTGAAAATTCTGTGAACTGGGTCGAATAGAATTTAGGAAAATTCGCCCATCTCTAAATACAATACATGCACATAAATAAATATTACAGGAACTCTTCAGCTATTCTGCCAGAGCAAGACAAATCATTGTAGGATTGACTATGGTACTGCCTTTCCACTTTTGTTGGGCCAAAAGCTTTAAACATCAAAACAATTTTTATTTTTGTTTTTTTTGCATGACATGTGAGACTTTAACTAGATAGCATAGTTTTATTAACCCCTTCCCAACACGGCGCCGTATCAGTACGTGCGCCGCCGGGTCCTGGTGCATGGAGAGGCTCGCGCCGAGCCCCTCTCCCTAGCCGTAGTCTTTGCTGCATATTACGCTAGCACCGTCACGGATGCTTCACTACGATCGCCTCGGCAATGTGCCGGAGGCTTAGAAGATGGCCGGCATGGGCGCCGCCATACCCCCCCCCCCCCCCCCCCCCCCCCCACCCCCCCCCCCCCCCCCCCCCCCCCCCCCCCCCCCCCCCCCCCCCCCCCCCCCCCCCCTTCCCCCCCCCCCCCCCCCCCCCCCCCCCCCCCCCCCAGGGACGAGAACCCCCCCCCCCCCCCCCCCCCCCCCCTTATGCCGCGATCGACCCCGATACGTCCACGGGGAGCTGTGATCCGTTGCCATGACCTTCGGTCTCACGGAGGCCCAGCTGTCCCTCGTTTAACCATCATTACTGTGCTTCAGCACATTGTAATGACGAGAGTAAAATCCCCATATACTGCCATATTGCAGTACTGGCGTATATGTGGATCGATCAGCACACACCTAGGGTTTAAGTACTTTAGGGAGTCTAAAATACTAAAAGTAAAAGTAAAAAAAGTTAAAAAAAAAATTAGAATAAAAAAACCTAAAAATTCAATCACCCCCTTTCCCTAGACTGATATTAATATGAATAGAACGTAAAAATCATAAACCACTAGTACTCTCGCCGCGTCCCTACCAACATGTCCGATCTATCAAAATATAATAACGTTTTTTCGCTGCGTGTTAACCGGTAACGGAAATACGCACCAAAGTCCAAAATGATTTTTTTGCCATTTGGAAAATATACAAAATAATAAAAAGTGATCAAAGTCGCCACGTCCCTAACAATGATAGCAATGACCGCCATCAAAAGTTCAAAAAAATTACACCACCCACCGCTCCGTACCCCAAAGTAATGGAAAAGTTATTGCCGCCAGAGATGTGCAAAATCAAAAAAACAATTTTTGTACCGAGTTTTTTAAATTTTTTTTAATGAGATAAACATTAAAACCTCACAAAATTTGGGGTCTCCACGTAATCCGTAGCAACCCAAAGAATCAAGTGACTTTCATTTGGGGCACAACAGTTGAAAGCTGTAAATCCAAGCCCACAAAAAACCGCGAAATGTTGTTTTTTTCATCCATTTTCACTGGCATTTGAATTTTTTTTCCTGCTTCCCAGTCACACCATGAATAATTAACTAACCGTTCCCCTACGACGAGTGCACTTTGTTACGCAGAAAATACGACCATAACACAGCTCTTTATGTGGAAAATAAAAAAAGTTCGATTTTGAACGGTGGGGGAGTGAAAAATGGAAGTGAAAAACTAAAAGGCCAAGTCGTTAAGGGGGTTAATTGTATTTGTTTTTTCTCTATAAACTAGCGACAAGAGCTACAAATGTGAAAATACAGCAATTTTTGTAATATTTTTCAATTTAGGTTTTATAAATAAGTAGTAAACTGAATAAACTTTTACCAAATAGCCTTTTCCCAGGTTCAACTACAAATGTCGATTGGTGGCATGTATAATGAAAATCTCTGGAAAGCGTAAGCCAGTCTTTCCTGCAGCTCCATCTGCCATGCTTATCTGACAGACTA
Organism: Engystomops pustulosus; assembly: GCA_019512145.1. Taxonomy (NCBI): domain Eukaryota; kingdom Metazoa; phylum Chordata; class Amphibia; order Anura; family Leptodactylidae; genus Engystomops; species Engystomops pustulosus. The sequence goes on along the minus strand of CM033641.1, from coordinate 76,302,151 downwards.
GAGTGTGGGTGCACACTCAGATGCGATTGATCGGGAACATGGGGCGCGTAGAGGACCTGGCACTCATGCAGAGAGAATGCTGAAGTGTGCGTCTAGTGTCATTAACAGAGAAAACTTTCGCCGCTTTTAATATCTTATTCAATGCATATGGATGCTTTACAGAACCAGAAATATCCACTTTTTTAAAGTTACATCGTGACAACTGTGGAAATAGAATCTTATATACAAATCCTAAATTTTTTTACTCAAATTTAAGGGTGGACATCTTTCTGGTCTATGCAATCAGATCTATCCTACTTTTTTATTATTATGACATCAAATTTTTATCTAGGTACCCGGTTCAGGAGATTATGGCCATGTGATGTTGTGGTACTGGTACATGCTCAGTCAACACGTCCTTGTCGACGGGCCATGTACAAATATAGCGTACGCCGTATGCTTCCTAAATAACAGATAACCACAATACATTGGAAATATAACAGCAAATATCTTGCTTAAGGCTGGGTCAACCATTAAGTAGTTGCATCCCAAGCCCCAGCTGCTATAAGTGTCGTCTCAGAAAGCTTTGGGGGGGGGGGCACCTCTTCTTCTCGGGGGAGTAGGGGTCGCTGGGCACCGTTCCGCGTCACACATACAAGTGCAGTCCCCGGGTCCGTAAGATAGGGTCCGGAGATGTTGTTTCGTAAGTCGAACCTTTAATATGTTTATAAAATACTGTAGATCCAGCACTTGGGCCCCTTGAACAATTGGAGCTTTAACATTTGTTTGCTGTAATGGACCAGATTATTCAATAAGCTTCATTACAGACACCTTACAGCTGATCATTGCAAGTTTTGGGCACATAATAGTTAAGCATTCCGAGAGCTTCTAGAGTCAAGGGGTGCTGCCCCGTACCTATGTGTTGTCTGTAAGTCTGGTGCTCCTTAAGTAGGGAACCGCCTGTATAAGAAATACAGTTGGATATTTGTCTGGCCATACACCTAAGAGACACTACGATCCGTCCCTGGCCCCTACAACATTATAGCAATAACTATTTGTGAACACCAGCCTTATTCATGCTCTTGTCTTCAGAGCACTTTCTGGTTGGAGTAGCAATCACGGCTATGGAGTGCCGGGAAAGTCAGTTATTAACACCTCAACAGGGCTTGAAAAATAACTACCTAATTTACAGTACAAGTACAAGACAAGCATAATTATTCCAAACCAATGATTGAATCATAACACATTATTTTTTTGGAATATGTCATGGGCACGGATATCTTAGCTCTGCAGTTATGCGCCATGTGCCCGAGCATTCAAAAAGAATCGCCCAGACATATAAACTTTTGCCCCTGTCCTTATCAACAATCAAATTTATCTTGTACACAAATTATACTCTTAACCGCATGGCATGTACTTGTCAGATTGAGTAATTGTTTCAATAGTATGTGATTCCCAAGACAATCTTATAATGCACATTGTTGTCATAAACTTGTTAAAAAAAGAGACTATTTTTTGACCCACAATGAGTGACTTACATTTCAGTCACTAGAGCAAATCAATATGCCACCAGTTACATGCCGTCGCTTCCTCCTATAAAACATGACACAACAACTCCTCTTTTTGTGCTGCAACATCTCTAGTGACGAAGGGATTCAAGGTATCCCATCATAACTCTGCTTGTCCTCTCTTTACAGTATAGCTTCCCTAAACCTACCGACACTGGGAATAAAGTAACAGACATGTAATCATGTATCTTAGATACGCAGCTGCACATGTATTGCTTTGTGATACCTGATATTATATCGTATAATATAGTATAATATTGACGAAGTAGAAAAAAGTCTCCCTAATCCTGGGCAAAATCCTTTTGATGGCAGTGCCATAGATGAAAACACATTCGACGTTTCGAGACTAGATATGTACTTATGACACTTTTTCAGATTTGCCTTATATTCGATCGATTGCAGTCGCGTAGTCTCTGACCTAGTATGCGCATGTGGACACATTATTGGCACACACACGCATTGGTACTCTGGAGCAAACCAGTCACATGTGCGTCCATTGGAATAGATGAAGCAAACCTATGGAGGCGCGACTGACTCGCATAGTTGGCACTAGTCGTATTTATGGGTATGTGAATATTATGACAGAGATGTATTTAACTATAACACGTATAGACTTTATGAATTGTTTTATTAAGTCGTTTATAATATATATATTCTCAGCAGGTCATGCAACACTGTTCATTTACCTGCTCAGTGAATTTCGCAAAAATAAGCAAAATAAGTTTAATAAAATATTAACCAAAAGAGTTGAAGATTTTCAGAGCATTGTATGGAAAAGAGCATACACAAATACCCCAAATGTAACAAATCCTCTCTTACAGGAAGAAAAGAAAATCTTGCTAGCATCAGGCTAGAGCCACGTCAATATTTTCTAACTCATGCACACTAATACTTTGTCTTTAGGTCTCCCAACAGAACCCGCACCCCCCACCCCATCTATTTAGAATGGTCCCGTTAGCACCAAATGAATTCAATGTAATTATGAACAACCCTTTTACTAGCATTAGTTCAAAAAAGAGATCACAGGAAGTTTCCAAACATTATGGATTTTAAATGTCAGTTATACAGAAGCAACTATTTAAGAATCTGAGCATGAGTCACAGTGAATTAGAATATTCACAGAGGGAACATTCCGAATAGATACGTTTGAATTCATTTTGTTTGGGTTTGAACATCAGCGCTCCTGCCACCAGCAGGGCTGGGATGTTGCTCCCCAGCATACCGTAATTTATGCCAGTTTGTGTGGCAGAGTAGGAAATTATACTTTTCCCATTTTAATAAACAGTTATCATTGATTATGTCCAGTCTTTTGTGACTCCACTAAAAAGGTCAAAATAGCTGATAGTAAAATAGGGTATGTTAGATTATCACTCCATGTTGATGAATCAGACTGGTTTGTGAAGTGGCAGCATAGGTCAGGTGCTTTATAGCGATTATAAAAATATAATGATCGGCAAACTGTATAAGCTTTTGCAGTAGCAGTGAAATACAAATAAGAGGCGCTCATGTGCAATAAAACGAAAAGCTAGAGATTGTAACACTGCTATTAATAAAGGTATAGCTAGGGAGCTGCTACTTAGTAACTGGACTGCTGGCCATACTACCATGGACGGGCGGCCATATACCAGGATACTGTCTGGCCATATCACCAGTGGACTGGCTGGCCATACCAGTGGGACTGCTGACCATTTACCAGGAGCTTGGGCTGGCCATAATTCTGGGGAGGACTGCCTAGCTTATATGCTAGGGCTGAAGGTTGTGACCACTGCATTTCCCACCCTAGGCGTTAAACTCAGTCAATAGGTTTTTCTGTTTTTTGGTTTGTTAATTAGGAGCCTTGGCTTTAATCTCAGTGTAATACGGTAGATGATACAGAACAGCTATTTCAAACAGGGAGAGTGCCAGAATACATAGGAGTCAATATGGGATAGGGGTAAATACGGTTAAAATATAAGACTTGGGGGATTATACCAAAAGACACCTAATAGGTCATATTAGTAATTCTTTCCTATTCAATTTGTAAATAATTTCGCAGTATTCCTTTTTATAGTGGATTTTTCTCGACTCCAGGATAACTTGCTTTATCGGTGTATGAACTAATGTATCTATTTCCTATCTTATTTTAATATGCTGCCTTATCCAATTAACCTGCCCTCCTTTTTGTATCAGTGGTACCTTTATGGGTTACCCTCCATTAGATTTTTTTGGCATAACAGCACACATGTATTGATCACTACTTCAGAACTATGATGTTTACTCCCGTTGGCCTGAGGAAGACGGCAACCAGGTGTCAACATAGCATGCCTTCATTAAAATTCAAAATACTAGCACGATTAAACCTTCGAACTTTACTACAACACCTTCTCACCTGGAGACAGCCCCAGACCCTGAAATTTCTTCTGTCTACCCAGAGACCTTGGCAGACTTAGAAAGACAACTAAACTAGGACATATCATATTTGTATAGATGCTGTTATACCCTATTAAAATAAGCAATGCTATACCGCGCTTTACATCTTCGAAGTGTTGCATTAAATAAGGAAGTTTTACAGTATTCGGCAGCTATATGGTAATGTAGACCATTTAGACACACACTTGTAACTGAAACCGTATGATTTGCCACCGTCAGTACCACCCGAATCAGTAACCACAAAGCATGGAACATTTTACATGTATCAAGAGTAACTAGAAACTGTGATCGCTTCAAATCCTGACTCAAAGACTTGTGAACCACAGTTATGTCCTCACACATGAAATCTAACCATTGCACTTTACTCAGCATATGGATATCTATACCATTTATAACAGTACCTTAATCCATACCAATGCCACCACCCTTATTCAATGGAACTAGAAAATAAGGTTAAATCTTGACTTCCTTTTGTAATTCGGCGTAACCACCGGTCACATGTTACTATTTTCACAATTTTCCACTCAGATAAGCATCTTTTTCACTTGACATTCCAATAAAACACCAGCCAAAGTCAGAATCAACGATTTGTGTATTTGTGCAGTCCAACAATATCAGGACATGCAAGTGCGTGTGAGTGAATCTAGCCCTGTTGGTAAATCTTCGTTTTATATCCATAGGGCAGATATGCAACCCATGTCAATTTGCTACATCACGTACCAAAATAAGTCGTGTAGTAGTGAGTATTATCCCGCCCACAACATTGCGCCAATATTTGTGGATATTTAAAAACTGCAATCACATTTTTTTTTTACAAATCTATATTTTAATGCATAGACACGGTTAGCAACCCAAGGACAAGGCCTGTTTTGACCTTTCAAGACACTTTCAGACTCCTAAGCTAAATGGTGTGGGTTTTCGAGTGGACCAACTAGGAATCCCACCATTAACATAGGCATCCAGATTTCACTACAGATATGTTCTTTACTGTTTGTATTCGTTATGTGAATTTTGTATGCAACTGAAACTGGTAATTTATATATTGACTCCATCCCAAATTTATTTTTTTTTGCCCAGTACAATGTGGTTGTCCTTGGAATCAAGATGATTATCAATAAAACCTCATTACACACCATACAGCTGAATCATTGCGCCAGGGCTACTATATAAAGCATGCAGCGGCTTCTACTAGTCGTGCACAGTGGGCAGAAAGTCTGTCTGTACTAGGGTCCTTGTAATCCGTTGTGTGTCCTTTAATCTGGACTTGCTGTGTTTGTTTGTTGCTCATAACAATGGTTACTACCGGCTCATTAATTATGTCCTAATAAACTGAATTGCAGAGTTTACTATTAACATCTGCACTATTGATTTTATATTTTGTTGAAAGTTTTAGTTAATGATTTAATATCCGGATGTGTAATTCTCCATAGCCACCCCAAAGCATTGAAAATTCATAAATTAGCCTAAGGCCCCTGTAACCCTTATGTGGCGAATTACAGGCAGTCCCCTACTTAAGGACACCCGACTTAACAACAACCATATTTCAGACTGGACCCCTCTGCCCCTGTGACCTCTGGTGAGCTCTCTGGATGCGTATAAAATAGTCTCCAGAACTCAATAATCAATCTTTAAGATGTCCTGCAAGTGAAGCTTATTGATAATTCTTGGTCCTATTACGCAACAAATGGAACACTCCAATGTCACTGTGGCAAAAAAAAAAAATTGTCGGGAACTACAATGATAAAATAGTACACGTTTCGACTTACATACAAATTCAATCTTACGACAAACCTTACAGTCCCTATCTTGTATGGACACCCGGGCGCCTGCCCTGTATATGGCATACCATATTGGGTGTATATGGATACTCAGACTTTAATTTTACGCTTTATGTTAATTGGTGCCTTCTTTTATTTCTCTTTCCTTTTCCCCAAGAAATCTAATAGAAAATAATATGTGCAAAGAGGTGCAGTACTTGAAGTGCCATCCTGTCTTCAGATTTATTGCTCTACGAGAAAATATCTTATTTGCTTTAACCACCACAATGCCGGGCCGTTACTTCGCTCTGTGCGCACTGTGTGAATCATGGAGGTTTAGGTTTCCACTTTTACTTTTTTGGATGTAGTATTGAGGAAGTCAAACAGGAAGGATTAAAATGTCTTACATTACGCCTTTATATGTTCTTATAATCTGTTCCTTTTCTACCATCTTGATTTCCTGCTTAAAAAACATATTTTCCACAGGTGTATCCTAGCCGAATAGATAAATTTCCTTAAGTCAAGTGGGTAGTACAAGGCCGAAAACACTTGGTATACAAAAACGGAAATAATATATCACGTCCCTGCAATTTAAACACTTCAAGTTAGCCCCTTCCACACTAGCGAGTGTGCATGCCGATGAACTCGCATCACACCTCGCAACCCTCAAGCTGCTCCGTGGACCCTGCACGGCCCGACGACTTGCACAAACAACCACGCGGAGTGAACTGCTCTGGGTTACTCCCCGCGGTGCAGCGTTTCGTGGCCGTGTCTTTCCCGGCAAGCTTGGCGTTGCGGATTGTGATGCATTTCCCATCGCATCACCTCGCTAGGTGAAGGGGCCCTCTACCCCCATGGATCACCGATTTAATGAGGCTGCAGTCCACATGTACTTTAAGGTGCGGTCCTCCGTTGTTGTGTTGATAGAGGATGGAACACACATAACAACAGCTGTGTGAGAGTTGATTTGCCTGATTACATGCCTGTAACATTTGCGATACAAAAACGCATAAGTTACGCAATTTTAGCAGTAATGTAAATTAGGCAAATCACCTGCGCTGATAGCTGTGTATTGCTTTCAAAACGCATAAAAACGCCATGTGTGACCTCCACTCTTAGAAGTAACCGATACATTAACAAATTGTAAATGCAAAATTTAGGGATTTTAACCATCATATTACATTTAAAACATGGTCCATGAACAAAACCCTTCCATTGCCTGCCCTCGGCCAGGTGCAGATATTTGCACCTAAAAAGTTCAGAAATAAGTCAAAAAGTGACTACATAAGATAAAGTCACTGACATTTTGAAATAAAGATATATAAGGCGAGGTGCAGACCCACACGTGTGCTTGAAACGACAACAAAATCTTGCAAGTGAAAAGTAAAAAACTACAAAGCCGCCAATAATGAGACATTTGAAGTAGTAGAATTAAAGATACTTGCCCACCAATTTCTGCCTTGTCTGGAACTTCAACTCTCGATTGGTTGGACACTAGACTGTTGGCTGATGGACACATTGGCCTTGAAACAACATAAGTATGCTAAAAGCTCTCTACTGTCGTTTTAGGTGGCCTGGGCCGGAGCAGGCAAGCATAGGCTTATGTTACTAGCTGATCCTCGTCATTGGGGGAATTTGGTAAACACTCCATACACCCCAATAGATACAAGTCAGTCATTTCAATCAAAGTTCCTCCTTTCACCCAGTGACCATCAGAACACTAATTTCAATAAGCTGACCTAATAGTTTAATAGTTTTATTTGACCGTTGCATGCAGGTACGAACCATGGGAACATTTAATTCCAAGCCCGGGTGTTGTCTGCGAAATGTACTATTTCGTGCCGCGATTCAAGAAGATCAGGCACCCGATATCCTGCTGTGTCCCTTTCCCCGCTCAGTGTCCGCTGGAGTTTTCACCTTCTTCGTCCCGGTGTAGTAGAGTGCTTGGCTTTAAATGCTAAATCCCGCGTTAGCCCGAATCCGTGGATCATCGACGGCCCGCCCCCGATTTCGTGCCGCGTGAAAGCCGGTGTCCATGCGCAAATCTTTCGCGTGCCGACACATCCCTAGCGTGAATCCCCGAAAAAGTCCCGGTAAACCCAACGAAATGCGCCGCGGGGACCCTTAGTAAATTACGCCCCAATTGTTTTTTAAGACCTATACAAAGTGTCCAGAGATAAAATTAATTTTAAGTGTTTTGGATATTGTTCCATTAATACTGACATCTCATAAAGTGATTCAAAAAGACTACACAAATTTGTAAAAAGGGACCTTACCCTCCAGTCCCTCCATGCCATAGTGTACAATTGGTTTGTAAGACTGTTCTTCCTCCCCAACAATGGGGCAGAAACATATTCTATGTTGGTAAATTGTGCATGGAGTTGCTTGGTCAATTTCAAGCACCTTCCCATTTTAAATCTCCTCAACGTAAGGATGTGAAAATGATGAAGCAAACACTGAGAATGGTTATCCTTCACAAGTTATTATGTATGTGACAAACACACATTAATAAAAAGAGAAACAATTTTTCATTGATTCTCTTATCGGGCATATTAAAGAATGATGGAGCTTCTGGCCCTCTTTCTGTGAAGCTGGCTGTGCAGAAACGCAGCGCCGCCGACTGCCAATGGGTCCCTCGGTCCGAAAGAGCTGCCTATGTTGGGGTGGGGCCAGTTCGCGAGCGAAGGGCGCGCAGCTCCGAAGCGAACATCTGGGTAAAGGGTCAAAGGAAGAGCCACTGGGCCCGTGGAAGTAGCCCCGCATGTAAAGCCTCAGCTCCGGCTACTCCACGCCCCATGGCTTGTCTTGAAATTTAGCATATTACCACAATTTAAAGATTAAAAAAAGATAAAGGGACTAAAGGATTAGCCAACCTAAAGAGGGCTATCCTTACACACTAGAGGCACCTACCACCAGGATCGACCTTAATAGGTAGATCCGTGGTGTGAGGTTTTCCTTAAAGGAAAACTCCTTCAAAACTAATTCAATGATATGCACAATGCACATTTTCCTGTATCCCTAGAACATTGCCAGAACCATAGGTGGAGAAGATAATCATCGCAGCACACTTTTTCCCCCCAGTGTTTTTCCCAACAAGTTGCGCACAATCTGTGACTATATCAGTGCATCTACATTCAGAAGCACTGGGGCCTAAAAGCGCTGAATATGTCACCCTAGAGTCATGCTCCTCCCTTCAGTCCCTGCACAAGGTAATAATTCATAAATGTACTTAGACTAAGCATTTCTTTAATACCTCTACTTTCTATGTGGATCCATTTTTTTTTGGAACACTATACCATCATAACCTTGTATGGTTCTCCAATGCATTTCTCTTTTTCTGCTACGCTTGCTTGAGTCTCATCTAGTACGGTGCTTAGATCTCGAATCGTTTCTGATTCTCCTGCCTGCTTGGAAAGTCCTTTGTTTCAATTCTAAAAACTGGCTTTTCATAGATCCAGTCCATTTCTGCAAATGAGAATTGGAAAATGATCAATAATCAAAAAAGAAAACACTCCACCCTCCCCACCACTATTATACAATAGGAGAGCTTCCACTTTCAACCACAAATTGCTAGAAGACTGACCACAGAAGGTCGTTGCATTATATACGACATTACTATCACAAATTTCCTTATAAGATGCTGATCCACTAACAAATGCAAATTACCCTATCACCAATAGGAAGGAAAGTTCCATGTGTAGTCTTTACATGTTATTAAATCATTCACCTTTTAAGTAATATTTGTTCATGGAGGTTGTCCTCTTATAGTTCTTAGGGTTTATCTTATTAGACATTATTTCCTATTTCTTCTTTTTTTTTCCTTTTTTGAAATCTTGGAATCCCCCCCCCCCTCCCAAGCTCACCGGCATTTAAAATATTATTTCGCCTTCTAGAATAGCATCAGATCCAGAGCTTTAACTTTTACGTACATGTGGCTGTGGTTCTCTCGCTTCTGTCGGGTATACGGACCATTAGTGTTGTCTGATTTTCCATTGCAGAGTGGTTTAACCGCTTCATGACAAGTTTTTCGGTTTCTTTTTGGTGTTTCCGTTGCTCCTTTACACAGAAACTTAGGTTTTTCTGGTTACAAGGCTATTGTTGGGCCTTTGCCTACTATGATCCCATTGGACACCATACCGCGGCTCTTCGCAAACCCACCAGATAGATTGTAAAACCTGGTGACATTGGGCGTACCGACCTTAGTGAACTTCGCCAGAGACCCTGAATCCTGAGTAATTGTGCTCCCATTGGCTCATATTAGACACCATGTGCTATACACTGTTCATGGTCTAGTATATTGGAGATAATAACCTTTTATAATCGTGAACACCTAATGTTTTACCATTCAACGTTTGTGATGGTTTGTTTAATGTGTTCCTACAACAACGTTCTGATGTCTTTCTTTTGCCGTAATTACGTATCTTTGTTCTGAAAAATCAAATCTAAAAATATATCTATGTGCATTTACAGGGAAGCTGGAACAAATACAAAGGTGGTGTATTGGCAAAAAAACCCACAGTTGCCGCCAATTCTGCATAACTTTCATTGTGTACTTGTTTCAACGGTGGTCGAGAATGACATCTCTCTGTTATTCTTTGGGACCAGTATGGCCGTGGTGGAGAACAAATTTATATGGTGTAATTAAATGTTCCAAACGCATTTTTTTTGTAAATTCAAAAACTTTTGCATGTTAAAACAAAACAGTGCCTTGCCTTACACCTTGTAAACTTTTTTTCTTCCCTTTCCCCCGTAACTTTTGCATTTAGTGTTACGCATCTCACTGTTTGGCAAGGATACGGATGACTTTTTATTGATCACCTTTGGTGAAAACATACGACCTTTTGGATCCCTTTTTTATTAAAATTTTTATTGGAGGTAAAAAATTGTTAATTCTGACATTTGATCGCGCTATTTCAGTTTCGGGGTACATCCTTGGGAATGTATTGGTTTCAATATTTTAATAGATCAACAATTTGGACACAGCGATAGCTATCAATTTATAGATTAAGCCCCCCTAGGTGCGCTCGACTACATGTATACATATACAGCAATACCATGGTTTTCCGTAATATGTAGGATATACATTGCTTTATATTACAGTCATGTCTCAGACGTGTGGTCAGACGGTAAGAGTTCTCCTTATGGAGAGGTTTGCCTAAGGCTGCCTATAACGCGTTGTGCGAGACGTTAACCATCGATGCTCCACTAGGAATTCTGGGAAGTATGCAAATTTGTTTTTCCGAGGTGTTAAGGAAATACCATTTGATATTGAAGCATTAAAGAACATATACCATCTAGAATTCTAGCTACACATGTGCAGGATCATTTCTTGGTTTATCCATGTGCTGAGTGTGTTGTACTGAAAACAGACTATAACATTATACCTAATAAGCTATGTCCCCGCTTTCGATGGCTCCTTCAGCTCTTGTTCCGCATTGTCCTAGCCCTTAGTTTTCGTTTTTTTCATGACATGTGAGACTTTAACTTGATAGCATAGTTTTATTAACCCCTTCCCAACGCGCGCCGTACTAGTACGGCGCACGCCGGGTCCGGGTGCATGGAGAGGGCTCGCGGGCCGAGCCCTCTCCATAGCCGGTAAGTCTTTGCTGCATATTGCTAGCACCGATCACGGGTGCTTTCACTACGATCGCCGCCGGCAATGCTGCCGGAGGCTTCAGAAAGATGGCGTCGCATGGGCGCCGCCATCTTGCCGCGGATTATCGCACCCCGATGACGTCACGGGGAGCTGTGATCCGTTGCCATGACAGCTTCGGGTCTCACGGAGGCCCGAAGCTGTCTCGTTTTAACCCATTCATTACAATGTGCTATCAGCACATTGTAATGAATGAGGAGTAAAATCCCCATATACTGCCATATTGCAGTATGGCAGTATATGGTAGGATCGATCAGCACCACCTAGGGTTTAAAGTACTTTAGGGAGTCTGAAAAATAATAAAGTAAAAGTAAAAAAAGTTAAAAAAAAAATTATAATAAAAAAAACCTAAAAATTCAATCACCCCCTTTCCCTAGAACTGATATAATATTAAAAAACAGTAAAAAATCAAAAACATTAGGTACCCGCGTCGAAAATGGTCCGATCTATCAAAATATAATAACGTTTTTCGTGCGTTTAACGCGTAAACGAAATAGCATCCAAAGTCAAAATGAAATTTTTTTGCCATTTTGGAAAATATACAAAAAAAATAAAAAGGGATCAAAAGGTCGCACAGTCCTAAAATTAGCAATGAATGAAACGCCATCAAAGTTGCAAAAAAATTGACACCACCAACAGCTCCGTACACCAAATATTGAAAAAGTTTATTGCCGCCAGAAGATGGCAAAATCAAAAAAAAAATTTTGTACAGGAGGTTTTTAATTTTTTTAAATGTATGAAAACATTATAAAACCTATACAAATTTGGTTCTCCACGTAATCGTAGCAACCCAAAGAAAATAAAGTAGACAATGTCATTTGGGGGCACACAGTGAAAGCTGTAAATCCAAGCCCACAAGAAAAAGTCGCAAATGTGTTTTTTCACCATTTTCACTGCATTTGGAATTTTTTTTCCTGCTCCCAGTACACACCATGAATATTAAAATCCGTCACTCCGAAGTGCAATTTGTTACGCAAATAAGCCATAACACAGCTCTTTTGTGGAAAAATAAAAAGTATCGATTTGAGGTGGGGAATGAAAAATGGAAGTGAAAAAACTAAAAAGGCCAAGTCGTTAAGGGGTTAATTGTATTTTTTTTTCTCTATAAAACTAGCTGACAAGAGACTACAAATGTGAAAAAATAAGCATTTTTGTAATTTTTACAATTTAGGTTTTATAAATAAGTAGTAAAACTGAATAAACTTTTACCAAATAGCCTTTTCCAGGTTCAACTACAAATGTAGATGGTGCATGTACTAATGAAATTCTGGAAAGCGTAAGCCAAGTCTTTCCTGCAGCTCCTCCTGCCTTTATCTGACAGACTAGAGGTGGGGCACACTTCAAATGCCTTTATCTCCTGAACCCTGGCACATAGAAACATAATTCTGGTGTCATATAAACAGAGAATTTCCCCTTTAATATTCTATTCAATGCATATGGATGCTTTACAGAACCAGAAATATCCACTTTTAAAGTTACAATCGGACAACTTGGAAATAGAATCTGTATATAAAAATCAAATTTTTTTTACTACAAATTTAAGGGTGGACATCTCTGGTCCTATGAATCAGATATCATACTGTTTATTATGACATCAGAATTGTGTTTCTAGGTGCCCGAGTTCAGGAGATATGTTGGTTACTGTCATGCAGTTCATAAACGTCCTTTCTGCACAGGGCATGTACAAATAAGACACGTATAGCCGTATTCTGTCATAAATAACAGAATAACAGAATAACATTGGAAAATAGAACAGCATATAATCTGCTTAAGGCTGGGTTCACATTAAGTAGTGCATCCCAGAGCCCCAGCTGCTAAGCGTATTCGTCACTCAGCTGGAGGGGGGCACCTCTCTTGCAGGGGGAGTAGGGGTCGCTGGGCAATGTATCCCGTCACACTATACAGGCAGTCCCCAGGTCACGTAAATATAGGGTTTGTTCTTAAGTCGAAACTGTATATTTTATAATTGTAGATCCAGACATTGGGCCCCAGTGACAATTGGAGTTTAAACATTTTTTGCTGTAATGGGACCAAGGATTATCAATAAAGCTTCATTACAGACACCTTACAGCTGATCATTGCAGTTTGGCACTATAGTAAAGCATTCAGAAAGCTTCAGAGGTCAGAGGGGTCTGTCTGTAACTATGGGTTGTCTGTAAGTCGGGTGTCCTTAAGTAGGGAACCGCCTGTATAAGAATACAGTTGGATATGTCTGTGCCATACACCGTAAGGACACTACGGAATCCTCCCTGCCCCTACAACATTATAGCAAATAACGTGATGTGAACACAGCCTTATTCATGCTCTTGTCTTCAGAGCAGCTTCTGGTTGGAGTAGCAATCAGAGTATGAGTCAGTAGTTATGTAACACCTCCAACAGTGGCTTGAAAAATAAATACGTTCATTTTACAGTAAAAGTAGAAGAGCAAAGCATATGTAATTCCAAACACTGATTGAACATAACAACATATATTTTTTGAATAATGTCAGTGGGCACGGATATCTTAGCTCTGCAGTTAGTGCAGCCATGTGCCGATCATTCAAAAATGAATACCCCAAGACATATAAACTATTTGCCCCTGGTCTTTATCATACATGCAATTTTCTTGTACACAAATTATACTCTTAACAGCAATGGCATGTACTTCAAAGTAATTGTTTCATAGGTATGTGTCCAAAGACAAGCTTTATCAATGTGCAACACTTTATGGCATTATTTTTAATGACCACAATGAGTGACTTACATTCATTCACTAGAAGCAAATCTATGCCAACCAGTTACATGCCGGCGCTTACCTCAGCTATGAAAACAATGACAACACAATCCTCTTTTTGTGCTGCAGACATCTCTGTGAAGAGGGAATTCAAGGTATCCATCAAGTAGCTCTGCTTGTCTCTCTTTACAGTAGGGATTCCTATAACTACAGACACTGTGGATAAAAGTAGACAACATGTAATCATGTATCTTAGATACCAGCATCTCAATTATTGCTTTGGTGATACTGAGATTATATATATATATATATATAATATTGAAGTAGAAAAAGTCTCCATAGATCCTGGCAAGATCCTTTGATGCGATGCCATGATGAAAACATTCTGGACGTTGGCGAGACATGATATTTATGACACTTTTCAGTTGCCCTTTTTCATCATTGCATCGCGGTAGTCTCTGGACCTCAGTGCGCATGTGCACATTTTGGCACACACGCATTGGAGCTCTGGAGCCACCAGTGCATGTGGTCCATTGGAATGAGATGAAGCAAACATATGGAGGCGCGACCTGACTCGCATATGTTGCACTGATGTGTATGTAGTGAATATTATACAGAGATGTATTAACTATACGACGTATAACTTTATGAATTGTTTTTAGTCTTTTATATAATATATATTCTCAGCATCATGCAACACTTTCATTTACCTGCTCATTGAATTTCGCAGAAAATTAAGAAAATAAAGTTTATAAAATATTAACCAAAAGATTGAAGAGTTCAGAGCAGTGATGGAAAGGAGCATACACAAATACCCCAAAATGTACAAATGCCTCTCTTACAGGAAGAAAAAGCAAAAATCTTGCTAGCATCAGCTAGAGCCACGTCAATATTTTAACTCATGCAACATAATAACTTGTCTGTAAGCCCAACAAGAACCAGCACCCCCCACCCCTCTATTTTATAAAATGTGTCTCTGTTAGCAGCCAAACAATGATTTTAAAATGTAGAAATTATATTCAAGAAGACAAACCCTATTTTAGAATTCTCTTGAAGCATCTAAGAGGGTCAACAAAAAGAGATGGCATATAGTGAAATAACAGTTCAACATTGTATGGGGTAACAATTCCAAGAATGAAGGAGGTAACAGTGTTGATTCAGCACGGTTATTTTGTTTGGGTTCTGGAACATCAGCGCTCCTGCCACCCAGCAGGGCAGGGATGTGCTCCCAGCATACCGTAATTTAGTTAGATATCAGCTCCATTAGGATACAGACTGGTGTGAGCGGCAGAATATCAAGGTGCTTTATGAGCGATTATAAAAATAGTAAGTGATGTGGCAACTTTAGCTTTTGCAGTACAGTGAAATACAAAAATAAAGGCGCCTCATGGTGCAGATAAAACGAAAGCTAGAGATTGAACACTGCTATTAATGAAGTAGGGCTAGGGAGCTGCTTACTTTAGTAATTGGGACTGGCTGGCCATATACCAGGGGACTGGCTGACCATATACCAGGGGACTGGCTGGCCATATACCAGGGGACTGGCTGGCCATATACCAGGGGACTGGCTGGCCATATACTGGGGGGAGGGGACTGCCTAGCTATATGCTGGCTGAAGGTTGTGACCAATGCATTTCCCACCCTAGGCTTAAACTCGAGTCAATAGGTTTTCCTGTTTTTTTGGTTGTTAAATTAGGAGCCTTGGCTTATACTCAAGTGTATACAGTAGATGATACAGAAGCAAGCTATTCAAACAGGGAGAGTGCAGAATACATAGGATCAATATGGGATATGGGATAAATAGGTAAAATATAAGACTGGGTATTTACAAAAAGACACCTAAATAAAGGTCATATTAGTAATTCTTTCCTATTAATTGATAAATAATTGCTAGTATTACCTTTTTATAGGTGTATTTTTCGATGCCAGGATAACTTGCTTTATTCTGTATGAACTAATGTATTTATTTCCCTAATCTATTTTAATATGCTGCACTTTATGCCAAATTAACCTGCCTCCTTTTTGTATCAGTGTACATTTATGGTTACCCATCCATTATATTTTTTGGCATAACAGCTACACATGTATTGATCACTACTTTCAGAACTATATGTTTAGCTCCGTTGGCCTGAGGAAGACGGCAACCAGGTGTCAAAATATGATGCCTTGCATTAAATCATAAAATAAAGCACGATAAAAACCTTCGAAACTTTTACTACAACACCTTCTCACCTGGAAGCAGACCCAAGACCCTGAAATGTTCTTCTGTTCTACCCAGAGACCTTGGCAAGACTTAGAAAAGATCAACTTAAACTAGGACAGATCATATTTGTATAGATGCTGTATACCCTATTAAAATAGCAATACTATACCACGGCTTTACATCTTCGAAGTGTGATAAAATAAGGAGAAGTTTACAGTATTCGGCAGCTATATGTAATGTAGACACTTTATACACAACTGTAATGAAACCGTATGATTGCCACCTCAGTACCACCAGATCAGTAACCACAAAGCATGGAACATTTTACATGTTATCAATAGATAACTAGAAACTGTGATCGCTTCAATCCTGACTCAAAGACTTGTGACCACAGTTATGTCCTCACAGTCATGATCTAACATTGCACTTTACTCAGCAATGTGCATATCTATACATTTATAACATGTATAATCCATACCAAGTAGCCACCACCCTTAATGGCCAAGATAGGACTAGAAAAATAACAGGTTAAATATTGACTTCCTTTTGTAATTCCGGGCGTAAACCTGGTCAATGTTACTATTTTCACATATTTTCCACATCAGATAACATCTTTTCACTTTACATTCAATAAAATACAAGCACAGAGTCATAAATCAAGAATTTGTGTATTTGTGCAGCCAACATATCAGGGCCAGGCATGTGCCTTGTGATGAATCTAGCCCTGGTGGTATCTTTGTTTTATATACTAGGGCAAATTATACCCAGGTCAATTTGGCTACATCACTACCAAAATCATATATGGTGTAGGATGAGTATATATCCCGTCCACACAATGTGGCCAAATATTGTGGATATTTAAAAACTGCAATCACAGTTTTTTTTACAAATCTTATTTTAATCGGCATAAGACACGGTTATCAACCCAAGGACAAGGCCTGTTTGACTTTCAAGACACTTTCAGACTCCTAAGCATAAATGTGTGTGGTTTCCGAGTTGGACCAATATGGAATCCACAACCATGTACAAGGCAGTCTACAGATTACATACAAGATATGTTCTTTAGGTTTGTACTTATGTTGAATTTGTATGCAACTTGAAACTGGTATATTTTATAATTGTAACTCCAGCCCAAATTTTATTTTTTTGCCCCAGTAACAATTGGTTGTCTTGGAACAAGGATTATCAATAAAACCTCATTACAAACACCATACAGCTGATCATTGCAGCCTAGGGCTATAATAAAGCATGCAGAGAGCTTCACTAGTCGTCACAGTGGGCAGAGAAGTCTGTCTGTAACTAGGGGTCGCTTGTAAGTCGTGTGTCCTTTAATCTGGGACTGCTGTGTTGTTGTTGCTCAAACAATGGTTACTACACGGCTGCATTATTATGTGCCTAATAAACTGAATTGCAGAGTTTACTATTAACATCTGCACTATTGATTTATATAATTTTGTTGAAAGTTTAGTTAAGATTTAATATCCGGATGTGTAATTCTCCATAAGCCACTCCATAAGCATTGAAAATTTACATAAATTAGCTAAGCCCCTGTAGACATTATGTGCTGCTAGAATTACAGGCAGTCCCCTACTTAAGGACACCCGACTTACAGACAACCCATAGTTACAGACGGACCCCTCTGCCCACTGTGACCTCTGGTGAAGCTCTCTGGATGCTTTAAAATAGTCCCAGACTGCAATAATCACTTACGATTGTCTGCAATGAAGCTTATTGATAATTCTTGGTCCTATCAGCAAAAAAATGGAAACTCCAATTGTCACATGGGGCAAAAAAAAAATTGTCGGAACTACAATGATAAAATATACCAGTTTCGACTTACATACAAATTCAATCTTACGAACAAACCTACAGTCCCTATCTTGTATGTAACCCGGGGACTGCCTGTATATGGGGTCATACATATTGGTATATGTATAACTCAGACTTAATTTTACGCTTATGTTTAATTTGCCTGCTCTTTTATTTCTTTCCTTATTCCAAGAAATTCTAATTAGAAAAATAAATATTGTGCAAAGAGGTGGCAGTACTTGAAGTGCCATCTGCTTCAGATTTGTTGCTCTACGAGAAATATACTTATTTGCTTAACACCACAAATGCCCGGCCGCTACTCGCTCTGGGCTCACATGTGTGAATCATGGAGGTTGAGTTCACACATTTACATTTTTGGATGTAGTATTTGAAGTCAAAACAAGGAAAGGATTAAAATGTCATTACCATTACGCCTTTATATGTTCTTTATCTGTCTTTTCTACATCTGATTTCCGCTTTAAAAACGGTATTTCCAACAGGTAATCCTAGCCGAATAGATAAATTGTCTTAAAAGTCAAGTGGTATACATAAGGCCGAGAAACACTTAGGTATACAAAAAAGGAAAATAATTATCACGTCCTGCAATTTTAAACACTTCAGTTAGCCCCTTCCACACTAGCGAGGTGATGCGATGAATGCATCACACTCGCAACGCAAGCTGCCGGGAAACGCACGGCCCGAACGCGCACCGCGGGAGTGAACTGACTGCTGGGTTCCCCGCGGTGCAGCGTTCGGGCCGTGCGTTCCCGGCAGCTTGCGTTGCGAGTGTGATGCGAGTTCATCGCATCACACTCGCTAGTGTGGAAGGGGCCTTACACCCCAGGGATAAGCCGATGTATGAGGCTGCAGTCACACATGATCTTAAGGGTGCGGTCTCACGTTGTGTTTTGATAGCGATGTGAAACACATAACAACAGCTGTGGAGAGGTGATTTGCCTGATTACATTACTGTTAACATTTGCGATTACAAAACGCATAGTAAACGCAATGTTAGCAGTAATGTAATTAGGCAAATCACCTCTCCTGAGCTGTTGTATTGCGTTTCAAAACGCAATAAAAACGCCATGTGTGACCTCACCTTTAGAAGTAACCGATACATTTAAAAAATTGTAAATGCAAAAATTTATGGATTTTTAACATCAATTTACATGTTAAAACAGGGTCCATGAACAAAATCCTTCCTTTGCAGCTGCCCTGGACCAGGTGCAGATTTGCACCTAAAAAGTTGCAGAAATAAGCAAAAAGTGATACATAAGTGAAAGTCACTGGACATTGAAATAAAGATATATAAGGCGCAGGTGCAGACCAACGTGTGCTTGAAAAACGACAACAAAAGTTGCAGTGAAAAGTAAAAAAAACTACAAAAGCCGCATAAATGAGACATTTGAGTAGTAGAATTAAAGATACATGTCCACCAATTTCTGCCTTTCTGGAACTTCACTCTCAGATGGGTGGAACTAGACTGTTGGCTGATGGACACATTGGCCTTTGAAACAACCATGAAAGTATGCTAATAAGGCTCTCTACTGTCGTTTAGGTGGCCTGGGCTGGAGCAGGCAAAGCAATAGGCGTATGTTATGCCTGATCCTTCTGTCATTGGGGGAAGTTGGTACACTCCATACACTCCAATAGATACAAGTCAGTCATTTCAATCAAGTTCCTTTCACTCCATGACCAATCAGAACATCGATTTCAATAAGCGACTTATAGTTTATAGTTTATTTGACCTTGCATGCAGGTACAGAACAATGGGGAACATTTAATTACCAGAGCCGGGGTGTCTGCCGAAATGTATATCTGCCGCGATTCAAGAAGATCCTGCGCCCGATATCCTGCATGTGTCACTTTCCTGCTCAGGTCTGCTGGAGTTCACCTTCTTCTTCCCGGTGTATGTGAGTGCTTGGCTTTAAATGCTAAATCCCGCGTTTAGCCCGAATCCGGTGGATCATCCGACGGCCCGCCCCCTGATTTCTGCCGCGTGAAAGCCGGTGTCAATGCGCCAAAATCTGTTCGCGTGCGACACAATCCCTAGCGTGATCCCCGAAAAGTCGGTAAACCCAACGAAAATGCGGCCGCGGGACCCTTAGTAAATACGCCCCAATGTATTTTAGAGGCCTATACAAATTGTCCAGAGATAAAATTAATTTTAAGTGTTTGGATATTGTTCCATTAATACTGACATCTCATAAAGTATTCAAAAAAGACTTAACAAATTTGTAAAAAGGGACACTTACCTCCAGTCCTTCCATGTCCATAATGTACAATTGGTTGTAGACTGTCTTCATTCCCCAACAAATGGGGCAGAAACATATATATGTTGGTAAATTGCATGGGGAGCTTGCTGGTCATATTCAGCACCTTCCATTTTATCTCCTCAACTGTAAGGATGTGGAAAAGGATGAGCACACTGAGAATGGTTATCTTCACAAGTTATTATGTATGTGACAAACACACATAAATAAAAAGAAAAACAATTTACAATTGATTCACTTAATGGGGCATATTAAAGGAATGAGGAGCTGCGTGCCCTCTTCTGTGAAGCCGGCTTGTGCAGAACGCAGGCCGCCGACTGCATGGTCTCGGGTCCGAAGAGCTGCCTATGTGCCAGCTTCGCGAGCGAGGGCGCGCAGCTACGAGCTGAAGATATCTGGGTAAAAGGGTCAAGGAGGCCACTGGGGCGTGGAGTAGCCACGCCATGTAGCCTCAGCTCCGGCTACTCCACGCCCCAGTGGCTTCTTTGGAAAATTAGCATATTACCACAATTAAAGATTAAAAAAAGATAAAGGGGACTAAAGGATTAGCCCTAAAAAGGGCTATCCTTACATACACTAGAGGCACCTACCACCGGATCTACCTTAATAGGTAGATCCGTGGTGGTAGGTTTCCTTTAAAGGAAAACTCCAGTCAAAACTAATTCAATGAATAATGCACAATGCATCATTTTCACTGTATTCCTAGAACATTGCCAGAACATAGGGGAGAAGATATCATGCGCAGCACACTTTTCCCCCCAGTTCCCCAACAAGTTGCGCAACAAATTGTGACTATATCAGTGCATCTACGTCAGAAGCACTGGCCTAAAAGCGCTGAATAATGTCACCCATAGAGTCATGCTCCTCCCTTCAGGCCCTGCACAAGGTATAATTCAATAAATTAGCTTAGACTAAAGCATTTCTTTATACCTCTAATTTTATTGGTATCCATTTTTATTTTTGGAAATATACCATCCATACCTGTATGGTTCTCAAATGCATTTCTCTTTTCTGCTACTGCTTGCTTGATCTCATCTAGTACGGTGCTCAGATCTCGAGATCGTTTCTGATTCTCCTGCTCTGCTTGGAAAAGTCTTTGTTGCAATTCTAAAAACTGCTTTTCATAGGAATCCATTCCATATTCTGCAAAATGAGATGTGAAAATGATCAATAATCAAAAAGAAAAAACTCCACCCTCCCCACCACTATTACAATAGAGCAAGCTCCACTTCTCAACCAACAAAAGTTGCTATATGACTGACCACAGAAGGTCTTGCATTATATACAGACATCTACTATCACAAATTTCCTTATAAGATGCCTGAATCCACTGAACAAATGCAAATTACCCTATCACCATAAGGAAGGAAAGGTTCACATGTTAGTCTTACATGTTATGTAAAGTCATTCATCCTTTAAAAGTAAATTTTTCATGGAAGGTTTCTTTAATAGTTTAGGGTTATCTTATTAGACATTACTTTCTATTTTTTTTTTTTTAAATCTTGGAACCATTTAAAAATATTATTTGCGCCTTCTAGATAGACCATCAGATGCAGAGCTTTACTTTTCGTACAGTGGCTTGTATCTCTGCTGCTCTGTCGGGGTATACGGACCATATGAAGTGTTGTCTTATTTTCCATTGCAGAGTTGGTTTAACCGCTTCATGACAAAGTTTTTTCGGTTTCTTTTTGTGTTTCCGTTTCTCCTTACACAGAAACTTTATGATTTTCTTGGTTACAAGGCTATATGTTGGCTTGCTATATGATCCATGGAACACATCACCGCCGTGCTTCGCCAAACCACAGATAGATTTGAAAAGACCTGGTGGACATTGGGCGTACGACCTTAGTGAATCGCCAGAAGACCCGAATCCTCGGTAAGTAATTGTGCCCCATTGGCTCTATTAGATCACCAATGGTGCTATCATTTCATGGCTATATATTGAGAATAACCTTTATAATTGACAAATGTTTACCATTCACGTTTGTGATGGTTTGGTTTAATGTGTTACCACCACATACTATGATGTCTTGTATTTGCCTGTATTACGTAATCTTTGTTCTGAAAAATCAAATATAAAAAAATATTCTGTGCCATTTACATGGAAGCTGGAACAAATTACAAAGGTGGTGGAATTGGCAAAAAAACCCACAGTTGCGCCATATTCTGATAAGCTTTATTTGTACTGTTTTCAACGTGTGGTCGAGATGACATCTCTCTGTTATTCTTTGGACCAGTATGGCCGTGTGAGAACAAATTTATATGGTTTATTAATGTCCAAACGCATTTTTTTTTTAAATTCAAAAACCTTGCATTAAAACAAAAATGCCTTGCCTTACACCTGTAACTTTATTTTTCCCTTCCACCCGTAACTTTTACATACTTTAGTTTAAGATCTCATTGTTTGCAGGATAGGATGACATTTTTATTGATACCTTTGTGAAAACAGTACGACCTTTTGATCCCTTTTTATTAAAATTTTTATTGGAGGTAAAAAAAGTGT
Organism: Engystomops pustulosus; assembly: GCA_019512145.1. Classification (NCBI taxonomy): domain Eukaryota; kingdom Metazoa; phylum Chordata; class Amphibia; order Anura; family Leptodactylidae; genus Engystomops; species Engystomops pustulosus. The sequence goes on along the minus strand of CM033641.1, from coordinate 76,279,284 downwards.
TAATTCTGACATTTAGGCGCTATTTTCAGTTTCGGGGTACATCCTTGGGAATAATTGTTTCAATATTTTAATAGATCAGACAATTTGGGACACAGCGATAGCTATCATTTGTATGATTTAAGCCCCCCTAGGGGCTCTGATCATGTATACAATATACAGCAATACAATGGTATTGCCGTATATTGTAGATTTACTGCTTCTATATTACAGTCTGTCTCAGACTGTGGTCAGAAGGTAAGAGTTCTCCTTATGGAGAGGTTGCATTAGACGCTTATAAGCGTGTGGAGACTAAAGCCCAGATGCTCCACTAGGGAATTCTGGGAAGTATGCAAATATGTTTTCCGAGGTGTTAAAGGAAAACTACCATTTGTATTTGAAGCATTATAAGAAATATACCTTGAGAATGCTGTAGCTACACATGATGCAGGATCTATCTTGGTTAATCCATGTGCTGAGTGTTTTACTGATAAACAGATATAACATTAATAATGAAAAGCTATGTCGTTCTATGGCTCCTTCAGCGTTGTTCCGCACTTGTCTAGCTCCTGATTTTCTCTGTAGGAGATTATGATGCAATTATGCTTCTCCTGCCAGACCGAATATATAATTGCTGCACATTCACAGCTGGCTATGTATGAGTGATCAGCTCAGTTGAAGTCATGCTTGACTAACCTCGATGTATAAAGCTCAGTGTTGATGCTGACCCCAGCTTTCCCAAGGTCCTGAATGTATAATTGTTTTCAGCAAAACCCCAGCTTAGGAGTAACCAAGATATATCTGGATCAGTGTAGCTACAGCTTCTAAGGTAGTGCTTCATAATGCATCAAATCAAATGGAAAAAAATGCCTCCTTTTGCTACTTACCAGTCCCTACAGTTCCCTACACTGTACTGAGAAGACCCAACCAGGTCGAAACAGTGGACATCTACGTGGGAAGTGTGCTTTGGAATAGATATACTGATTTGGCTTAATATCACACACATGTTTTAGACTTCGTGAGGTCTACTTGGAGTTAGGCAGTGAAGTGATGGAACCTTTGAGCTTGGTGTGTCAAAATTCACCAAAAAACGACCGGCAAACTTGGGGTGTGGTCACCTTGAGAAAAAAAAACATAATTTTGTGTATGAAGTTTAAATAACCAACTGTATAATATTTAAACTTCTAGGGTACTTTAACCTAGGTTGTCTTAATGTCCTACCATGTACTTGATACTACATATGGCAGTATATGGGGATTTTCACATACATCTATTACTATGTGCAAATCGACATGATATAGATCGGTACAATCAGACACGTGTGGAAAATGCTTAGTAACCTGCAAACTTGTCATGAAAGTTTCACACAGTTAGTGAGTCGCAGGTGCCGGTTCCGCATCTCCTTCATGAGGAGCAAAAATAATCGCAATGTCTGGCGGTTTGCAAGGCGTTTGTAATTATTCAGGCTTGTATACGTCCAAAACGGACACACAAGCCGAGACTGTCTTCTATCATACCGTTACACTGACATTACTACGTATGAGTCTTGTTGTATGTGATGTCGTGTATGTATAATGAGAGTGGTTGTCCCCCTCACCCCCTGCTGTGGAGATGGTCAGTGTAGAGTGGGCTACCACAACCAAATCCCCCCAGCACACTAATCAAGAGCTGCAGAGGAGTTTTGGAGTTGATGGTCGTGTCACCCTCTCATGGTTGTGAGCCCCGGATGTACCTGCGCTGACTGGAGAACGAGGCACAGCTCACAAAAGGGGGAGGGGCCGCCCGGTGTGAAGGAGAGGAGGAGGAGGAAGTGCGTGGCTCAGATTGCATAAAATCTCTCCGCCTCCCGGACACTTACCTGGCGCTGTAGGAGCCGAGGAGAAACTTAACCTCCGGAGGCGCGTGTCACTTAAATGGCTAGCGTGTCAGCAAGCGACACGACTTGTCATAGGTAGCCATCACCAGAGTTAGGGGACGCCTCTCAGACAGACTGTGACATGCAAAAAATAATGACAGCCATTGGAGTCTTTAATAGGCACCCAGCTGTCACTGCGACGTTCGTCACCCTCGGATGGGGTCACCAAGGGCACCATCTGCCATTTAAAGATGGCGGCGACAGTACCACGAATAGGTTAACTGCCGAGACCGGTGCTAGCACCGACCACGGCAGTTCTCGATAGAAGGCTCTGTCCATGAACCCTCTCCATACTCCCATTCACGACCGGCCACCGTATATATTTACGATTGCTGCAGAAACTCTTCGGCTCCTATCACGTGCAGAACTCGAATTGCACTATGTTCTGTTGTATTCAATGGGTTTTGTCAGACTTGCATTTTTTTTTCAAGCACATATGCACCTGAAAAACGCCCTACGAAAGTCTATGGAGATGCATCAAAAATCCATTGCAATCTGAGACTCATACAAGCGCAATGCGTTTTTCACTGATTAATTGCCTTAGACAGACCACAGTCGCACATTTTATTTGCGTTAAAACGCATTGTAAACAAAATGAGATGTGAGAAAAAAGCAAAACGCTAATGAGTCAGTTCAAAACGGATGAAAACCACATGCAAAAACATCAGTTATTCATGTGTTGCACACTGACATGATCTGCAACGCAAGTGTGAATGGAACCTTACAGCCATTAAATCTTGGCTGGTTTATGCCATACACGGAATCACTTTGTCTCTGTCCTAAGTCAGGAAATCTAAACATCTATATGTCTTAGAAGATCAGAGATACATTTTAGGGCTAGTAGTCCTTTGCATGTGTAAGGGGACACTCCTTTTTGTAATGAAGCACTTGGCATCATGGGGCTAATGTTAGCACAGAGTTTAAAGAAGCCATTCAAAATTCAGTCTCATGGATCTGAAAGGAACTGTGGTGCACACATTTTGTTAAGTGCCTTTAAGTTTCCCATTATGGCAATCCATAAACCTAATAGCTTCCATGTATTCCTCAGTGAGAAGAACTCATTAGTAACCAACTAATGTTTTTTTGGCAAGATGCACATAGGACTGCAGCCAAACAGATACAGAGCAAATTCTCCAAGTGATAGGTGTCAGAAAATACTAAATTAAACAGGAGATTCAAAACTATATGTACTAAGGAATATCTTTATAACCTGAATCAAGCCCCCCAGTAGGGCAAGAGGCCACAGTATGAGGAGGACGCATGGCAGGAGGCCACAGTATGAGGATGATGGATGGCTGGAGGCCACAGTATAAGGAGGACGGATGGCAGGAGGCCACAGTATGAGGAGGACAGATGGCAGGAGGAAACAGTATGAGGAGGACGGATGGCAGGAGGCCACAGTATGAGATGATGATGGCTGGAGCGGCCACCAGTATAAGGAGGACGGACGGGCAGGAGGCACAGTATGAGGAGGACAGATGGCAGGAGGAAACAGTATGAGGAGGACGGATGGCAGGAGGCCACAGTATAAGGAGGACAGATGGCAGGAGGCCACAGTATAAGGAGGACGGATGGCAGGAGGCCACAGTATGAGGAGGACAGATGGCAGGAGGCCACAGTATGAGGAGGACAGATGGCAGGAGGCCACAGTATGAGAAGGATGCAGGGCAGGAGGCCACAGTATGAGAAGGATGCAGGGCAGGAGGCCACAGTATGAGAAGGATGCAGGGCAGGAGGCTACAGTATAAGGAGGATGCAGGGCAGGAGGCCACAGTATGAGTAGGACGCAGGGCAGGAGGCCAGAGTATGAGGACAGAGGGCAAAAGCCACAGTATGAGGGTGACACAGGGCAAGAGGCCACAGTATGAGGGGGACAGATGTCAAGAGGTCACAGTATGAGATGGTCGCAAGGCAGGTGGCCACAGTATGAGGACAACGCAGGATAAGAGGCCACAGTATGAAGAGGACACGGGGCAGAAGGCCATAGTATGAGGAGGACGCAGGGCAGGAGTCCACAGTATGAGGAGGACAGAGGGCAAGAGGGCACAGTATGTGGATGATGGAGGACAGGAAACCACAATATGTGGATGAGGGAGGACAGGAGGCCACAGTATTGATGAGGATGGACAACAGGAGGCCACAATCTAAGGGATGGAAAACTGGAGGCCACATTATAAGGGGGATGGAAGACAGAATGCCACAGTAGGAGGGGGTGGAGGACAGGAGGCCACAATAGGAAGGGAATGGAGGAAAGGAGGCCGCAATATGAAGAGTATGGAAAACAGGAGGCCTCATTACGAGGGGGGAGGGGGATACTATCTGGGGGCCATTAAAGTCTTATATATAACATGGTTTTTGGTGGGACCAACAATCGAGGGACTTTGTCCCTCAAAATTTGGGAGATTAAAAAAACAACTTTAAAAGAAAATCTACCATCAAATTCAAAACAAAACAGGAACACTTATTCATAAATGCAGACACCGTCACTGTAGTAATCTACTTATATTTGTTGTCCATAGTCTCCTTCCTTTTAAAATCAACTTCTAAATTTATTCTACTGAGTCTGGGGGCCCTGGGGAGCGTTACCAGATTCTCTCAGTGCTGCATAGTCACAGGCTGTTACAATGTGCTCATGCTCTGCTCCTTGTATCAATGAGTGAAAAGACATCACTGAGGGGCTCTGGAAACACCCCCAGAGCCATTAGCATTATTGTACAACTTTATTTTAGAAGGGATGGATAACAAAAATAAGAATATTACCACAGGCAAGGTGCCTGGATCTATGAATAAGTGTCCCTGGTTTATCATGATGGATATTGATGGTAGATTTTCTTTAATGAAGGTGTTTTTAACCCATATGCCAAATAATGGGACACACAAAACACACTTTGGAAAGAAATTGTATACTTATTTGGGGTTTCATGTGTGCCATGGTGGCACAGCTAACACCAGCAGACATCTGTCATTAAGCATGTAAAGACTTCCTATTGGGGCCCATTTACACAAACGCATATCCGCCGGGCCGTAGTTTGCGCCATGGAGAGGAGGAGGATTGACCCCTCTCCATAAAGATACACGGTGCACGGCACCATAACAGATAGGACATGTCCCACCTTTTCCCGTGTATGGAGCGATAGACTGCCACACGTGTGTGGCACCATACCGCTCCACGTGCCCATTGCCGGCCTATGGGAGACGTATATACAGCCACAAGCATGCGGCTGTATATACGTCCCCCAACGGTCGTGTGAATGCAGCCTTAGGCCTAATTCCATAAACAGAACATATCTAAAACTCAATGGGGAATATTTCTCAGGACTTGTACATCAGTTTTCTGGCGTACCAGCCTTTAAAAAATCGTTCTTCCCTGTGAACTCCACAACATTGCAATTATTTTACCCTTTACGCCACCTCCATGAAGGGTGGTGCAGCTGGCAGGGGAGTGGGCTGGCATGATGCATTCCTGCCCTGGGCACTTGCTGTAGCCTGGGAACATTTAGAACTGGATGTTCACAGGTTATAACACAGGGCAGAGTGGAGTGCCAGTGTATGATAAACTCCCCCAATGAGCCTGATGTAATTGTGACAAAATGTTTGCCTCATGATAAAGCACTAAATATATCATTAGCTTTTATGGGATTTTCATTAGTGTAATTGTAGTTTGTCCTTAGTTGGGATTTAACCCCAAGCATTTATCATTTAGTAAACTGCTGCTGAACAATGAGGTGTCTCCTTCGTTGTAATAAAGCTTCTTTATCTAAAAAACTTAGCTGTTGGAATCAGGGCTGTGGAGACGGTGACAATTATTGTGGAGGTGGAGTTGTGATAAAATGGACAGACTCAAACACCACAAACATATAATAAATTATAAGTATTTAGAATTTTTCTTTAAATGTCTGTTTTATTCCTGATCCTGAAGGATTTAGGCCAGGAGTAAGCAACATGTATTGCTCTAAAGGCAATATTGTTATACTATAAGGGTAAGTGATATTGACACCTACATCCAGTGTCAGGACAGGAGAGGACCCAGGAGTAGTGAGAAATTTTTCGCTGCCCTCACCGCTACCCGGCCTCCTGCACCAATGAACATTTTCATCAGTTAAGTTACATTGGTTATGGAAGCACTCATTGGAATCATGTCAGCATGCTGCGGACCAGAACTCATGGCCTGACAGGATTTAAGCGGTCTGTGGGTGCAGCTTGTGATTCCCCGATTCCCCCTTTTAGTTGAGATGAATGTGACTGCATTTTATGAACATGCTCAGGAGTAAAGCTGCTATAGTGGTTCGATGCAGGGCAGGAGGCCACAGTATGAGAAGGATGCAGGGCAGGAGGCTACAGTATAAGGAGGATGCAGGGCAGGAGGCCACAGTATGAGGAGGACGCAGGGCAGGAGGCCACAGTATGAGGACAGAGGGCAAAAGCCACAGTATGAGGGTGACACAGGGCAAGAGGCCACAGTATGAGGGGGACAGATGTCAAGAGGTCACAGTATGAGATGGTCGCAAGGCAGGTGGCCACAGTATGAGGACAATGCAGGATAAGAGGCCACAGTATGAAGAGGACACGAGGCAGAAGGCCATTGTATGAGAAGGACGCAGGGCAGGAGTCCACAGTATGAGGAGGACAGAGGGCAAGAGGGCACAGTATGTGGATGATGGAGGACAGGAAACCACAATATGTGGATGAGGGAGGACAGGAGGCCACAGTATTGATGAGGATGGACAACAGGAGGCCACAATCTAAGGGATGGAAAACTGGAGGCCACATTATAAGGGGGATGGAAGACAGAATGCAACAGTAGGAGGGGATGGAGGACAGGAGGCCACAATAGGAAGGGAATGGAGGAAAGGAGGCCGCAATATGAAGAGTATGGAAAACAGGAGGCCTCATTACAAGGGGGGAGGGGGATACTATCTGGGGGCCATTAAGGTCTATATTATACAATGCTTTTGGGTGGGACAACGGGTGAGGGACTTTTGTCCCTCAAAATTTGGGAGATTAAAAAAACAACTTTAAAAGAAAATCTACCATCAAATTCAAAACAAAACAGGAACACTTATTCATAAATGCAGACACCGTCACTGTAGTAATCTACTTATATTTGTTGTCCATAGTCTCCTTCCTTTTAAAATCAACTTCTAAATTTATTCTACTGAGTCTGGGGGCCCTGGGGAGCGTTACCAGATTCTCTCAGTGCTGCATAGTCACAGGCTGTTACAATGTGCTCATGCTCTGCTCCTTGTATCAATGAGTGAAAAGACATCACTGAGGGGCTCTGGAAACACCCCCAGAGCCATTAGCATTATTGTACAACTTTATTTTAGAAGGGATGGATAACAAAAATAAGAATATTACCACAGGCAAGGTGCCTGGATCTATGAATAAGTGTCCCTGGTTTATCATGATGGATATTGATGGTAGATTTTCTTTAATGAAGGTGTTTTTAACCCATATGCCAAATAATGGGACACACAAAACACACTTTGGAAAGAAACTGTATACTTATTTGGGGTTTCATGTGTGCCATGGTGGCACAGCTAACACCAGCAGACATCTGTCATTAAGCATGTAAAGACTTCCTATTGGGGCCCATTTACACAAACGCATATCCGCCGGGCCGTAGTTGGCGCCATGGAGAGGAGGAGGATTGACCCCTCTCCATAAAGATACACGGTGCACGGCACCATAACAGATAGGACATGTCCCACCTTTTCCCGTGTATGGAGCGGTAGACTGCCACACGTGTGTGGCACCATACCGCTCCGCGTGCCCATTGCCGGCCTATGGGAGACGTATATACAGCCACAAGCATGCGGCTGTATATACGTCCCCCAACGGTCGTGTGAATGCAGCCTTAGGCCTAATTCCATAAACAGAACATATCTAAAACTCAATGGGGAATATTTCTCAGGACTTGTACATCAGTTTTCTGGCGTACCAGCCTTTAAAAAATCGTTCTTCCCTGTGAACTCCACAACATTGCAATTATTTTACCCTTTACGCCACCTCCATGAAGGGTGGTGCAGCTGGCAGGGGAGTGGGCTGGCATGATGCATTCCTGCCCTGGGCACTTGCTGTAGCCTGGGAACATTTAGAACTGGATGTTCACAGGTTATAACACAGGGCAGAGTGGAGTGCCAGTGTATGATAAACTCCCCCAATGAGCCTGATGTAATTGTGACAAAATGTTTGCCTCATGATAAAGCACTAAATATATCATTAGCTTTTATGGGATTTTCATTAGTGTAATTGTAGTTTGTCCTTAGTTGGGATTTAACCCCAAGCATTTATCATTTAGTAAACTGCTGCTGAACAATGAGGTGTCTCCTTCGTTGTAATAAAGCTTCTTTATCTAAAAAACTTAGAATCAGTGCTGTGGAGACGGTGACAATTATTGTGGAGGTGGACTTGTGATAAAATGGACAGACTCAAACACCACAAACATATAATAAATTATAAGTATTTAGAATTTTTCTTTAAATGTCTGTTCTATTCCTGATCCTGAAGGATTTAGGCCAGGAGTAAGCAACATGTATTGCTCTAAAGGCAATATTGTTATACTTTAAGGGTAAGTGATATTGACACCTACATCCAGTGTCAGGACAGGAGAGGACCCAGGAGTAGTGAGAAATTTTTCACTGCCCTCACCGCTACCCGGCCTCCTGCACCAATGAACATTTTCATCAGTTAAGTTACATTGGTTATGGAAGCACTCATTGGAATCATGTCAGCATGCTGCGGACCAGAACTCATGGCCTGACAGGCTTTAAGCGGTCTGTGGGTGCAGCTTGTGATTCCCCGATTTCCCCTTTTAGTTGAGATGAATGTGACTGCATTTTATGAACATGCTCAGGAGTAAAGCTGCTATAGTGGTTCGCGACCAGAACACAGGGGTAGCCTAAAGCCATCGAAGCCACGATTTTATCCCGTTTTTGCTGCGAATCACAGCAAAAATGCAGTAAAACAAGTGTGCATTATGTACACACAAGTTGACACAACCTGCCGGCTAAAGGACCTGTGATGATGTAATCGGCTTCTCAATCACATACAGCAGGGCTGCTGACAGTGAATAGGGGGACAAGGATGGAGGACTAGACCTGTGGGGATCCTGGGTAAGAACTGGGAAGGGGATTATTTGCTGGGGGGGGGGGGGGGATGTTTAGAGGTTGCTTGTTAGAAGGATGGGGGAAAGGCTGGGGGGGCAGTTTTGTGTTGTGAAGGGAGAGGGGCAACAAGACCAGGGGGTGGGATTCTGTTTAAGGAAGGAGGCAATACCTGGGTGGAGTTCTGTGTGAGGAGGGGGTAAAAGACATGGATGGCTACCTGATTGAGGTGAGAACGATAAGATCTGAGGGGAGCAGTGTTCTAGTAATTGTATTATTTACATAGGGGGCAGTATTATAGTTGTTATATTCTTGTACATAGGGGGCAGTATTATAGTAGTTATATACATGGTTCGGGGTCACCGCAACATGAGGAACTATATTGCGGGTCACAGCATTAGTAAGGTTGAGAACCAATGTGCTATAGATTAGAGGAATAATGCACTGGGAATGAATGTCTGCATTTATATCAAGCACTGCTAGAGGGACCAGAAAAACAGGACTGTGCAGTCAGAGGAGTTGGAGGTTTGGTTTACCAACTCCACAGCCCTGGTGTGAGCGGCCACAAGCAGTTTCTATTCAACATTCTTTCTTCTAGATGGATTTTTCCACCATACGTTGATAAACGTACATCATTGTAATATAAGTGATGCAACTTTTAAAGTACATGGTATTTCATTTATTCACAATTTTCATGTTCTCCAGTCACATAAAATTTAGTAAAGGATGCTGAAATATTTTGATTAATATTTACTCAATGAAAGCCTTGTAGTCGCTGTAAACTTAGTTCATGAAGTGTCAGACACTACAGAAGCCACTTGTTAGCTAAAAGAGGAAGCTTGACAACCACATACACAATCCCTCCATTCTCCAGCAGATAGGACAAATGTGGAAAACCTTTAAAGGGAACCTGTCACCAGAAAACTCATTTTTAGCACCCCCTCCAGTCCCCACAGAGCATAGTACATCCACTGCCAAAGAGTTTTTGTATAAAGAATAGGTTTTACAGAAAAAAAGACATGTTATATAGTACCTTTCAATGCTTGAAAATAGCTGAAACGTCGCACCTTCCAGATTGGGTGAATAAACACCTAGCTTTTTCCAGGAGTGCTGCCTCATCTCTTTTATTTCCTTTGGCAATCGTTTGCTTACCTTGAGTCCGGTCAGCGGAGGCATGCACCAACATTGGGACCCTAGTCCCCTCCTTCACTGTGCTGCTCTACCTTCACAGTTGTGCGTACCTTTCAATGCCATGTGCTCTGTGACTAGACACTTGTCCCCTGGGAGTGACTATAGAGGAGCAGTCCCCCCCACACACTTGGCAAACCGCTCCTCCATGTGTTCTTTTTCAAATACCGTATTTTTCGGACTATAGGGTGCACAAAAAAATCCTTTGATTTTCTCTGAAATCAAAGGTGCGCCTTATAGTCCAGTGCACCTTATATATGAATTGTACTGACAGACAACAGTTGTGCACAGGTCTGCCACCTGCTGGTCATTCATCCTTATAATCAGGTGCGCCTTATAATCCGATGCGCCTTATATATCAACCTAGACGTTTTAGCAGGCATTTATTGATGGTGCGCCTATTAATCCAGAGCGCCTTATAGTCCTAAAAATACGGTATATGAATAACGTCCATCACTTGGGAGTGGCTTTAGAGATGCAGGGGGCGTTGCCAAGCCAAGTGACGGGCATTTTCATATATATAAAAGGGACACATGGAGTTGTAGGGGGGAACCACTCCTCTATAGCCACTCCCAGGGGACAAGTGCCTAGTCAAAGAGCACATGGCATTAAAAGATACTATATAACTATATATTTTTTTTCTGTAAAACCTATTTTTTATAAGAAAACTCTTTGGCAGTGTATGTACTGTGCTCTGTTGGGACTGGGGGGGAGGTGCTTAAATGGGTCTCCTGATGACATTTCCCTTTAACTGTTGTATAGAAATCCAATAGGGCATCTAACACCTTAGTCATGATCTACATACAAAGGTGCTATCATAGAATATAGAAGTAACTCCTTCTTTGTTTGCAATACAAACTACGATAGATTTAGAAAACCATTGGAGGTCCTGTTACAATTCTGAAATAGCTCAATATATATATAATATGCAAACAAACTTTTCAGGCAATGTTTCCAGAAAAGTGTGTATATATGTATCGTATTCACAACCAGAAAATTCCAGCCTAGAAAGGTATACGGATGTCATAGAGGGTGTCCGCTGCTCAAGGAAACAGGAGCTGGAAACTAGGAGATAACAAGGAATAAATAGGCACAAATTTTAGAACTATTTATATAGGGAACCTCAACATAACTTGAATGAGGCCGCAATCTTAGGATACTGTATGGGTATAATTCATACACTAAAGCACCTATTTATTCTGTGATATTAAGTGATAACTTGTACAGATACAGACGCAATGCACATAGGGGGATATTTATCATACGCCAGCGCTCGTGCCCGACGCTGCTACATCAAGAGGCTTCTGCCTCTTGATGTATCGGGCAGGCTGTCAACCATGTGAAAAGTCACCGGTGGAAGCGAGTGAGCAGGCGTGTGGACAGTAACGTCCTGCGCCGGCCCACTCCCAGCCAACCATGCGCTCCGCCGGCCGCGCCCCTTCCCTTCACACCTTACTTTCGTAAAGGTGGCGGAATGGGGCAAGTAACCGCAAGTGCTAGCAATAAACTAGCATTTGCAATTATTTCAGGGTTCAGGTTCTGATAAATATGCCCCATTGTATGTATCCAGTTGCGACTAGACATTATGGTGGATGAACTCCAATGCTGGTTGATAATTTTGCATATAGGTGAATAAAAGCTGCAAGCAAAAAAGTAACAGTAAAACAGGCACTGTCTCTGTCTGGGGCACTCTCATTCCAGTGACTGTCTCTGTCTCTGACTGTCACTTTGTCTATGGAGAGATTTATCAGAAGTGTCTGAGAGCAGAAGTGTTCTAGCTGGCCATGGCAACCAATCAGAGCTCAAGTTTTATTTTCCCACAGCTGTTTATAAAATTACAGCTGATCTCTGATTGGTTTCCATGGCCAACTGGAACAGTTTTACCTCAGACACTTCTGATAAATCTCCCCCTATCTCTGTCTCTATCCATCTTACCTCATACATAAGCATCTTATACCCATTGCCTATAGTAACCAATCATAGCTCAGAGCTCATATTAATGACCTGCTTACGCTTCCACCTGCCATAGCAGCAGCAGACAATGGCTCCTGTATATGGTGGTTTAAAGTGGATTTTGGAAAGTGTGGGGTGCAAATTTCAGCTCAAAACCTGGTCTAAGACGTCCCCTGAGTCACAGGCAGCAACTGTGCAAAATTTGGTGATTGAAAAGGAGACGGTACAGATTCCTTTAGCGGACATACATACATACATACACTCAGCTTTATATTTTAGAATAAGCCTGTCTTCACTCGCTCCAGGCATAAGGGTCCAATGCCAAACCCATAGACACACGGTGCACTTGTAAGGCACTAAACCCTGACAGGCATGTGTTGGTGTTTGGATATATGCTTACAGAACCCTATTATGAAGCTGATCGGATTACTCAATCTTATTATATTCATGCCAAAATATTCCCACAGGCTGCAGTGTCTGCCAACTATGTCAAAACTTCTGTATGATAATGAGAAATCTGCATAAACAAGGAAGCAAAAGATATATTGGGATAGAAACTTGTTTGATATTCAATAAGAATTATAGGATTTACCTAATATAGCTAATGACAACTAAAACCAAAAATAATAGCCCAGAGAGGATAGAAGACTTGGATCCAATTAAAAACTTTTGTCAGCTATCCAAAGTAAGGTCAGGGACAGGACTCATCCAATGAGATTTAGCCACGCATAACATGTAGAACACACAGACACTGAAAACCAACATCACTTACAATGAAGGTAATGTGACTCCTCTGCAAGGTGTTTCTAGAGCCAACTAGAGTTTCAGCTCATAGCTGTACTGTGACGCATTGCTTTAACAATTCTTTGAAAGGTGACAAGAAATTGTGTTCTTTTTCAGGTAACCGTACGCATAATGCTGTAGGCTAAGTTGGAATTATCAACAAAAAGTAGGTCACTTCATTTTTGTAATGCGGGATCATTTTGTAAAGGAGTGTCGGAGTCATTTATTTACGCCAGTGAATAGGCACTGAGCTATCCATCATCATTTTCTTTGGTCACAAAAAAAAAAGGAAATCTAAAAGATATAATATTATTAGCAGCATCTCACTGTGTGTAATCATGGATATGCTACCGCTAACATACAAGTGACCTATACTCAGCACCATTATAAACCAACCTTTGGCTGCCGGGGTCTACAAGAGAAGTTCGGAGGTGTGGACAGAGCTGGATTATCGCCCTGCTCTAGACCACTATTCTTTATGTTCAGGAGAGCCTGGATAGATGCTACAATTATAATCCTTCTTTCTACTGTATTGGTGTCCTTGTAACACCAACACGATTGAAAGCTGTGACAGAGCAAGTAGCAATAAATTACTACTTTAATTGCCATGTTTCCACTTTGCAACATATAAGTTGGTTTAGGTTGTTGTTTGGGCACTAGGTCTCCCCATCACCGAACTAGAATATTTCTTTAATGTTTGCAAATGCAAAAGCTAAGGGTGTGGTCACAAGTTGTAGTTACAACTGCTTCACAATCAGTTTTTAGGTGGTTTTAGGTGCAGTTTTGTTAATTTTACAGATGAAAGACAAACTGAACAAGTGAATTTGATTTTAAGGGAGAAACCTGCTTCAAAAATGTCTTTAAGTTAGTTAAATTAACAAAACTGCACCTAAAACCACCTAAAAGCTGATTACAATGCAGTTTTAAATGGGTATTTCCATCTGGGCATTTATATTTAATTGAATTAATTTGCCATATGTAAACATTTCTTCAATTGGATGTTATTAGAAAACATGTTCCTGTGTGAAGATAATTTCTCATAAATGTTGCCATGTTGTCCCTTAGAAATGAGATGGCTTCCTCGGATACAGCCACCTCTGCTGGAGGGATTGCACAAAGAAACAAAAGGTTTTTGTATATGAAATGTCCAGTAGTTACTGTATATCCTACAGCCGTCCTGTGGTTGAATAGCGCATATCTGGCCACTGCTGCCAAAATGTGAGGCGGTCGTATCCGAGGAAGCCATCTCATTTCTAAGGGACAACATGACTACATTTATGAGAAATTATCTTCACACAGGAACATTTTTTTAATAACATCCAATTGAAGAAATGATATGTTAAATTAAATGTAAATGCCCAGATGGGAATACCCCTTTAACTTAAACATGTGACTGCACCCTGAGTTTTGTCTTTAATGGGAACCTGTTGGAAGAAATTCACCTAATAAGCTGCTTGACAGCAAATTGGTTTTGGTATAAAATCTTCAAGATCAGGTTTCTCTCATGACCCAGGGTGGTGCCATTATCCAGCAATTGTTGATTGTATGAAGCCAGGTAGGCAGAGAGCTCAGCATTGAAGTCAAGCTCTCCCTGTCTCTGAATGTCCCATTTGCAGTAATTGTCGGTCCTATGCCAGGGACATAATATGGCTGCCTTCACATCTTGCTTTGTATACTGTTGACAGACATGATTTTCACTGAAAAGAAAACTCATCAAACCATGTGCTACAGCGTATGCATTCATGTCTATGGACACGACGGATACACAGTGTGCATTTGTTGTCCTGTGCCTCTGTATCCCCTTTTTTTTTTACGTGGTTTGCTGCGTTTTTCATGTCCTTTATAAAAACGTATATGGGGTTTTTTTTTAACATTGGCATCTGTGGACAATGTATGCACAACGTGTTACAGCATATTCATCAATCCGTCACATCTGTTTTTATACCCAAATTTGGTTTTTCAAATTCTTTTTTAAAAATTCATTAAAAATGTTTAAAGGGCACCTGTCATCAGGTCTGTGTCACTAGTCTTGTCACTACTACTGGTTGGAGCAGCTCACAAGGATCCCATCCCAGCCTTTATCTAGTCATTTCATACATTATTCATTGTAAAATCATCTATTTTTTATCATGTAAATGAGGCTGGTCACATGGTCAGAGGCAGTGATGTCACCCCTGTTACCCCTCCCCTCTCCTCCCCCTGCTCATGTCTATGTGTGATGTATAGTAAAGCATTGCTAGTGTGTGTGCTGCATCTGCTGACATGCTGCATCCTCCTAATATACAGGTGAGAGACACAGACATCAGCTACACATGAATCTGACATGTTCTGCTATAACAAGGCTGCCTGGAGCTGCTGTATCTCACACACACATGCACACACAGGCTGCAGGGGGCGTGGCCACCAGCACCAGGAAGCACATCATTATACAGCCTCACATCATTACACAGGCTGTCAGTCAAGCACTGGGGGTGTGGCTGTGCCTCCCACTCATGAATAGAGTGGACAGCTTGAATAAGCTAATGCTTCATTGGACATTTCACAGGTCATTTGCATACAGCTTTAGGACCTCATTGCTTAGGTTTACAGGCATGTAGAGGGACAATGAAGGGATAGAGGCAATGCTCTCTAATGGCAGTTTATGAAAATATATTTAGTTTAGGGGGGTTATTTTGCATGACGGGTTCTCTTTAAGTGTAAAAACGGGTGCAATGAATACCATATCCAAAAAAAGTAGAGTATGATCGGCACTCGGAAATTGCTTAAAACTTGAGGCTTTATTTCATATCCATTAAAAATACGTGTACATTTGCAGGTAGCAGACGACCTACGCGTTTCGAACGTAGATATTCAGTTCTTATTCATGGTCTACGTTCGAAACGCGTAGGTCGTCTGCTACCTGCAAATGTACACGTATTTTTAATGGATATGAAATAAAGCCTCAAGTTTTAAGCAATTTCCGAGTGCCGATCATACTCTACTTTTTTTGGATATTGAAACCGGTCTCCGACAAGCCGTCTTGGATTCGAGCACCGGGACTATGCAGATACCTCCATTACCTCCCCCAGTCTGGCATACGTGAGTGAGCGGACAGCTCTGTTAACTTATATTTTTCTACAGCAATGAATACCATGTATACGTTAAAAAAAAGTAGATGTATGACAAAAATGTATCAGTTTTTGTAAAGTTTTAGACATATGTGTTGCAGCATAGGTCTAAAGCATACGCCACATGTGGCTTTTTGAACCAGTTTTTGGGCTGTTTTTAAGCAATCCGTTTTTCGCATGCATTTTTTAATGGACTGTTTAAAAACGGGTTCAAAACGCCACATGTGCCGCCGGTCTAACAGATGCTTAAAAACAAAATGTGAGCGCAGCCTGTCTCTCCAGAAGTCTGGGGAACGATGTCAGTCAAAGTAAATGGGATGTTGTGAGGCAGGCGATTGGGAACAGAGCCCAGGCAGAAGATCACAGGAAAAGAAGCAAGTCAAGTGTCGATCGCAGTAGCTATCATTGAGCAGTAATTCCATGCAAATTATGAATGTATTGTGACCACCGATTGGCTATAGTGGTCACATGATTGTTGTTTTGTGAGCAGACATCAGGAAGACCAAAGAGGTGTCAGTGAGGAGATGCAAGTAGTGTCTGATATTATAAAAAATATTCTCAGAGTTTAATAACATATTTAAAGGGGGCCTACCCCGTTCTCCACTGCTTTCTAACTACCAAGACATCCATGCACACCCCTTCACAGTGAATCATAGCATACCTTTATCAGGAGAAATTGATGCTATTATTTTCATTAAAATTACTAACAAGTTTTATGTAAATGAAGAAGTTGATGTATGCTGGGCATTGCCAAGAACTCTGCACTGAATCGTTCCTCTCAACTGCGATCAGATAGGATGGGTGGGGCATTCGAGATTGGAGCACCTGAAGTAATGACAAGCTGTGTACACCGACGGCCGCATTTACATAAACAGGTCATTATTACTTACAAAGTGAAAAATCATCATGAAAATTTGTGAGGCTGGCATTTATCTTACAGATGATTTTAAAGATTACAGAAAAACAAAAGTAACATGTCCTATATATTGCTGGATTAAACACACAAATGCTTGGTACTAATGATATTTTTTCTAGTTTGTATCCCGAATATGGTCTTCATGGTTTATGACGTAAATGCCTGTGACATAAAACTGACCAGAATTTTCTAAAAAATAAAACTCCATTCCTTTTGAGGCCTTGCATCAATGCCACCCCAGCGAGTACAGCAATAGATATTGTCATAATTCCATGTCCTGCACTGCCACGTCCTGCATGCAGAATGAAGTAATACTGGTCATAAAAACTAGTCAAGTAACCAAATGAAAATAATTGTTCCTTATTGTCCACCCTGGAAAGTTCAAAGCAATATTTCTAAAAACAATGGTGGCATGATCTGTAGAGAGTAAACAGAAATAAATCCCTGTGCCAGCCAGTTCTGTACCATATTAGATCAGCACAAGGACTAGAGGCAGTAAAGCTATTGCACTGCACCTGTATAGATCACAGTGATAAGACACTCCCTGGGTTAGATGGAAAGATGTGGAAGATAAAATAAAGTTCTTGGGAAACTCCTTTAATAAAAGTAATACGATCCAGGGAGAATTTTATCTTGTAGCAAATTAAAAGGGTTGTCAGAGATTAAGTAAAAATTACCAGGTGGCCATGTTGGGGGGGAGTGGGGCTGCACAAAATAAATGTGCACTTACCTTCCTCAGCACGCCCGGTGTCCAGCACCGTGGTGCCTCCCTGATACAGCTCAGGGGCAATCGGGAGTTGACGCCGCCGAGGTGCAGTGTGCCTGTAAACAAACAAGGCCACGGCACGGAGAGACCGTGGTGCAGGAAGGAAAGTTCACATTTTTTTGTGCAGCCCCCTGCCATCTGGCAATTTTTAGTTAATCGGGGACAACCCCTTTAATATCCCTTTTTATATACATTTGGAAATATTGGGACAAACTTGGTTTATTGAGCAGTCATTGGATATTCTATTGATGATATCAAGGCCACATATCTAATGTCTGTAGCATATTATCTGTAGCATATTGTTCTTTGTTACATAAACACATAGTAGAAATTAATTAGATTGAATATGAAAACATAATTAACCATAATTAGCTGCTACATAAATGTTAACGATACCACTTAACATTCTATTAGCTATACACCGATACTTGAATTTGGAATTCAATACCTTAGTATAGTAACATGATACTCAATACCAATATAAAAATTGAATTCTTCGGGTATCTACACAAACCAGAATGGTTAGAAGATTTACCCTGTAGTAATAACACAGCCAACTGGTTTCTCATGCAAAAAACGCATCAATTTTTGAGTTTCAAAGGTTGATTTCCACATGAGCTTCCACTCGAATAAGTGAAATGTCATTGTTTTCAGCAATGTGTGTATGGGAGGGTCATACATCCCATACATCTCTATAAACATGTGTAATAATTAAGAGACCTTGTGGGGCATTTATTATTTCAACTCTTTTCGTGATTTTCTAGGTTCCTGACACTTTTTTGGGAGCTTTTTTGTGGCAACACATAAATAGAAGAGCTAAGAGCATTATAAATGTGAAAACAGCTCAGGACCTTTTTGGTTGTGCACCAATTCATTAACCCCTTGCACCACAAGCTAACAGCCCAGTGTAAATTACGGCACATTTCCTGAGCCAAAACACAGATGTTGTGACACTATTAATTAAAGGGGTTATCCGGGTTTAAAAAATGTTTTATGTCCGGGCTGGGGAGGGCTATTTAAACATAATAAACATGTACTTACCTCCTTCGGTGCTGCCGATGTCCCGCGCCGCGGCCCGTCTTCTCCGTGCGCCGGTTTCAGTACAAGGGCGCACAGGGAGCTTCCGGCCGGCCGGAAGCTCCCATGCGCACCATCTCCCAGCGCTTACAACGCTGAGAGATAGGGACGGATGGGAGGAGCCGTCCACAACGCGGACCGGAAGCTCCCTGTGCGCGGCTTCCGTGCCCCTGTTTGTTTACAGGGGCACGGATCGAAGTGACCGCGGCGCGGGATATCGGCGGCGCCGGAGGAGGTAAGTACATGTTTATTATGTTTAACTAGCCCTCCCCAGCCCGGCCATAAAAAAATTTTTAAACCCGGATAACCCCTTTAATGCGCAACCTTGTGTCAGGGGAAACCCAGAAAATCAAGGGAGATTTATAGACTGGTGATGGGACACAATACATCTGCGATGGAATCACTCAATACCACAGATGAGGGGACCCTTGTATTGTACGTTCTAAGTGTCGAGGATTTGATGCATAAATACATAATATTTGCATGTTGTTCACTTGCAGGGGTCACAGATCACACTTCAGATAATGGGCAACTTCCTTGGACCAGGAGGAAGTCCACTGGAAAACGGAAGTCCCCATGGTTAGAGGAGGGTATTCAATGGCTGAAGGTCTGAAAAAGTACGAGAGCGACACAGGGTACAGGATTTTATGCATTTTGTTTTTTCACAGCCATGTTCCAGATTCCTGGAAAACCCCTTTAATACGACACTTTTGAAAAAAAAAAGACAAGACAATTAGAACTTTCAAGAAGAAATAAAATTATATTTACAGTTTAAATTGGGTTATCCATGTTCTACGACAAAGTTTGGAGATGTAATGGGTCATAAAAATGAGAGTCAATGACAACTGCTGTGTTTGTTGTGTTTTAAAAACCATCTTTTTGGATATTTTTGTCTCATTAAAAAAAATTAACAAAAATAAAAAAGAGCAGTGTGCGAATCCTGCCTAAAATTTAAATCAATCAGATGCTCCAAGTATATTCTGTTACATTATTGTTGTTCTGTAGAAAATGCTGAGGTCCCGCAAGTAATGAAGGGAGTGAACTAAACAACTGCCTTCAAATGGCCAGACATCCATAGCAGAAGGCTGCCTTAGGTTACATGAGCCTGAAAAAGAGGGAAAGATTTTACAGATAAGCGTCTATAGCTGAATACTCTCAAGTCTCTAGTGACAATTCTCTATCTCCTAATGCAATCTACCCCCTTCTGTGAAAAAAGAAAAGGAACCAAAATTGGTTGAAGCAACAAAAAGGTTTTGTTTGCAAAAATGATTCTCAGTTTCTAAAAGAAAAAAAAAGTGTTGACAAAAAAAAAAAAAAACCTAAAACCAACCACAATCTTGAGAAGAAAAAAAAAGTTTGCCTCGCGGAGGATAATATTTGTGGAGAATGGGGAGAGGTGGCAGACAATGGTGTTATACACTTGCCCAGCATATAGCAGTGCTGCGAGGAGTCGCACCTCCACCAATCTCATATTCATGACCTATGATTGGCCATAAATATCTGAAGTCAAATCATCTATGGCCAGGTGTATAATCTTCTGACAGTTTGTTTTAAAATAGAGGAAGTCCCCTTTTAATCCCTTTGCCGAGTTAGTCGTAACCGGACTGTGACCTGAACACCACTACACCACTTACCTCTCCTCCCATTGCCACCTCTACAAATAACAAGAGAAATCTTCTGATCATATGATGGGCCAGGCAGTGCTCAAGGAACTGTTGCCCTGCCCCAGGGGGACGAGTCTGTGCGTCGCCGCGATACCAGATGCAGGGAGTCTGTGCATCTTAACAATATATAAAACAGGCTCTCCGTGGTGCTGAAAACTGAATGGTCCAGGACTCAAGGTCTACGATTCACTACGTCACCGTCTGACCACATTGCTAGGATGGGACTCTTTGCATCATATTGATCTATGCTTCAAGGATGCCCAATAATGTTTGCATTGTTTAGCAGGGAAAGCAGGTATTCCTTTCATCATTTATCCATATGATGCAAAAAATCCAATCCCTACAGTGTGGTCAGCTCATGAAGATTTATGGGCTGATACACGGACTGTGTGGGGCATCTATCAATTTTGGTGCACGAATCATGATATAATTTATAGTGGGAAGTTACATTGTGGTGCAAAGGGTTAATGAATTGGCACATGACTGAAAAGGTTTAGAAACGTCTCTACATTCAGGTCAAATAGACCAGCTCCATAGATCAGCTTTTTGCAGCTCTGAATGTGCGCCAAAAGATGTGCCAAAAACAGTGCCGGGAAACTAGAAAAAGGAAGAGGAAATTTTGCACCCCAAAAAAGAAAAGGCGTGAGTGTTGGAAAAGGACAAATATTGTGGGGCCGACACTTCATAAATAATCGTTCAGCATATGACACTTTGATAACAACCTGGTGAAGTTTGCGACTATTTGGTGAAGTTTCTTAGAGACGGTTAATAATTCTGATTTATTATCTTTACTTATCGAGAAGAAGTTTAAATTTTTTTATGGTTTTATGGTTATGCACCTTTCATAAATACGGCCCAGTATGTTTTTAAACCTTTGTTCCAGAAGGAACTCACATTTACATCCGTAAATGCCCTAGACCACATGGGATGCAGAAATTGACTTCTTTGTCTACCCTACACCACCATAAATATTCCAATAAACCAATCAACTACCCAAAGGAATTCTGACAAATATTTTAGTCATTGCAGCAAGATTTTTTTTTACAATGGTTCAAAGTGTCCCATTTAAGGACCCAAATGCCTCACTTTCTTGATTACATGCTACCAAATCTTAAATGAGACACTGGATATGAATATCACTGTATTCTTAGATTAAAGGAACTCTACCATTACCAAAAAAATACAGATACTTGCCTGTCCTCCTCTTCATCTTGATCCAGTCCAGAAAAAAGACTTATAAGAAGCAGGCCGGAGCATGGGGACAAGATGTTCGGAGCTTTGGGCACGAATTCACGCCTCTTGCGTGATCCTCGCCGTGTCAATTAGAGAAAACCGGGCCAGAATGAAGAGGAGCGCAGGTATTTATCTGTAGGGTTTTTTAAAAAACTTTTTGGTAATGGTGGATTTACTTTATGAGACGAACATTGCAAGCATTACTGGAGCAATTATTCTAAAGGGACAGCTATGGAGGAGGACACGGACTTCGCTGCACTTCCTCAGACAACCACAACCCATAAACTACTCATTTCATGGTTTCTAAATTCATTATGACCAAAAAAAAAAAACAGTAGCTAAATAAGGACTGAATCGGTCATGACTGCTTATAATGATGAAATTATAAAATTAAAGGAAATCAACCATTATATTTTGCGTGTTATCTGTATCTGGAGCACCCCAGGCTAATTAGCATAATTTGTATAACTCTATGTTGCTGTAATTGCAGTGTATAGAGAGTTATAATATAAGAAGTCCTGAGGAACATAGATCCTCAGGAACTTCTTCGTAGGACATGTAGTAACACTGATGGTAGATGTCCTTTAAAGTTCAAAGGTTTATATTACAAGTCAAAGCAAACAAATCCAGGAAAACCAATGAGCAGCTAGTAAATATTGGCCAGAAATAAGCCATGGTCAGTGATAATCAGACCATGGCTTTTATTACTTTGCAAATACTTCAGGGAATACAACATTAATCCACAGTCTGTATTTCTAAGGAAAATTCTGTCCCATAATCCTGTTTAGGAGAAGTTATTGGGATCCTTATTAATATAGCTAATGGATTTACCAATGTTTCCACATTTACCAATATCAATTCACATAAATTGCATTTCTGTAAATAGAAGGTCATTTGACCAAGTAAAAGATAACTTTTATTTGTGTCAGTCTATAAAACTAGATCTGCATGCGGATCTGTATTTAGTTAGGATACATGTACAAAACCACTATTAAAATTCTACGTGGTGGGAGTAGATGCCTGACAGTCAGTGTGTAGAGGAGAAGAACAATATATTGTGGGAGTTAGCGTACAGTCATACTTGTGCGTTTTGCACCATCCTTTATTTATTAGCATCCGGGGTAAAAAAACGCTTGCTGATTAGTTACGAACCCTATTCACAAGCCTATTCATTTAGAGCATCAGGCTTACGAGCATTACATGTGTGTTAAACATAAAATCGAGCAAACAAAAAAATGCTTGTAAGCCTGATGCTCTAAATGAATAGGCTTGTGAATAGGGTTCGTAACTAATCAGCAAGTGTTTTTGCCCCAGATGCTAATACACACTGACTGTCAGGCATCTACTCCCACCACATACAATTTTAATAGTGGTTTTGTACATGTATTCTAACTAAATACAGATCCGCATGCAGATCTAGTTTTATAGACTGACACTAATAAAAGTTATCAAAGGACCTTCTATTTACAGGAATGCAATTTATGTGAATTGATACAAGTGACCATAGGTCCAGGCCATACAATTGTATCACAATTACCAATCACATCGAAATTCAGAAAAAATGACATTTCTGTAAATCAGGAGTTACTTTCCCCTTGCACATTGATGTATTTACACTGCATTTCTACAGCATTAAACCTTCTGCGTTGTTTTATTACAAGCCGTGTAACAGGAATGCCTTCAAGGCACAACAGACACCTCCCTGGAAACTTAAGATCTTCTACCCATATGCCTCATTTTAATACTCCACAGAGACATGCACACTATTATCAGATCCAATGAACCTGTGCACTTGGCAGTGATGCAATAGTATATTACAAACTAACATCACATTCACATTTATATGTCTGCAGCCAGAAGATTATCCTCCAAACTATAACTTCAAATAAACCAGTCATCACCGTTAAAGGACATCTACCACCAGGATGAAGGATTGTAGACCTAGCACACTGGCATACTCTTCTTTTATCATCCAATTCCCTGGTTTTTACAAAAGAAAAGGCTTTACTGAACCTGAGGGGCTCTGGGCCCCATTAACATCTATGGAACCCAGAGCCCCTAATGCTAATTTGCATAAAATTTTAAAACCTTTTTTGTTCAAACCAGAGAACAAGCAGCAGATCCTGCCGGCAGGGGGGGGGGGGGGGGGACGAGGGGGCAGGCACCAGTATGTGTGTGCTAGGTCTACAATCCTTCATCCTGGTGGTAAATGTCCTTTAAAATATTACTAATATTTAAATAAACTCTGTATAAATCAATTTAAGTGATTGCAATAAACTTTGTCATAAATGTCATTAGTAAAAAGCGTTTCCTTCTCTTCTTAATTTGAATTTTATCCTCACACTTTCCTTCCTTATCTGCTTCTAAGGGAAATCTACCGTCTGATTCACTGATGGTGGACTATAAATACTCACATGTGGATTTGTTTAATCTTCTTGGTGGATCTATAAATGTTATTTTCTAGAATGACCTGAATTTGATAAAAAAAAAATAGTCTTGCACAAGGTAAAAACTGCAGCACATACAGGGATTTGCAGAGAGGTGGGTGATGTAATTGGCTCTTTGCCTAGAGTAGGGGTGGGACGAGGCAAGCAGCTGAGGTAGGAGAAGAGAATAAATTACTACACAGCAGAGCCCAGAGGGGCTACGATGCCCCAGAGCCACTCCGGGTCCATTTGCATTTGTTAGAAGCTATTTTTTTTATCAAATTCAGGACATTCCAGAATATGACATTAAGAGATCCACTGAGGTTTAAAAACCCACATGTGAGTACCAGTAGTCACTAGTATTAAATCTTATGGTAAATACCATGAGGATTCTACTATCGGAAGTACATATGATTGTAGATTCCTCCTGCCTGCCTCTGCCCTAATTTGTAATTTAATAATCTTGGAACCTGACCTAAATTGTTAAAAACTATATTTTAGTAATATGTAATTAACTGCAACTGGGGCATGTACAGGCAGTCCCCGGGTTACGTACAATATAGGGTCTGTAGGTTTGTTCTTAAGTTGAATTTGTATGTAAGTCGGAACTGTATATTTTATCATTGTAACCCTCAGCCAAATTTTTTTTGGTCTCTGTGACAATTGGATTTTAAAAATGTTGGGTTGTCATAAGAACCAGGATTAACAATAAAGCTTCATTGCAGACACCTGTGATAACTGTTATAGCTGTTTATTGTAGCCTAGGACTAAAGTACAGTAAATTACCAACATCCAGAGGTCCGTTTGTAACTAGGGGTCGTATGTAAGTCAGGTGTTCTTAAGTAGGGGACCGCCTGTACTAGCTTTTGCTTCCCTTACCTGGTCAGGCTGAATTTCTGTCTTGCCCAAAATATGATCAGAGGCTCTATGGCAGGTGTGCACGACCCACAGCCTGCAAGATGCTGCCAATTAGAGTGGTCCAATGAGCGCTTCCCTAACTGAAGGAAGCGTTCAATGGTGCAGAAGCCCGGGCAGCGGTGAGTACGTCTAACAAGTACTCACCACTCCTGTGTCCTCTCCTGCTGCTCTGTGTCCTGACATTGCTTGTGCCCCAGAGCAATAGAGGAGCAGGGAGCAGTGGGAACTTGTCTGCAGTTCTCTACTCTCTACTCCCGGGTCCTCTAATTCAGTGATTTTTAACCAGTGTGCCGTGGCACACTAGTGTGCCGCGACACATGGTTGGGTGTGCCTCGGGGAAATTTCCCCAAACTATGGTGCCCCCTGTGTTTTGTTTCCCAGCAATGTGCAACGATTCGCAGTCACAGCTTCTTACAATGTAGGAGATGTACAATAACACATGCGCAAGCTGTGAACCTAGCGCGACAAAATGACGTCACCGAGGCCGGCGCATCATCCTGAGAGCGGAGAGACTCTGGCATTTGCCCACCGCCAAGGTAATGCCCACCAATAATGCTGACTATGTGAGCTTTTGCCTGAGTATATGAACTGTTGGCAGAATACTCAGCATATGAGCTGGTACTTTTAGTACTCCAGCAGTATACTGCATATAACAATGAGAAATACTATAGTCATGAGGCTGGAGTACTACAAGTACCAGCTCATATGCTGAGTATATGAGCCGGCACTTGTACTCTGGCCTCATGGCCTTAGTACTTCTCATTGTACCCCTTTATTTTGCAGTATATGAGCCACATAATAATTAGCACAATATACTAAAAACAGGGAGAAACTTAGAACTGTTGAGGAAGAGCTTCGTGTGTGTCTTTCCACCATTCCTGCCAGGATATCCCTTTTGTGTTTATCGAAACAGGCCCAGGTTTCACAATGAGTGAGTAAAATAAATTTAGAATCTGTATTATTAACTATATGTATAATATGACTGTTTTAGTGTCATTTTGGTTGGTTGTGTGCCCCAGGATTTTCTAAGTTTAAATATTTTCCCGCGGCTCAAAAAAGGTTGAAAATCACTGCTCTAATTCTCCAAGGGTTCTCCGACACCAGCGTATACAACAAGAGTCAGGTCACAGAGCAGCGTACAGATCAAAAAACAAGTCCAGTATGGCACAGGTGAGGGCCAACAGGAGCCAGGATTTTCTGTCTGCTCTGGGGTTCTGGTAGTTGTTGTCTGGTCTTGGGTCTATATTAGTTATTGTCTGCATGCAGTATTTGGTTTCTGAGGTTAGATATAGTGCTGTACTGTGGTATTAAAAATGTATGGGGTGGCATTTTGTGCTGTACTGTGGTTGATGGTGCATCAAGGGTGCTGGTTACTTGTGTGGCCCCTTGATATTGAGCGGTATCACAATGGAGCTCTTGGACAAAAAAATGGTTCTGCATCTGTGTGGGGAAGGGAGACGTTACAACAAGTACTTTTCCACCCATTAGATTTATGTGGACTGCAAACTATAGATACAGACTGCAAAGATAAAGAGCTGCAAAAGTTATTCATTTTATGTTGACACACACTAGACTGCAACTGATTTCTGCAAAATTGGTTCAAAGGGTTGGTTACTTTAAGATATTATCAAGACACCATCATGATAAATGTCTACATTAATCTTGCACAGTTATAATTAAAAAAGGGAAACTACCCCTACACTGCTCTCTCTACATTTTACTCCAACACTAGGCTGTATGAGGCAAGCCGCCTGTCATAGACCACAGGCCTGGGTGTGATGTGACAAAGTGTATATACAGACACTAATGGCTTCTAAGCCACCAATAACGTGTACGCCCTGCCAACAAACATAAGGAAAGGAACTTGCTTATTAATAACAATTTGTTAGAATGATAATAATACAAATCATTTCTGAATTGCAAGTTTTATAACTAACAACATTGTATTAAATCACATGAATACATAAAAGTTTAGTATTACTTTAGTGTCACAACTGCAGGCAATTACTAACAAGGATTTACCTTTGCTTCAGTTCCCAGGAGTTGTAACAAAAAAGACAAACATATAAATGAAGCATGCTCCTGGTTCCAACAGGCCCTGGTGACATCACTCATTTCATATACCCGATTGTCTGCAACGGGTCCTGTGACCACCAACTCTTCCGGACCATAGAAGCCAACTACATGCAAAAAGCTGTACGTGAGAACCCAGCTTTATCCACTGGAAAGACACGGTGAAGGTCAAGGGACTAAAACTGAACACACACACATATATCTTAATCTAATCTATCTATACACACACACACACTGTATATACATATACACCCTGAATAAACTGACTCTATTACAATGTGCAACAATTGTATTAACCAGAGAAGCAGTTCACAATTGAGCTGGGAAATCCAGAGTAAAAGGCATTAGGCATTTATTGCTGTGACAGAAAACCTGTTTAGCCTGACATTTTCTATTCTACATACAATTCCTATCAGGGGTGGAATAAAAGGAAATAAAACCATCATGCAATATCTAGCTCACCTAGAAAAGCTAGAGAAACGTGCATAACACGTTTAACCTGACAATCCCTATACCCCCTTGCAGCATGAACCTACTTTATGACGTGAGACATGCCCTCAGACAGAGAACTTTAAAAACTTTAAAACTGTTTAGAACCCTTGATAACTGTGCTGTAGACACTTACCAACTAGCAAGACGAAGGGGCATGGAAAAGTTGCACCAAAATCAGGCATATTTCTCTGAAATAAACTAAACCAACTCAAGGTTCAAAATTAGATTAGAAAGTCCTAAAACTAGCATTACACACCTCGATAAATATAGTGAAGCTTAAGGCTACATACACACACGTGTATGGGGGACACTTCTATGGGCTCACGACCCTGTACAGGAGTGGTATGGTGCAGCACATGTGCGGCACTGTACCACTCCGTAGCCCGTAGAAAGATAGGACATATCCTATCTTTCTACGTGATATGGCGCCGTGCGCTTTATATTCCTATGGAGAGGGGCGGGGGTGAGCTCATCCCCTGCTCCTCTCCGCAGCGCCAATGTATGCCCACCGTACTACGGTACGGCGGGCATACATCGTCTGAATGTAGCCTAAGACAGTTTTGTCCAACTTTGCACTTAATAGAAACCTGCCATCAGGAGTTTAACACCATAAGTAGATCTGATGGTAGATTCCTCCTGTCATTATCAGCCCAAAGAGGAGCGCTCCGAGGACAAGGAGCCTTAGCCCCTGGAGCTCGGCCAGGCTAGTACATAACCCAGTAGTCTCTGCAGGAAATTTACATATTACTTAGATTAAAGGAAACCCACCATCAGGGATTTACCCAACAAGTTTGATCCTACTATCGGCGTCATCCCCATACGACTTATCTAAGAAAAATGTATCTTTTATTTATGCAATTTATCGGTGCATCCCCGCCTCGTTCTGCGCATGCGGCTTCACAATGAACGCGCTGATGGGCGGGATTGGCCGGATACAGTATGGGGATGAGATCGATAGTAGGAACCTACCATCAGGTCTACCTTGTTGGGTAAATCCGTGAAGGTAAGCTTTAAACAATTAGATTAGGTCACAGCACTAGTAAATTAAAGATTAGGGCTGAAGCTGGCAGTAGGAACCTACCATCAGATCCACTTCTAAGGGTAGATTCCTGGTAGGTTTCCTTTAAGATATTCCACACCCTCCAATTTTAACAAGTTCTGCTGACCTTTAATGTGGGGGAATATTGACTTTCCTCAATGACAAGTGTTGGGAAAGATAAGTGTAGGCACCAGGAATTCAACTGCCTGATCCTTTTGCTCTTGTTGCCATAGTTGTCAACCACAATATTTCTCCCCTTTCCCAATTCAATACACAAGCACTATGTCTTACTTATGTCTAATGTCTTATGGTGGTCATAAATCTACAAGTATCAGCAAATAAGGGAGGACTGGGGGGAGGTGGGGTGTTTTCCCCTAAATGGGGTAATGTTTGTATTGTTCATATAAAATGGAAAATAAATAAAGATCAATCTGATTTAAAAAAAAATATCAGCAAATGTTACTAAACTCTATTGGATCGGCAAAAGGCATTCAGATAAATATGTCATTTTCTGAGGACATTATCAGGTGTCCAGTCTCCCTTATGGTTGTCCTGGGTTGTACCCCTTTTTTAAATTGTTTTCATTGTCTTTGTCTAGTGTTCATTTAATGTAATGGTTGAATAAAATATTCCTTTTTGCTACATGACACGTGTTTTTCTTCAGTGTTTTCATATGATTTTTCAGAACTTCTAGCTTCTTATGTGGTAGCACTGGTGGTCCTCCTATGGTTGTCATAAATCTAAGATTAACAGCAAATGTTTCTAAAATCTAATGGATGGGCAAGTGTCATGCAGATAAATATATCATGTGTGCAGCCCCAGAGGATTTGACTTCTTGACTTGAATAGCAGTGCAACACCAATAACAGGATTAACAGGTAACAGTGTGTTTTATATAGTTTATCTATTTCCTTTTTTTATAGATATATAAACACTGACATGCATATATTCCTGATGTATACAGAAGTTTTTTACTATGCTTAGATGAGAGGTTATGAAGGTAATCTCTGCAGTGTGTCAGTTTTGTCTTGCCATGTGTATTTATGTGTAGATAAGCAGTGTACAGGCCAATGTAAACAGATCAATTATTCTTCTATTAATATGTTTCCAAGAAATCATTGCAGTAATGATGCAAGCCCTCTGCATGTGCCATTTGCTTACATTAGTACTTGACCTGACAGCAAGTACAGGTGCAGTGAATTTCTATGGGACTTCTGGAATGGCTTACAGGACAGGATGTTCCAGAAGTGCCCAGCTAGATAGGACCTGCAGTCCTTCATTCTGCTGATCACAGGAGGTCTTGGAAGTCAATGTAAATGTGTGATTGGTCAATGCTCAGTCACCTACAGAATATGACAGTCGAGAATGATAAGTGAACATTAGCAAATTCATTGCAGAAAAAAATGGTGCATTTTTTGTTGTAGATTTCATTGTAATAATTTTATAGGTTTGCAGACAACACTCTATGCATTGCAATAGGATAGCCAAAAAAAAAAAAATCAATCAGTGACTATTCACTTTTCCGCTACAGATTATTTTCTCAGTCTATTGATAAGAAAACATTCTAATTAGTTTCAAAGTATTACCCTGTGGATTCTCTACAAAAAGATCTGCAGCATACCAAAATAGTTACTGGAAATGCTAATAGCACACAATCTAGAACGTGATCTGTTTCTCCTGCTGCCTGCAGATAGGACCCTAAGTACAAGCTGCTCCTCCTCTATAACATGCTGCCTGCAGATAGGACACTGTGTACAATCTGCCCATCTACTCCTTCCATGCTGCCTGCAAGGAGGCAAATAGATGGTGAAGCAGAAATGTAGATATAGTACCCAGTCCCAGTGAAGAGGGGTGACACATCCTGATACACTTGACTCACAAGTTTAAATGCTTTAAAATTACTCAACATACTAAAAAAAATAGCAATGTATTAGAGCAATGTCCATATGGCAGCAAACAGAAATGTCAAACATGGGAATACAAGTGAAAGGAGGCCAGGACACCGCGTCTCTCAGATCATATTACAGTATTTCTTGTCCATCCTGTGGAACATACACACAAGCACAGTTCGGTAGCTATGGAGGTGAGAGGCATGCAGTAAGGGAATGTCTATGGCCCTGTGCTAATATCTCTGACTGGGCCCATCAAGTGGAATTCCAGGCTCCTATCTAGATTATACATAAAGACAGGAACTGCTAAGAGTTTCCATGGACATTTTCTTCAGTGCAACTCATTTCCAGATGGGAAAAAAAAACAACTCGGCCAGCACGGCCAGCATGGCATTGTCTTATTTTTAATACTAGCGACTATTTTAATGACATCCTATTATTGTTTCAAACCTTATCATGGAAGGGACGAAAATGCAAACTATGAAGAAGTCAGTCAGACAAATGCAGGAGTCATTACTGTACACAAGTGTATCCATGGGTGAATTGATGGAAATCCAGGAACCAAAAACAGTTATGTACGGACACTAAATCATTATTATTATTTAGCAGGGGAGAAGGGACTCCTTACATCATATATCACTATGAGAAAGTCCTGTCCTCTGCACTGTGGTCGCTCCATGATTTTGTACTGGGAATCACAGATCACAGTCATATCTCTCCAACCTAAGGCTCTGCACATGATGTTGATTGTCATGCCAAAAATCGACTTTAAAATCTGCATTATTTACTGTGTGTATTATGTGAGGTTTCAAGGTTTTGGTGCTGATTTGCAAGTGGATTTTTTGATCATTTTTATTTTTTATCTTTGTCCTTTGTACCCCCTGCCCTCCCAACCGCTGATATGGGAGTAGTGACATAGAAGATGGTGTGTATTCAGTAATGCTTACATGGACTCATGATCTTCCACAAGCCAGCAGGGCATAGGATATCACGCCGTCACATGACATAGCGGTCACATGACCCGCAGTTAAGTAAAGTAAGTTTAGGTAGGTAAATACAACATGGGTGACCCTGTGAGAGTCTTGTACTTGTACTCTGGTTAAGTTTCTTATTAAGTTAGAAACATTATCAGGCTCCTCATTCAGTTGGGATATTGGTGATTTCGGGCTAAAACACACTTGTCATGTCATCAGTCCATGATCTTTTCACGTTCTGTGATCAAGTACTGATCATGGCCGGGGTGTTTAACCCCTACACAAACTGCTTAAATAAGTAAGAAGAACGCATGACCATATTTGGTTCATAAAGTACAGTATATCACAAAATTTTCTATTATCATCTGCACTCAATACATGCAACATAGTTATACGTTTTGTTATGCTTTAACTACTAGATAGGTTAATAGAACTTTTTAAAAGTGATTAATAAAAGATACTTTTTTATAAGGAGAGCTGAACTAGAGGGTTAATTGCCAAAATTCCCTTATGCTTAACTGGGCAAACCTAAGATTTCTTGTGTATGATAAAAATGCATCTTAATTAACGTATTAAGTATAACAGGTCAGCGTTAAGCACAAACCTGTGCGTGAAAAAAACGCTTGTGAAATTGTATTTTTCCATTAAGAACATCTGAGTGTCTTAAAAATGATTAGGAATTTCATATGAGCAGTAAATCATTAATGTAAAAATAACAAAGTATAAAAACAGTTTTTTAAATTTATGCATATGTCCCTGGGAGTCACAACCCATATAGAACAGAGATATAATCCCAGTTCTGAACACTTCAGGACTGAAATTTCCCAGCATCCCTTGGTGCCTTATCTCATAGTCATGGCTTGTTCTGTATTGTAATCTGTCTCAGGGAACACCAACTGCCCCATTGCATTTTAGGACATCAGCTAAACTATTAGGGGTATAAGCCGACCACAAGGGTGTCGCCTATAACCAATGACAACCAGCAAAACTGTAAATGCAGATCTAGACCAGAGCAAGTCACAGTGTAGGATTAGAATAAAAAGTGAAGATAATGTAAAAAAAGGATATATATATTACAGAAATCTTGGCTTGAGCCGTCCTCCTTAGACTAGATCATACATTGTTTTTTGACAGAAATTTTTTTCTTGCAAAATCTGCATTAATAAGTGCTTAGAATCTGCCTCCCATTCATTTTAGCAGACAGTACTCCTTCATACTTTCAGTCTTTAGAGCCAAAAAACATCATAATGTATCTGTGCTGGGTTCCAATTTGTAAAAGAAGGATCGAAGTCCACCTCAAAACCAGAATCCAAATTCCCAAAACAGAATTTTCCCTACTAGTAAATCAACTGCGCCCCATTGCATTTTAGGACATCAGCTAAACTATTAAGGGGTATAACCTGAAGACAAAGCGTGTTGACTGTTACCAATGACAACCAGCAAAACTGTAAATGTAGATCTAGAACAGAGCCAAAAAAAACCATCATAATGTATCTGTGCTGGGTTTCCATTTGTAAAAGAAGGATCGAAATCTACCTAAAAAACAGAATCCAATTTCCAAACACTGAATTTTTCCTAGTAGTAAATCCACAGTGCCAACATCAGCTATGAAGTATGGATCACTGGCATCAGTGCTGCACATGCCATGGATGTGATGGGCGAGGAAACCATTACATCCTGCTTTGTATTCACCTGTCCAGGTGGTCACTGACAACTTGAGTGACCCCAAAGTCTCCAAATCAGTGGCCAAAATCGTTATCGGTTTTTTATGCATCTGTTTGAATGATCTGTGAAAAATGGTTCTGACTGGGACATGTTCTTCTTCTGAGCAGATTGGTCCTGCCATGGGTCTATAAATATGTGCTAGTGGTGACAGTCCTCACAGTCCTAGGACTGGTTCTATCAGCCACATGCAGAGCCCAGGTGCCCTTACCTTTGTCTCTATGTGCTAACTATGTGCTAATGGTGACAGTCCTCACAGTCCTAGGACTGGTTCTATCAGCCACATGCAGTGCCCCGGTGCCCTTACCTTTGTCTCTGTACCAGGCTGTGTATATAACTATGTGCTAGTGGTGACAGTCCTAGGACTGGTTCTATCAGCCATATGCAGAGCCCAGGTGCCCTTACTTTTCTCTCTGTACCGGGCTGTGTATATATATATATACTAGTGGTGACAGTCTTCGCAGTCCTAGGACCGGTTCTATATGGAGTGCCCAGGTGCCCTTACCTTTCTCTCTGTACCGGGCTGTGTATATATATAACTATGTGCTAGTGGTGACAGTCCTAGGACTGGTTGTATCAGCCACATGCAGTGCCCAGGTGCCCTTACCTTTGTCTCTGTACCAGGCTGCGTACCATGACAAGGAGACGAAAGCAGTCATACAGAGTAATGTCACCAGACTGCCAGTCCTGCACCGCATCTCACATAGCAGCGTCGGCCGCCCTCCGTGCAGGGTGATTACTCGTCAGTGGGGCGTGCAGTCATCACCCGGCCAAGTGATGCGTCCTGCCCTCAGCACTGCGCGTCCCGCTCTGGCCGCACTCACCCAGTGCACCACACTCCGCACACAGCGCATGGCGGCTCCTCCCTGCTATCATGTCTCTGTGTGGCGGAGGAGCTAGACACATGTTGTGTGCTGCCCCATACAGCCCGCTGACAGGGAAAGCCATGCACTGCACAGGAGCCACCTTGTATCTATTCTTTTTAATCTCATGAATTGCGTAATAAAATGTCTCATAACTTTCTCATAAACTTTCTGTAAACTAACTGTTTTAAGATCTCTGCTTGTTATCAGTGAAAGAACATCAGGTTAGGTGATAGATGTAATGTATGACTCCTCAGTGGAAAGTGAAGGAGAAGGCAGGTTGTAGTTATTCATGTCAGAGACATTGTGGGACAGGTATCAGGCCCTTTATGCATTAGAAAACTGTTTTATCTGCATGTAATTTATCTATTGCCTCACCAATGTGCAGGGTGCATGAGTTTATTGAAGACCGGGTGTTCACCCACTAAGACACAAATGGCATCCGTTTAGACCAAGATGGCATCTGTAGCGGAATATCTCTCTCACAGCCACTGGAAGGCCCCTTTCGTAGACACACTGCAGCCGTTACACAAAAGTAGCGCAATCACATCAACTGTCACGCTCCACGGCCACGCCCCACGATTTCTGTTACGTGAAAGTTGGCGCCGACGCACCACAATCCGCTCGCATGCGCCAAAATCCCAGGGCAATTGGGCGCAAATTGGAAATATTCGGTAAACCCGACGAAAATGCGCGATTTGGACCCTTAGTAAATGAGCCCCTTTATGTCATATGATGTAAAAGGCAGTGGGTGATGCATGTACATTTAGTTCAGTAAGTAAAGGCGAGATAAAATGGTGCCCACCCACTGTGGCACTGCTAATCTCTAAGGCACACATTGCAGATTTCTTGTGGGTTTTAAATTCAGACTTTGAGCATAATACAGCAGCATTAAATAGAATGTGAATTGGAAAAAGTTTGTAGTTTATTGTGTATAGGTGCTCATGGCATGCTGCTTGGTGGTATTGGATTATAGATATGTTGTATGCTTCTAGATGTTCAATATCTTTTACACTGGATGTTTTATTCTTTTAACCTGTTTAAACCAATAAAAACTATTGAAACAGAAATTGTTGCTCAGTGCGGAAAATAAAATATTGATCACTTTTCTTGTGCGTTCTCACCATACACCGGGAAAAGATAGAGCATGCGCCCTGCGGGCATACCACCGTGTGAATGTTCCCTAAGGGAGAGTGAAAATTTGCATCAACACACAGTTTTGATAAGAAAAAAAAGAATATCTACATAAAAATGTGCACAAAGTGCAACACTAAATAGGCTTATTTGCATGAAAAATGCACATAAAAAACATGAGTATTGGATGCAGATTTTCTGTATGACAACCAGCAACGTGCATTTTTTCTGCATGCATTTTTTTACCGCATGGTTTTGCTTTGCCTAATCTGAAGTTATTTCAAGCAGAACTCCGCATCACATCGACATCATTCTGCGGATTTGAAGCAGACCTTCACGTGCCCCTGGACTTCAATGTAAAAAAGAAACACATGCAAACATCTGCAAAGATGCATAAGAAATGTGACATGATCATTATTTTACTGTATTACAAAATGGATCTTCTGCAACAAAATCTGCACTTAAAATCGGCGCGTAATACATAAAGGTGGCCATGTACATGAGATGAAAACGGTCAAAATGCTTTAATTTCAGAGCTAAACTGTATGAGGCAGCGTTCACACATTATTAAACGCGAGTCAAAGCCAAGCACCATCCATGGTGGTTTGCCTTCGGTTTCAAAATGAAGGGAAAATGCCATGTGTGAACGCAGCCTGAGGTCACTCTAGTTCTTCCTCATTGTTGAATGTCAGAGAATTGTAACATGTTAGATCCTTGTTTGTTACAGGGAATATTACACTCTACCAGATTGCCTAATGTATAATTGTCTGGCATTGCATAAAAACATTTCCTTATAGTAACTTAGTCATCCCATTTATAGGAAAATTTTCCAATCTTTCAAATCATGAATCACTTATTTCGTTTTTTTGTTTTTTTTCATGAAAGCAATTACAGGGGTTGTCTAAGAAGCTTTTCCCTCTGCATCAACGTCTTTCAGGTATTCAATGTAGATGTGGGACAGTACCTTAAGTCTGGTAAGCGATGTAATAACAAGGTAAGATCATCAGGTTCTCCATGTGTCAATGGCTCGCGGATGTTCACGTGATCCCATGTTTCCACTTGCGGTATGCAGGGTGGCTGGTGTGTGTACTATTTCTCCAGATGGAAAACTCGATCGCAGCCCTTTTGTTCCGCTTACTCCGTAGTGGGCCGTATAGGAAAAAAAGGGATAAGAAAATAGTGCAGCAGAGCTTCTATTAGTGAAGAAAATGTTTTAATATTATACTCACAAATATAGATAAAAAACAGGCCTTAAAAATAAATTGTGGTGCACGTTCGGCGTCAATACCCAAGGGTATACCCTGCATACCGCAAGTGGAAACATGGGATCCACGTGAACATCGCAGAGCCAGTGACACATGGAGAACCTGATGATCTTACCTTGTTATTACATCGCTTACCAGACTTAAGGTACTGTCCCACATCTACATGAATACCTGAAAGACGTGATGCAGAGGGAAAAGCTTCTTAGACAATTTGTGACTATAAGGAATACTGGACTCCCATTCCTTCCCTTCTCTCATTGCGCCGTCATTTCTGAACAATAGCCTGATCTTTTGTTTTCCAAAATTGTTTTATTTTTCTAATTACAGGGGTTGCATCATGACAGCCAGGGGCGTAACTAGAAGAGTCTTTTTTAAGTGTGCAGGTTGGGTTGCCCCTAACACTGTGGGCCCTGTAGCCGGTGCTATGGCTGCTACCACTGTAGTTTTGCCTTGATGACAGCCTAATATGAGAAAGTGTGTGGGGGTGGGGAATAAACACTTTATGTCAGTTCCCTACAGGGCCCATAATGCACTGCATGAAGCTCATTGTCATCATCCTCCCATACTTGTACCTTACGTGCACTCTTCTTCCACTTTGCTACTGTTTTAGGGGCCGCGTTACCAAAGGCCCTCTGTGCTGCAACTTCACTTGCTGTTACACTGTCTCCCCTTCCCCCTGCTTCCTCACCACTCGTGCAGTGAGCAGAATGTGCTGAGGGAGCTGGGGGAATGTTAGCCTATCAGGCTCATTAGAACAGTGTAAAAATGTGATTTAGGAGGAAGAAGGGCCATGGATAGCAAATATCGAAGATTACCACAGTCACAGTGCCTGGATCTATGTGTAAGAGTCCCCAGTTTATTATGGTTGATTTTGATTGTAGATTTCCTTTAAATTTTAGCAATGGGTGTCTGCTGTATGATATCATCTGTCGTGGTATGGAAACGGCTTTGCCCCCGAGCCTTTTCCATACAGGGTTAACAATGGCACGCTGTTATAATATGACACATATTGTTAAAAAGTGAGATGGTTCCACTAGGAATGAGGGTAGTCAGACCGATGTATAAGCCGGTTCTCATTACGTCTCCTTACATGTTTTGCACGAACAGGTTTTTACATTCAGATAAAAGGAAGATAGGAGCAGGTATGTAGCAAAGAGTGATGAATACAGAATACTTCCATGGACAACCTTCTGACCCACAACAAATGCTATTGATGAGCTCCTAATAGACATACAATCACCTTTGTAGCCATAGATATATGTGCAAATATGTATGGTTTGCATACCCACTGTTCCCTTTACTACTTGTTTATAACATCATCATTTACATGAGCTCCATGGACTGACTTGTTTAAACCACAAATACAAATGAATGCATTAAAATCAATCTTCCTCTACACAACAAGCAAATTTACTAAAATACTGGTGTAGTTACGTGCACCCACATTTTATATGTTTGAGAAACTATGGGGTGTGTGGGTTATCTTTTTAATCACAAACTAGTTGGTGTGAATTTGTGTTTTGCAGCTTTTCTGCAACTTCTGCATTTTGCACATTTGCACAGTAAAGCACTCTGTGACACTTCATCTGAGATGCATATATTGGTCGGCACCCAAGACCCATTATTCATGTGACTGAAACTTTTAGGCTCAAAACCAAAATTTACTCCACTTCTAAGCAAGTGTACAAGCACTGCACACATTGAAAGCTGTTTTTAATTTAAAAAAATTATAGACAAGGACCATGATGTGTACATGAAGGTATTTGAAATAAATCTACATTTAAATATTTGCAAAACAACAATCTTTGTACAAATTTTTTTTTTTGGTACCAAAAAATATGTCACAATACGATATTAGTTTTTTTAATTTTTTGGCCAAACATGTCTTACATTTCAGTTCCTTACGTCAAAGATAAATCCACTTGCCCTATAAGGGATGATAAGTTCTCTAACATACACACAACAAAACAACCCCGCACACACACAAACATCTACAACTATTTCACATACGTAACTATTACATTTATATTTTAAGACCAAAAGATTTTAACAGACCCCCTCCAGACATTACCAGTTATATTATAATACCATTTTTGGTCAGATCTGATACAGAGATTTCATAATGCACCACAATATAGAAATATCATATAGAGTTATCATGCTGGAGATGATAAAGGAAAAGGAAAGAACATAAAAATTAACATGGGGAAGCAACAAAAATGGGGCATTTTAAATGAGCAAATATCTGAACAGGAAAAAAGATTCCCAAGTCGTGTGAGTTGTGTTATGGGTGTAAATATCCTATTATTATGTGATCAAAGGCATCTAATATAAGATGGATTGGTGTAAAAAAGAGAAGGGGGTAAAATAGGGGGTTTGGGCGGTAGCCCGGGGCCCAAACCTTTAGGGTGCCTATGGCCACCCAAACCACCCACAAATTTTATACTGAGAAGGACCTTCACACACATGAATCCTTATACTTACGTTCCTTCTCTTAATACACATGTACACCAGAGCCATTTCAGGACCTTTGAATATCCACCAAAGATCCTGAAGCTGCAGACTGAAAGCAGCAGTAGGGATGCATCCTCCATTCCCCAAGAAGCTGATCCTAGTACAGGCGGTCCCTACTTAAGAAAACTCGACTTACATACGACCCCTATTACAAACGGACCTCTGGATATTGGTAAATTACTGTACTTTAGTCCTAGGCTACAATGATACAGTATCACAGGCGTCTGTAATGAAGCTTTATTGTTAATCCTGATTCTTATGACAACCAACATTTTAAAATCCAATTGTCACAGAGACCAAAAAAGTTCTGTCTGGGTTACAATGATAAAAATAACAGTTCCGATATTACATACAAATTCAACTTAAGAACAAACCTACAGACCCTCTTGTATGTAACCGGGGACTGCCTGTACTATATGTAGAAAGAGAATTCCAGACATGTAGGATCTATAATATTTTACAGCCCAGGGCCCAGTCAGTCTTATTACAGCACAATCAGTCCCCCACAAAAGCAAGGAAAATATTACTTTTATAAATGGTACCGGCTGTCACAGAGATCGTTTGACTTGGACCACAGATTGGTCTCTGGGGGTCCAATGTGACCAACAGCTGTCTATAACCAGCACAATCACAAATTAAATCTGCTTCCGTTGGGATGTGCCCAGTCTTAAGGTGCCACCGAATACTATGGAAGGCAAATGGTTCAATACAAAGCTTGGCTATTCGGTCAACTATATAGAATTAATATGATAGCCGTGCACAATGGGAGATATTATCATATGCTGACGTTCATGCAAAATATCACTTGTGAAAGGTTGCTTGCTGCAGCAAGCCAGCCATTGGCTGCACCACCTTCATGCCCCTCCACACCATTGGCATGAGATAGTGTAGATAGTGTTAAGGGTTTGTTAACAATTGTGATTATTTCAGGGTTTCCCCACCAGGGTAATGGTTTACGCCAGTTATTAGCCATATTAGTCATAAGTGCTTGATATTCTCGTAGGTTCTTGTTGATTGGACATTTAGGCTAAAAATGATATAAAGGACCACCAGGACTAAGCACCTATCATTCTGGTGTGTGCCCTCTCTAGAAGCATCCACTCTTGGATTGTTATGCCCTTGTCTTTACAAAAAAAAGCTTTCAAATTATGCAAATGAGCTTAGGGGATCTGGGCTCCATAGCGTTGAGGCTGGAGCCCCTGAGGCTCATTGCATATATAAAATTTTTTAAACAGGAGCATAAGAAAGCTATAATAAGAGTGGATCCTGCCAGAGGGGGACACACACTGCATGTAAGTGTGCTTGGTTTAAATCCTTCATCCTGGTGGTAGATCCTTTTTAAAGGAAATCACCATTTGATTTTATGCATTATAAACCAAACATTACTTGGCAATACTGTAGCTACATGATGCAGAAACATATCTTGTTATTAACATGAAATTAGCGGTTTTGCTGGAAAAAAAAAACTATTAAAACATTATGATAATGAGGTTTGTACTCCTGCGCTGCTCTGGCGCTTCCACTTACCATTAATTATGCACTGCTCCAGAGAACGCTGTATTCACTGTGTTGTCCCAGACAGACGGAATCCATCACTGCACATCCCCTAGTTGCTGTGTGTTGTGGTCATCCAACTCAGGTTGATATAGTGTTTTGACAGTTCAGGAAAACTCTGTGTAATATGTTTATGTAGGCAGCCTGCATGCAACCAGCTTTCCAAGGTTGTGCATAGTTTTTTTGAGCAAAACACTTGGATTAAAACAGATATGTTTCTGCTTCAGTGTAGCTACAGCATTTGAAGGTATGTTTTGGTTAAAATGCATAAAAAACAAATGGTAGATTTCCTTTAAATATCCTATCCATCCACTGGAAAAGTTTTGGATATGAGGATATAAAGGTGGATATAAAGGTGGATATAAAGGTGAGTTTTGTCAGAAGTGGAACCATTTTGTAATCGTCATAATTTTCCTTGGATCCTGGACCTTGTGAGGCTGGGACTTACTTACACTGATGTTTGAATCTCACTAAGTTAATTATGTTTTACTAAAAAGTGAAAGGTAAACATCAAAGTTATGTTCACACAACCATTTGACTTTCATTTTTTTGAATCGGGCAAACTGGGGCAGACTATATACTGGTGGAAGCCTGGCTGGCTATAAATGGAACAGGGGGCGGCTTATAATGGGGCAGGGGTGCTGGCTATAAATAGAACAGGGGGCTGGCATATAATGGGGCAGGGGGGCGGGCTATATAATGGGGCAGGGGGGCAGGCTATATAGTGGGGGGGGGCTGGCTATATAATGGAACAGGGGGCTGGCTTATAAGGGGTGGGGCAGGGGGTGCTGGCTATATAATAGAACAGTGGGGCTGGCTTTATAATGGGGCAGGGGGTGGGCTTTATAATGGGGCAGGGGGGGGGCAGGCTTATAGTGGGGCAGGAGGCTGGCATATACTGGGGCAGGAGGGCTGGTATAAATGGGGCAGGAGGCTGGCTATATAATGGGGCAGAGGGTGGCTATATAATGAGGCAGGGTCTGGTTATATATAATGGGGGAATGCTGGCAGTAGGGAGCAGTATGGATTGCATCCTCCATTCCCCAGAAGCTGATCCTAGTACAGGCGGTCCCTACATTAAGAACACTCGACTTACATACGACCCCTAGTTACAAACGGACCTCTGGATATTGGTAATTTACTGTACTTTAGTTAGGCTACAATGATACAGTTATCACAGGGTCTGTAATGAAGCTTTATGTTAATCCTGATTCTTATGACAATCAACATTTTAAAATCCAATTGTCACAGAGACCAAAAAAAGTTCTTGTCTGGATTACAATGAT
Source organism: Engystomops pustulosus (assembly GCA_019512145.1). Classification (NCBI taxonomy): domain Eukaryota; kingdom Metazoa; phylum Chordata; class Amphibia; order Anura; family Leptodactylidae; genus Engystomops; species Engystomops pustulosus. Next base: position 76,237,452 of record CM033641.1, on the reverse strand, counting down.
AAAATATACAGTTCCGACTTACACAAATTCAACTTAAGAACAAACTACAGACCTATCTTGTATGTAACCGGGGACTGCCTGTACTATATGTGAAAGAGAATTCCAGGACATGTAGGATCTATAATTATTCATACAGCCAGGGCATGTCAGTCTTATACAGCACAATCAGTCCCCACAAAAGCAAGGAAAATATTATTTTATAAATTTTACTGGCTTGTCACAGAGATCGTTTGACTTGAGACCACATGATTGGTCTCTGGGGGTGTCCAATGTGACCACAGCTGTCTATAACCAGCACAATCACAAATTAAATTCTGCTTCGTTGGATGTGCACCAGTTCTTAAGGTGCCACCGACTACCTATGGAAGGCAAAATGGTTCAATACAAAGCTGGCTATTTCGGTCAATCTATATAGAATTAATATGATAGCGTGCACATGGGAGATATTTATCATATGCTGACGTTCATGCAAAATATCACTTGTGAAAGTTTGCTTGCTGCAGCAAGCCAGCCATTGGCTGCACCACCCTTCATGCCCCTCCACACCACTTGGCATTGAGATAGTGTAGATAGTTGTAAAGGGTTTGTTAACATTGTGATTATTTCAGGGTTTCCCCCAGGGTAATGGTTTACGCCAGTTATTAGCCATATTAGTATAGTGCTGATGATATATCTCGTAGGTTCTTGTTGATTGGACATTTAGGCTAAAAATAGACTTAAAGGACCACCAGGGACTAAGCACCCTTACATACTGGGTGTGCCCTCTCTAGAAGCATCACTCTTGGATTGTTATGCCCTTGTCTTACAAAAAAGCTTTCAAATTATGCAAATGAGCCTTAGGGGATCTGGGCTCCATAGCTGTGAGGGCTGGAGCCCCTGAGGCTCATTTGCATATATAAAAAAAATTTTAAACAGGAGCATAAGAAAGCTATATAAGAGTGGATCCTGCCAGAGGGGACCAAACCTGCATGTAAGGGTGCTTGGTTTACAATCCTTCATCCTGTGGTAGATTCCTTTAAAAGGAAATCTACCATTTGATTTTATGATATTATAAAACCAAAACATTACTTGGCAATACTGTAGCTACACGATGCAGAAACATATCTTGTTTAATCCATGAAATTAGCGGTTTTGCTGAAAAAAAAAACTATTAAAACATTAGATAATGAGGCTTTGTTACTCTGCGCTGCTCTGGCGCTTTCTCACTTACCATTAATTATGCACTGCTCCAGAGAACGCTGTATTCACTGTGTGGTCCCAGACAGACGGAATCCATCACTGCACCATCCCCTAGTTGCTGTGTGTGGTGTGTCATCCAACTCAGGTTGATTAGTCCTGTTTTGACAGTTCAGGAAACTCTGTGTAATATGTTTATGTAGGCAGCCTGCATGACAACCAGCTTCCAAGGTCGTGATAGGTTTTTTTGAGCAAAACCACTTGGATTAAACAAGATATGTTTCTGCTTCAGTGTAGCTACAGCATTCTGAAGGTATGTTTGGTTCAAAATGCATAAAAACAAGTGGTAGATTTCCTTTAAATATCCATATCCATCCACTGGAAAGTTTTGGATATGAGGATATAAAGGTGGATATAAAGGTGGATATAAAGGTGAGTTTTTGTCAGAAGTGGAACCATTTTGTAATCGTCATAATTTTCCTTGGATCCTGGACCTTGTGAGGACTGGGACTTACTTACACTGATGTTTGAATCTCACTAAGTTAATTATGTTTTACTAAAAAGTGAAAGGTAAACATCAAAGTTATGTTCACACAACCATTTGACTTTCATTTTTTTGAATCGGGCAAACTGGGGCAGACTATATACTGGTGGAAGCCTGGCTGGCTATATAATGGAACAGGGGGCTGGCTTTATAATGGGGCAGGGGGCTGGCTATATAATAGAACAGGGGGGCTGGCTATATAATGGGGCAGGGGGGCTGGCTATATAATGGGGCAGGGGGGCAGGCTATATAGTGGGGCAGGAGGCTGGCTATATACTGGGGCAGGAGGCTGGCTATATAATGGGGCAGGAGGCTGGCTATATAATGGGGCAGAGGGGTGGCTATATAATGAGGCAGGGTCTGGTTATATATAATGGGGGAATGCTGGCTGGCTATATACTGGGAGCAAGGGGCTTAATATCTATATACTGGAGAGAGGCTGTGACCAATGCATTTCCCACCCCAGGCTTATACTCGAGTCAATAGGTTTCCACAGTTTTTGTGGCTAAAAGTAGGAGCCTCGGCTTATATTCAGGTCACCTTAAACTCGAGTATATAGGATATGTGGACTTTTAGAGGCTCTCTTCTAACGATAGGGTAGTTACTAATGGTAAAATTGTCATGTTAAATAGGTTTAACAGCATATGTTAGCAGCTAGCCATTGTTCCTAAAGTCAGTTCAGACACAGCTATTGTGGACTTTTTAGCACTTTCATGTATGTCAACGGTGGCCTTTAAGTGAAGGGGTTAAAGCACCAATCCGCCAGATTAAATATTAATCTACCTGCACAATTAGAATCACTTCTGAATCACACTAGCGGCCTGGAATACATGGACAAGTGATAAGCTCCGATAAGGCTGTGGTATGCATTCTCTGGTAATAATAGCCACACAAACGTGTTCTGACTTCAATGTGTGAATAGACTTCTGCAATGTTGGACCTTCTAGGTTTCTGTACAAGATGATTTTAAAAGTCACATTGACTTTTCGGAGAACAAAGGGCATAACATTTCAATACTGTCTTCTGTTAAAGCTCACATTGTTGTGTGAATGTAGTCAAATAAAATTCAACAGCCTTAAAGGTGTTATCCAGGATTAGAAAAACATTTATATATGCCTGGAGGGTGAATTAAAACAATAAACCTCTTATACTTACCTCTCTCCTCGCTCCTATTCACACACAGTGCTGTCTGTCATTCCTGGCATCTGTTTGTTTGTATTGGTTTCAGGCTTTGGCAGGCTTTGGCAGTAGTAAGGAGGGAACTGGCAGCCTCTGTAAACTGCTGTGTGTGAATGGGGCAAGGAGAGAGATAGGCAGAAGAGGTTTATTGTTTTAATAACCCCCCCCAGCCATATATCAACTTTTTTCTAATCTCAAACACCCTCTTTAAAGGGAAACTGTCAGACGATTTGAGACACTGAACCAACTACAGATCCTTATGGAGCAGTGGTCCCAAATCGCCTTGTATCATAAAGTTTCGAGGCTCCCGTGAAGAAAAAAATTAAGCTCCAGTGCAGTGCTCTTGGGGCCTAGTGCCCGTGAAGGGATGTGAAGGGGGGGCATGCTATAATAGTTGTCACGGATCGCTGCACCCCCAGGCTCCTGCTTCCATCCTGGTTAGGCCACGCTCGTCCCCGCTACCTAGAGTGTGCGCATGCTGGCACTCGGAGATTTACAGGGCCAGCGCACCGCTGTTTGGCGCTGGCACTTCCGGGTTTCCCATAAAGATCTTTGAGCTCATTAGCGATGAGAGAAAGCTTCCATTGCTGTTCCTGTGTTCCATTCCCTTGCCTGTTCCCGTTCCTTGTTTGATCTCCTGTTGTAACCTCGGACCTGACCTCTGCTGCCTGCCCTGACTGCCTGCCTGTGCCTGACCCCGAACCTGGATTGTGTTTCCTTACTTCGACCTTGGTTGCCACCGCGGGCTAGTCGCACCTGTGGAATGACCTGGTGGTACCCTGCCGCAGCAAGTCCATCCCACTTTGCAGCGGGTTCCTATGAAGACCAGGTGCCACATAGATTCCGATCCCAGGTGTTGGCTAGTACCACCTCCAGCGGTGGTCCAGGGGGTTCACTGACCCCGAGTCCTGACAATAGCGTACCTGCATAGTGTAGAATTGTAAGCCAGCACAGTCGACAGAGCTTATATCATGTTTCATATTTAATAAATGTGAAATATTTATTACTTTTTCATTTGTGGACCACTTTTAACATTCATTGATTTGTAGCAACATTTTTGGCACCAAAAAATTGCAAAGAGTCGCTTCAGTACTTTTTTTACTTCTTCATGCTAAAAAGTCAAGTCATACTGGACCAACATGAGAGCACTGGCAAATTTACCATTCTGCTGGCTAGTGCAAGGCTGGAATTTTAAATCTCGACTTTTTTAAAAGTCACAAAGCTAGTCCAGTCCTACCCAGGTGTATGTAAAGATAGTAGGGCACATTTACTAAAGGTCCGCGGGACGCATTTTCGTCATGGTTTCCCAACTTTTTCCGTTTTGCGACGCATTTAACTGGGGTTTCTGGTGCATGCGATCAGACAGAAACACCGACAGATTCAGACTAACCGCGGGATTTAACATTCAAAATTGTGTCGCAAGCCATACACTTACATGCACCGGAAAGAAGAAGGTGAACTCCAGCGTACCTTAGCGGGGAAGCAACACATGCAGGAAATTGTACGCACGATCTTAGTGAATTGCGGCAGCTCCGAAAACTCAACAAAACTCAATGTGGTGTGGACATGTGATCAGCGGCCACCTTCTGTCCTGTGTCTGCTCCACAGAGACAAAGTCACCGGATGTGATCAACAGATGTGAATACAATACTGATACAAAGTGGACTGACTAAAAAGGGTCAGTATGCTGCCCTTGGACATCATGAATAAGCCCTCTGAGCTCTGGTCTTGGATATTCATTAGCTTTCAAAGGAAGGGATGTTCGCTGTCCGTTTGTGAAGGAATGAGAATAAGTGCACGTTCCCCTATATCCATTATTTAAGAGGTTTGTATGGGTAAAGCAAAATATTTCTCCTTGCTCTATAATTGATGGGGTGGACATATCATTAGTACAACCTGTGCAACAACACTGTCATCCTAAAACTGACAGTGTTGCTGATTTATTTGAATGTCTGAGCTAATGAATACCTTGCCTAAAAATAACTAATAAATTGGTAGAGAAACATAAGAATAGTGCTTTATGATAAAATATGGATAAACAAGGTCTTGCACAAGGTTCCTTTCCCACCACAATCATGTATACAGGAATTTTATGATGATTACATGATGAATTTTGATTCTTATATAAGGTGCCTAAGGTAATGACTAGGGATATTCAACAATGTTTAGCTTACAGTCACTTTATTTTATATGTACAATGATCAATTGAGCCAACAAAAGATAATCAATACTAGTAGTATAGGAACTATATTACAGCTTGTAATTACAATACATACCTATACCTGACATTTGAATAACATGTTCATTTACTGCCACCTGCAGTTCAAAAATGATGCAGGAATCATTCTCAAGCATAGGGTTGGCACACCCTGAGACCTCATGCACACAGCAACATTTTTAGGACGTGTGTCCAAAAAAAGAGAGATAGTTTCGGCACCAACCACTAATATTCAACAGATCCCCACATATAGCCGTGAATAGATAAAGGCACGATAAACGATGACTCGCCCCGGTTCTGAAGGGTGTTGCTCAGCCCGAATCAAAAGATACAAATTTGGAGTCTACTCCAGAGAAAAGTAAGGCTGCACTCACCGATGTGTAGAACTTCTTTATTCAGTACAAGGGAAGAGCGGGGCCAGGCAACGGGCCGTTTCGCGCTATATCGCGCTTTCTCAAGCCATCGACTTTTAGGACATGTGCTGGCCAATGTTTCAACACCCAGCACATGTCCCCACTTACTTCTATTGGCTTATGCACGCGGCTGTGAATTCCAACTCCATTTACATACTCTACAATGAAACTGTAACACTGCTGTACTGCTGCGTGGAAATTCTGCATAGCATTTCCATAGGTAATATGCTTCACATGCAGGGCCGATTTTAGCCTATTTTCGGTCTGAGGCGAAAATTGAAATGCCCCCCCTCCCCTCTTGATCAGACCATGCCGACTGAATTTACAAAAAGAATCTACAACCTGATAAAAGAATGATGACAACATTACTTAAAATGAATAACTGGCCCTCAGTGACCGACACTACATGTGCTAAGAGCCGGTAGTTATTCAGTGACACAGACAACAGTGGCATGGAGTACCTCACAGGTGAAAATCTGCTACTGTACTTCAATCGTGTCTATATCTTAAAGATACAGGCGTGAATGATTTTTTAAGTGGGGGATTCGGGCGGCAAGATTCACCCGAATCGCCCACTTTATGGCTCCATATTCTGCCGCCTCCTTCAGGGTTTGGGCATCTGCTGCCTGAGGCCAGATTCTCATCTCGCCTCATGGCAGATGTGGCCCTGACCCTAATACATAGGAACAATTTGTGGTAAAACACTGCAAAACAAATACAATACAGCCTAATAATTTGGATGGCTTAATGATATATTCGTACAATCAAGCACATTCTAGGGCTTGAACAATGATCATAACCAAAGTTTTTTTTTACCAGCCACGTTCAAACTGCATGGCATCCATTTTCGCTGCTCCTAATAAACTTGTGGCCTGGTGGCAGCCGGTGTCCAGAATACCGGTGTGACTAACTAATGCGGCCTTAAGCACTCTGTGGTCACAGTGCTTGGTATGGGGACCGGAAGGCTACCAGCCTACAGGTCTCCAGCAGGTGATGTGTGCAAGAAATATGGAGGTAGAGGCTGATGCAAAGGTTTCACCCTGGGGCAACCCCTTGAGGTGTATGTAGGAGACCCTGGATGATGGAGGTTGGAGATCCCATGATGGTGATACAGCCGGATTCAGGGATTAAACGGAGGTATGTTGTTCAATTTACAGTTCTTTATTCAACTTTAAACAGCAGGCAAAGGCCAAACAGTAGCAGTAGATTCAGCAAGTTGGTGGGAGGTAGCTGGTCTGCAGGAAGTTTGATAACAATTGGTAGTAGCTTCAGGGTGGGCTGGTTGAGATGGAGCTGAGTCCAGATGGTGGACCTTTGCTCTGCGGCTTAAGTCTCCTGCCATGCCCTAAGGTATCAGGCGATGGCCTGAGGTACCACTTCTTGCTGGTAGTGGGTCTGAATGGCAACTCGGCAGGAGCTGCACACTGGACCTGCGTCTCTATCTACTGACTAGAATCCAAGACCCTGTGCTCCCGCCCACCAGGCATTTATATAATCCCCTGGTCAGGTGTTAGCACTCTCCAATCAGCTTCCAGCTTACAAAATCACAAGAAATATCATTGGACAATAACATTTGGCATTGTTAACTCTTGCCTTACCAGTCAGTGGCTACAGCAGCAATTACAAACTTTTCCAAATACTTAGAGACCTCCTAGAGAGGTGATCTGTCTCCCTAACAGCTCCTGACAAGGAGAGGGCGCTATTTGCAACTACCACTTTGCCTATGCGTAGGCAGGGATGTTGCAGTATGAATAAGTGAAAAATGGATCAGACTAGTACAGAATTGATGGATTGATTACCTATGTGCAGGGGTTTCTTTGCTATCCTCCTCAATTTAGCCTACTCTTGCACTAGTTTGTCTCCAGGCTGTGCTGATTTATTTTATGATCTGTAGTATTGTAAACAAGATATGGGACTGAAAGATGGGAGGGGATGTTAATCCTTGCTCACAGAGGAGGTAGGAGGGGGAGGTCATGTGACTGTGCTATGTGTGTGGATACTGTGGATGCAGGAGTACCTTACACAGAATACTAAGGTACAAGATCTCCCGATTCCCTATCAGTTCTTTTATCCCAGTCATTGATTGTACAGAGATTTCTCTGTCTCTCTCTGCACCTGATGCTGCACCCCCCATACACCTTGTACTTCTTCTGCGCAGTGTAGAAAAGCTATTAACCCTTAGTGTTCACATAGCACAAGCTATACACCTCATGTAATTGTTTCGCTGCTGATCTTTACTACTTATAACATGCTCCTCCATGTGATGAAAGCTGCCAAGCTAGTCACCATATTCATTCATATCAATATATGCAGTGTTCAGTGGATTCACTTGTAGGAATTTCATTGGATTTGCTACTAAATTACTGAATGAGAGAACACAAGGTATCATGGGAAGTGAGGGCAACCTTGTATTGACTCATTTTCAGGGCAGATAGAGGAAACAGTTAGAGGTTAGTCTCTGTCTACTTTACTGCCTCTGAAGAATATTTTTGACAAGTATCGTCAGAACAGAAAATGCCATAACTTTGAAGCCATAAAGGGCATCATTCTGTTTGTTTATAAAGGGGTAATCACATATTTTGTAATGTTTTAAAGTAGATGTGTGCCATCCTTAGAAAATAAAACATAAAACAATGGACAGCAAACATCCATTTTCACAGTTGTCTGAAAAAGATTCACTTTGGATTTTGAAGTTTCTCCCAAAATGTATTTTGTTACATGTTTCCTAGAACTTGTGTGTGTGTCCTACCATTAATTAACAGCCCCATAAAACATTAACATTTCAAGTAATTATTTGTAATTAGTTTATTTCAAATTATACAGGTCCAATGACTTTATAGCCCCCTCCCATCCCACCAAAGTGTACAGCACCCCATCTTCCCTCAACTCCTATTAAAATAATAAAATTTATTCTCAATGATTCCCCTTTGTGGACTGGAGCTTCTCATAGAGCTTCTCTTCTACCAAAACTAGGGACTGAGCTTCCATGGAAGGATCCTGAAGGTGCCACAGCCTCCCACCCTCTCTCATCAGTTTTTCACCATAAGCCGTTAAACAGTAATTTTTTCCCAAAGTTTCACAATTTTAAATGAACATTATTAAATACGAATATATGTTTCATACAAGTCTTCATAAGATTACTTATAAAATTAACTTTTATCTTTATTTAAATGAAGCTTTAAATTCTCCCTTGGCACTTTCCTCCTTCCACTCTGTGCTACAGTGAGACTAAAGGCACAGAGAAGGAGACAGTGCTTTGTGGGGGAGGGCTTCTGGTGATGTCCCCTGAAGCACTTATGTTTCAAAAAAGTTAATTTTTTAATCTATCATATAAACATTTCTAATAAAGATATGCCTGTATTCCCACTGCTGGGAGCTACCTTTGGTATTTCCATGATTGCACTAACCCAAACTAAAAGTAGTTGTATCATTTTGTTGCATACATGTTTGTACACATGTATTGTACCGTACATGCAGCTGGGTGCCGTGCATCGCTATGGAGAGGGGTATGCACCAATGGATAGCTATGGCGCGCTCTCCAGAACACTGCCATATGCCCACTCAGGCTACAGCTGAGCGAGTGCATGGTAGTGTGAAAGTATCCTAAGTAACGTTTTTGTTATGATGCTTTATGTAGTCATACATTGATCCCCCCCATCTATAAACCATACACAGTAGTACCTCTTAGATGTCTTTATACAGGTCTCACATATGGCTCTCTCCATGGGATTAGAGCCAGCATTCTTCTAAAACAGACTTTTATGGATTAAAGATACAGTCAGCGAGGCAAGGGGGGGAGCTCCAGCATGCAGACAAGCTACCCACCTCCTAACTGATGCCGACACTGCCAACCGAGACACCCTCAGCAGTTGAAACAGAAGTGTCTTGTTGGGACGGGCTGAGACAATTTTGGGGGGGGGGGGGGGGGAGATAAGGGGGTTGAGAGACACACAGGATTGTGTTTGACTTGCTGCTGAGAAATCAGCTCCCTTATCACGCCTCCCTCAGGAATTCTCTTTAGCGAGTCACACTTAGCCAGCATCTCTCTCAACCCCCTCATTCCCCACTTCCACAGGAATTCTCTTTAGCAAGTGACACACAGCTAGTGCCTCTCTCAACTACCTCATTCTTAAGGACAGGTCGGGTTAGCATGGTCAGCAGCAGTTATGAGGCATTGCAGCTTGACTGCATGCTGTACCTCCACCCACCTCCATGACTGGATCGCTAGTAACATAGTGTATCAAAAGTATTTTTTTAGAAGAATTATGACAGTGGGACATGCATAAATACAACTTAAAGGTATTGAGTGTGGTCTATGTGTGTGTGTGTGTGTGTGGGGGGGGCTGGTGAGAGATTCCCTTTAAAAACTGGTTATGCATTTTATTTTTGCACAGAATGCTTTTATGTAATAAAATACATAAAAACAAAAGAGGAAAATGTAGGGCACATTTAACATTTGGTCTCATAAACTGCACTAAATGTATTTCTGGTTCAAAAGTTTAGTTTATGAAGACTGTATGGGACCGTAGTGCTGCTTTTAACATATGTGTATTTACACATTTGGTACCACACACTCTGAATGAGGCCTTAAGCATATATAAAAGCAGATTTCCTATGCAACCGTTTTACCCATGGGATGTGCAGGAAGGCTCAGCTGTGAAGTTAGCCTATTTTAAGATAGGATTTCCCAGGAGAATGATCAAGCAGCTAGTTTTCTTATGGGAAAATGAGAAGCCCTAAAGTACCAGGATGATATAACTCTTTTTTGTAATTTTCCTCTGCAGTTATGAAATAATCTCAATGGCACACATTTATCAAAAACAGTGCAGTTTGCCTGTGAGGTGTGCAAGGTGTGCTGAATTCTTGAGTTGTGGCGCATGTTAACCTTTAACATAGGGCATGCGACACAATTCTGTGGGACACAGATAAACGTGGCACACAGTCCAATTGTGCAGTGGAACGCCCCTGTCACTAGTGCCTCTGGGTCTCAGGTGCACCTGTGCTCCTCAACATCAGCAGTCTCACTCACCTCTCCACAATCCAGCGGTGGCTCCTACAGTCTGGTGTGGCGTGTGTGTCCCCACCTCCTAGTGCGCATGTGCACACTCTGGGACAAGAAAAGACCCGTTCACAGCTAATATCACCACATTCTTCACTGAATTCCAGTCCATCTTTGACAAACCAGCCCAGGCGGCATCTGCTGTGACAGCTCTGCTGAACTTGAGCCAAGGGGACTCGTCTGTCGGTGACTATGCAGTTCAATTCTGTACCCTAGTTTCTGAGCTAGCCTGGATTGAAGTCACCCTGGTTGCAACCTTTAAAAACGGACTTTCTGGACAGATTAAAGACACACTGTCTGCACGAGATCTGTCTTCTGTGCCAGCCCAGTTCGTCCTCAGCGTTTGGGAAACGCACGCACCTAGGGTTCCTGGGAAAAGCACCTCTAGGTGAGAACAAAGCTTTTCCACACCTGAATGTCCCAGTTCTTTTCAGCTTTGGAACACGTGGCCCGGTTCAAGCTTCAGCCATCCTGGATTCTGGCTCTGCAGGGAACTTCGTGAATGCTGCTCTCGTCTCCCAGCATCATTTTCCTGTGGGTCTCCCATGGTTGCAACCACATGCTCCTGTGCTCAACTATCATACCGGTGAAGTTCTTCACTGGGGTCCGGAGTGCCAATCTAGCCATTTGGTGGTCCCTCATCCCGTATGCACCATGGTGTCCACCATCCCACTGACGGGTCTCCCCGCTTCATACATGGACTTTGCTGATGTCTTTTCTGAGAAGCAAGTGGTGACTGCCCAATAGACTTGATGTCGGGCAAGTCTCCACCACGGGGTCGAGCGTATCCCCTATCTGTACGTGAAACCATGGCTGGCCTATGTGAAGGAGAATCTGCAGAAGGGCTTTATACACATGTCCTCTTCCCCTGCTGGTGCTGGATTCTTCTTTGTGGCCAAGAAGTATGGCTCCTTCTGTCTATGCATCGATTAGCATGGCCTCAATAAAGTTACAGGGAAAAACCGCTCAACACTACCTCTTACCACAGAAATTTTTTTCGTCTATGTGGCGCCAAGATTTTCACCAAGCTGGATCTGTGTGGGACATATAACCTCATCCGCATCCGTGAAGGTGATGATTGGAAGACAGCCTTCAATACAAGAGATGGGCACTTTCCAGGAGTTTGTCAACCATGTTTTTAGAGACTTACTGTAAACCTGTGTTGTGGTCTATCTTGATGATATCTTGGTGTTCTCCACAGACTTTGAGTCCCATTGGGCCCACGTACGGCAAGTTTTTAGGTGTCTAAGGCCCAATCGCCTTTATGCCAAGCTCAAGAAGTGCCAGTTCCTAGGATACATTATCTCTGACAAGGGACTACAGATATATCCTTCCAAGTTGTCTGCAGTACTTCAGTGGCTTTGTGCTATCCAGAGATTCCTGGGCTTAAAACCAGCAGTTCATACCACATTTCCCTTCCCTCATATCTCCCATTGTGGCACTGACTAAGAAGAACACCAATCCTAAACTCTGGCCTCCAGCGGTTGTAGAAGTGTTCTCTCAGCTGAAGTCTGCCCTTGCCTCTGCTTCCGTTCTCTCCTGGCCTGATACTAATAAACCGTTCCTGCTAGAGGTTGATGCATCATCCATTGGTGCTGGAGCCTTCTCACACAGAAAGGGCCCAAAGGTTAAACCCTCACCTGCGGCTTCTTCTCCAAGACCTTCTCAGCTTCAGAGAAGAATTATTCCATAGGTGGTCAGGAGCTTCTGGCCATAAAGCTTGGTTTGGAAGAATGGGGTTATCTTCTGGAAGGAGCTTGTCAACCAGTCTGTATCTACATTGACCACAAGAATCTCATATCTCTGACTGATCTGCGTCTCAATCCTCCACAGGCTCGCTGGTCCCTCTTCTTCTCATTTCAACTTCTTGGTTCACTTTTGTCCAGCTGAGAATAACGTTAAAGCTGATGCCCCCTCACATGCCTCTGATGTTGTTGGGGAAGAACCGGCTCCTTGACATACTGTTCCTCTGGAATGACTGGTTGTTGCTGCTCCTGTGGACCTACAGCAGCTTCCTCCCGGCAAGACTTATGTCCGATCTGCTCTATGGAAGAGGATACTAACTTGGTGACATTGCTCTCCTCAGCCTGGGCACCCTGGGGTGCAACACTCTGTCGCGCTCATTTCTCGTTTCTAGTGGTGGCTAGGTCTGGCCAAGGATGTACGAGACTTTATGAGCTCTTGCACTTCCTTTGCCCGAAACAAGTCATCACGTCTCAAGCCGGCTGGTCTACTCCTGTCTTTACTGATAACCAGCTACCCGTGGTCTCACGTGGCCATGGAATTTAATATGGATCTTCAACCTTCTTCCAGTAATACGGTCATCATAAAGTGTGGTTGTCTTCCAGATACATCCGCCTGAAGATTCCCAGCTAGAAACTTGGTCATTTCATGGGTCCTTTCGAGGTTCTGAAGCGCATCAATCCAGTGGCAATCCTATATCTTGTATCATGGTCTTCTGCAGATGTTCCTTCAGACCAAGAAGAGGGGGTGGCCGAAGGAGGGGGTACTGTTACTGGTGCCCCTGCGACCCCTGTCTTTGGTGAAAGGTGCTCCTCTGTGTGACCTCTCCACGCCAGCAGTCTCACTCACCTCTCCATGATCCAGCAGCGGCTCCTGCATTGAAGCAATAGCAAACCGGTGGTATCCCACTGCAGCAAGTCCAACTCGCTTTGCGGCAGGCTCTGGTGAAACCCGGGTGCCACTTAGACTCCGCTCCCAAGTGTTGGCTTACGTCATCGCTTGTGGTGGTACAGTGGGTCCACTACCCCTGAATCCTGACAGCCCCTTTCAGTGCAGAATTTTGTGTCGCTTTGGTTATATTGCAGTCAGGGTCGATTCTAGCCTTTTTGCTGCCTGAGGTGAAACATTAAAATACCCCCCCCCCCCCCAGTTTAATAAATATCTAGCCCCATGTCCAACTTAACCCGCCATCACCACCCCAACACATGGCTTAATACAGATTTATTCATATAGGTAACTTGCTAGTTAAAAAAATAAAGCTAATACTTACCTGGATCCAGTCGGTGCTCCGTGGCCACTGCTATCCTGCATGCAGTGCATCTTCTGTCGGCTCTTTCGCCGGACCACGGCTTAAGTGCAGAGACGTGACCCGGCGCTGAGTATCAATCGCATCAGTGACAGTCACAAGATGCAATTGATATTTCTGGTGGGCAATTCGGCCGCCGATGGGCGCCTGAATCGCCCACGAGATATTCCAATACTTTGCCGCTCCAAAAAGGGCTCTGCTATCTGCCGCCTAAGGCGAGTAGTTCATCTCGCCTCACGGCAGATGCAGCCCTGATTGCAGCCACAAATGTGTCGCAGGCGCTTTATAAATACCTGTGAAAGCAGCTGAACGTGCAAAGTCAGCCAAAAAAACTGGTGCAGGGTCTTTAATAGATGTGGGCCAATGAGTTTTAAAACATTCAAAGATTTTTCAGACAGAAATACACAGTATACACAGCCTCCCCCAGTAATGAACAGACTCTCCAGTATACACAGCCTCCCCCAGTATACACAGCCTCCCCCAGTATACACAGCGTCCTCCCAAACGTAATGAGCTTATGCAGAGGAGAGTGAAAAAAAAGGTAGACAAATACTCAGTCATTTAGATGAGAAATAGCCTCAGGGTTAAAACAACAAGTCAGAATACAGACAGAACTAATAGAAAATAAAAGTGTTTTCTCTATAAAACACATTCACCAAATGTCCATGAAATGTGGCGCCTGAGAAGCTCAAGTAACTGCCTCTCACATTGCAGAACACTTCATGCCCTCCATTACTCCACCCTACAGCTGTGCACATATACCACCTGCAGCTACAGCTCCCATAATGCCGTGCGCTTCCACACCCTCCAAAGATAAATAAAGCCCTTGGAGAATATAACAAGGCTTCTCTCAGGACAACTCTAACTTTCTGGTTTCCTTAGAGACGGAATTTTAGTCGCTCGTTTATCTGCGTCATATCACTAGAGAGCGCACATGACAATACAATGTTGTCTCCCGAAACAGCCATTTTGGCGAAGGCAGTGAACCACTGGTTTCTATAGAGGAGGCGTCAACAACATGGCTCTTGCCGTGTTTCCTGGTATTTCCCCGCTAGTTAGTGCTGTGACGTGGACTGACAGCTTTCGTGTAACGATACATATTGATTCTTGTACTTGCTGTGTGTGTCCCGGAGTGCGCTCCTAGACGAGGTGAGAGCCGTGCAGTCTCCTGGTACATTGCTGCATGTACTGGCAGGGCCCTGTCTGTTCTATGGCAGCCCGGGCAGATGTGTTCTGCTGCTACTGGATCGCAGTGTAGTGCATGACATGTCACACCACCATACTACTTCTTATAGCAACGTGCGGGGATTTCTGGGTCACCCTTGTTCTGTGAGATCCTGTTATGTGACTGTGAGTTCTGACCCATTACATTAGGGCACAATGAAACAGATGACTTCCGGCTCCCTTTATAGAGCTTGCAGGTCAAGTTGTTATTTATTGCAAAGTTTACATTAGTCTTTCAGCGTCTTACAGATTCCGTTATTAATAATGATAAAAAGGATTGCAGAATCCCATGTTATTTTCCCATGGAAGTGTAACAGAAGGTTAACGTTCATACATTAAAGGGGTTGTATCAACTATACAAGTTAGCCATAACATGGGGTATGACAAGCTGATCTGGGACCATCTGACTGCAAGGATCACGAGGACAGGACCTGGACAATCGCCCTGCTGCTCAATTCAAAAAATCTGAGCACAGCGCTCAGCTATCTCCAGCATTCACATTGACAGAGAATGATATATATGGAAATGTTCATGCTTTTGAATGGAGCTCCACACATAGTCACAATGGGACTCCTGTTCTCTAAACCTAAAGGGGTCCCACCAGTCAGACCCTCACCCATTAGCTTGTTATCCACTATCCACAGAATGAAAGCTTGCACCAACCCCTTTAAAGTCTATGGGGAACAGAAGGTGAAGTTCTAACATCCAATTTCCATTGCGCTCTCTTTAAACTGAGAGTGTAACAGAAAGCACCAACACATGTGTAAACTGTGCTGAAGCTCCTGATTTTTTTTTTTTTTTATCTCGCTGGTCATTTTCGAAAGTCAAGTACATGTTTGTGCACTTTGTTTGGCTCGATGATTGAGGGAAATACCTACTGTCCTTAGAGGTCAAATGTCAGGGGACACTAGGATGGTGTTGGTTAGATTACAAATGTCAGATCCTTTTCTTCTGTATATATCGAGATTTGGTATGCACTAATCTCCCTATACTTGCATTCTTAGATAAAGTGTCATTTATGTCATTCTATTTGAGGACATATCTTTAACACGATTTGTATTGGCTAATGATGGCAGTAAATCATCTGCTAGATCTGCCTTTGCTAATGATGAAGCCTCCTCTGGCCGTTACAGGGACAAAATAGCGTTAAATGGAAACTATTAAAATGAATGGCCCCCATAGTTGTTGACGGCCTCTACTACATCCATTGGTCCTATAAGGTCGTATGTACATTGGTAAATATTAAGAGACACTCAGGTGTAAGCACATAACTATATACATAACTCTTTTGTTCTTTTTATGTTTATATTTACATTTGTATGTATATTATATGTATATATTATAAATTCAGTTTTCAGACCCTTTTAATTATAATACATTTGTGTGATCGGAGAGTATGTTTTTTCTTCCACAATGAAGGTAATTTTCTCTATTTTTGCACTTGTTTGTTTCTTGTAGGATGCTTCTCTACATCTGGCAGTATCTCTACAGCAATTATTTTAGATTCTGGTTGAAATGGTTTCTAAGGCAAATAGATGGCAAATGTGAGCTGCAGAGGATTTGTGATGGCTCCAAGGATGGTGCTCGAAGGACCCACAAGATAGGTATACTTTATTTTACCATTTCTTGCAACATATCACCCAAATAGGTGTCATATTACAGCCCTGCCTCTGTTTCTCTATTCGCCTTTCTTTTCGTTGAGTCCTTTCATGCTCCATTTCAGTCAGTCTTTTGGTATGTTAATGAATACATGACAATTGGGGGGGGTCCGTATCCTACACTGTCAATTGGATGTGGACTTTCCTGCCACTTCCAGTGTCCAATGGGAGTAGCAGCCTCAGCACTGAGCTTGGTCTGTTATTTCACCTTACTCTTACCTCTGTCCAGCTGCAGCAGTAAGAGCAGAATGAGACATGGAATCCCTGGAGATCATCTGTATAGAAGGGAAAGACCAGGGGCATGGGCAGCTCTTCCTCCATGAGCAAAATGCTCCCCAGAGCACACAACTACATATAACATAGATTCTGCCCCACCTGACAGCATTCTAGGGAAGTCGGGTACAATAAGTCATTATATATGCCTTTCCCTGTAAAGGATGCCTGCCTAGGATAATTGCTTTGTAGTTTTTTCACACACTTGAAGGAGAATAGCTTGTAGTTGAATGAGTAATCCTATACTTGGAGAATCACTTCTGGCTTAGAGATCATGGCATATTTGGAGGAGAATTGCATGGGTTATCACACTGTGTGAAGAATGCTCTTTCAGAGAGCAATCATCTATATTTTATCCTGAGTCTTTGATGTCTGAGGGGATATTGCGGATTTAGGAGTATTTGCTTCTTGTCATGAGTTGCTGTTTGCTTTTAAATTAAGTCAGGTGTTCAAGCCACTTTATTTTGTTAGGTAAAAATTTTGTTTATAGGTGTTTTCCCTGGTTCGTGTAGTATTTTACATGTGGGAGGGTGAGCAGTTTATTGCATTAGGGTTCTCACTGCCAAACAGATGGGATTCATTTCATACTGGGCTCATTCTGCTGTAGATAAACAGTGAAGAGATCACAAGGTATCAGTCTGCTCCTCTTTTTGGAGTTCACCATCAGCTTCAATGGATCTGACCTTCAATACCAGACAGAACCCATGGAAAAGTTCTGATTTTGGAGGATAGCAGTTATGATGTTGAGAAATTTGAACTTGCAAATATAACATATGCTGGGTTCAGTTAGTCCGGCATTACTTTATACAACCTATTCAGTGGGTTGGCTACTTTAATTTTATTGGGGTGCTTTGATGCAGGCTAATAAAGATTTTTGTCACATACCTTCTTGAGGAATTCTCCAGAGTTGTCCGGATCCTCCTGTGCGATCTGGCAGCCTGTTTTCCCTCTTCATTCTTCTCCTACTTGCGGTCCGTCCTGGCCGGTTCCTGCTATGCTATGTTCCTTCCGTCCTCTGCGCACTCCTGCGAAGTAGCCTTTTATCTGCTGTGAGTGTGAGCGGAGACACAGCTCTGAAACACGTCGCATGTGTGGGAAGGGGTGGTTAACTATTTAACTACATAGCTCTTTAAATCAAATGGGAACAATTAAAAATATTTAAGATGAAGGTGCAAAGCCTCATCTGTTGCTAGAAAGGAGCCTTGGATCTTTGTACTGACATCACTCACATCGACTTGAATTTGGTGCTCTGCTCACACACACTTGTTCTTACATTGTGCTGAAGAAAGTGGGATCTCCAGGATAAATATTCTCTATATATATCTACAGATACATTGACAATGTGATGAAAAGTATAGCATTGAAAGCTTTATCCCGACATGGAAGCCACATGCAGAGTATCATGCTCTATATCAGCAAGAGAAGAACCTGTAAAGGATAATTGCTAAGTGTTGGAAGGTTAACTCAGACACTGTCTCCCTCATCGTGCAGTTATGTTTATCCCTACCCAGTATCAGATCAGCTGGAAATATTAGTCCATGCTGAAGTCTGAGTCTGTACCATTAATTGTTAAGTAACTATCATTGAAGACTATGAGTAAGGTATTGGTTATAATTACTGGTCATGTATATATAAGTATGATTATTCAGCTGAACACCTTTTGTTCTCTCTATTTTAGAATATTCCTTGGAACACTCAAAAAGTAAGGTAAGGGCAACATTCATACCCTGGCGTGGTTAAAAATATTTTTTCCATAAATGAACTGGTTGGCTGATAGTAGTCTAGATCTACTCACATGCTTCTTATGACAACGTCTGCTAGGAAGTTCTTTCATCATAATCTAGAGTGCCGTGGTTTTGCTGAAAAAGTTTTAAAAATGATGCAAATTATTCTAAGGCGCTCAGCTTAAAATTTATTCACTCCTCCTCATTCGTCCAGTCCCACCTGGTCCCACCCTTTCAGATTGCAGAGAGCTGGTGTCGTCAGGGACCCATCTGGGACTGGAAGCTTTGGGCGTGAATAAAATATATAGGTGATGTAAGTAAAAGGGGTTGGGGCCTAATTTGTAGACTCCTTTTTAAGCAAAATCTCAATGTTCTGGATTATAATAAATAGGTTCCTAGCAGACAACGTCCTTAGGAGCATGTAAGTAGGGTTAGTCTACCATCGGTCAGGAAAGGGAATAAGCTGAATAAGCTCATAGAGGAGCTCTAAGTAAATGTGCCCCATTATGATGAATGGAGTGTGACAAAACATGCAAATATTCACTGCAGCAACATTATAAATACAGTATATATTTTACATCTGTTGATCTTTCATTTTCTTCAGGTGCTGAGATGTGCTGTTGATATAGATGAAAAGGAAGTTGATCTATATGTAGCTAATATTGTACAAGAAAAGAAAATCAATGTGGAGAAAGATAAAAGGTTTGGTGTGTGTGTGTGTGTGTGCCAGTATATATAATATATATATATATATATATATATATATACACGTACATGCAGTATATATGTCTTCAGAATTAAAGACCCCCTCTGCCTTTTTCTTTCAGGTTTCAGATAAACCTAAGGATATGCTTATTACAGATCTCTGGATATAAGAAGCTCTTCTTGGAAGTGGAGAGTGTAAGGAAACAGCCATATGACTCTGACAATCCTCAGCATGAGCAGCAGCTGCTGGAGGTGGGTATTCTCACTTGATTTCAGTAGTTGCATGTGAATTGCTCCATCCACTGTTTTGTGGCCAGGCCAGGGTACTGCACCTCTGCTTCCTCTAGCTTGAATAGGCGCTGAGCTGCAGTTATGTGGAATGGCCACTACCCAGTGGAGAGAGCTGTTGGCTTCTGCCTTCATCCACTGCGTAGTTCCTTCACCATGACGTTACTATCAGCTGAATGGTGGGTTAAAGCTGTGTGTCCAACTTCTACTGATCTGATATTAATGGCCCAATTGAACGCCCCAAAACCCATTTATAAAAAGGCAAATTGATTTACCAGTACGCATATTGTTTCAGCTTTGGGACTTGCTTATGCCGCATGAGAAGCTAAAATCAAGAATCACTAAGCAGTGGGGTGATATTGGCTTTCAAGGTGATGATCCCAAGACAGATTTCCGTGGCATGGGCTTTCTGGGACTTGCCAATTTACTGTAAGTTTATAAGTTTACTAATTTTGTTCTAAACTAAATGGTAAGAAGATTGTGAGAATCTCTATAGACCTCACTATGGGCCGTACTCTACTGCTCTGTAAGTCATTTTAGTTTTTGCACTGGCCAGCGTATAGGAACTTTTATATACAACACATTTTTTTATGTGACTATTATTTTACACATATTGAACATACCTCACAAAAATAAGTCTGTTGTCCACGAGAGCCTTAGGTCACATGACCTGCGGTGGCTAGAACCTGTGGTGTGCCTCCATAACTAAAGAAGTGCACAATGTCTTTCTTAACAATTATGTTACACAGTTTAATAGATTCATCTATACTATTTATTTATGGATAATTTGTTGAAAAGTTAGGGACCGTTGAACCAAATTTGATATAATAATTCAGTGTTATATTTTTGTAATACTTTCAGTGTAAATATTTTGTTCTTTTAGGTATTTTAGTAGAAATTACACAGAAGAATCCCGCTTACTACTGTCCCATTCCAATCATCCAAAACTTGGGTAAGACTATGAATGAATAACACTTTTTTTTTTCAGATTACATATGGACTGGTAAGACCAGAAAGCACAACGAGTAATATACCGCCAATGGTGTGTTCAGGGAAAATACACAGCTCATGATTGTCAGCTCTGCTGCCCAATATTTTTTTCTTATGGTGAGCTTTGGAGTTTTCAGAGCACGATCACAGATGATAGTAGGTCTAAGGTCACATTTCATATTTTGCACTAGAATTACATCAAGATTCACAATTCTAGCTCCGCTAGGAGGAGCTTCTCCTGATCAGCCGCTTAAGTTTTGGAATGACCAACATGCGGTTTGCCATTTCGGATCACAAGTGTTTAGGTTTAAACGCATTTTGGACATCCTGACAGACTTCTTATGTTACCAGGATTGCAGTAAATGTTTTTTAGTGATCTCTGTAAGTAAGGATAGCTTGCCTCATTTTGGTGATGTACCAAAGCATTTAAAGTGTTGTGTGTGGTGTTATGCAGTACATATAATTAAGGAAAATCTGCCAATTGATTTCGTGCATTATGAACCAAACATACCTTGAGAATGCTGTAGCTAGATTGATGCAGAATCATATCTTGTTTAATCCCCGAACTGAGTGGATTTTCAGAAAAAACAATTATAAAATTCAGGACCTTGGTAAAGCTGGATCCACATTCCACACAGAGCTTTCTGAACAGCCAAGACATGACTAATCAACTTGAGCTGGATCACTCATACACAGCAGCTGGGGACGGTGCAGCAACTGATTATTTTGCCTGGCAGAGAGAACAGTGATTGCATCATCCTCTGAGCAGTGCATAACTAATGTGAAAAGAAAAGTGTGGGGCCCAGACACAGAAGCTTCATTATCATAAAAACCACTCAGCTCAGGGATTAAACAAGATATGATTCTGCATTAATGTAGCTACAGCTTTCTTAAGGTATCTTTGGTTCATAATGCATTAAATCAAATGGTTGGATTCCTTTAAGTTCCTCCCTATTATTTCACCTATGCAAGTTTTTTTCAAGCTTGTGTAGAAAGACACAGAATAGATGCAATAATTACAAAACGGGGGAGGGGGGGGGGAGAATAGAGAGAAACATCCAAGGATAGAAAAGGTAGAAACTGCTACAGAGAAACCCCTATGAGCAGATCGCCCTGATTTTAAACAGAAAATGTGTCTTTTAATGGGGTGATCTGCACAAGGGAGGCCACTTGCAATAGTATATTTGGGGAAAAATCGGTCTTTTATGCAGAGGTTTTTCTCAAAGGGGTGCTCTGATGGAGAGAATTCATTTTAATCAATTCTACATGGCTGCCAGGAGGTACTCCTTAATTTTTCCAAGAACTGATTGGTTGCTTTCCTGGGAGTTTCTGGTGACATTGTTTATTATTATGTTTTTGTTTTTTTTTAGGTATTCTTATGCTATTGTTGGCATCAATCTGACAGAAATGGCGTACAGTTTACTCAAGAGCGGTGCTCTGAAGTCTCACTTCTATAATATGGTTCCAGGTTTCCCTGAGATTAAATGCTTTCATCAATTTTTTTGTAAGTTTTGTTGTTTATTTGTTAATTTTATTTTTAAATAATTTAATAATTTAGAACACGGTGGCAAAGGGAAGTGCACACTGTAACAGCCTGTGAATATGCATGACTTAATTAACCGTCCCTTCTCCCGCATTGTACTTTAACCCTCGAGGGTCTGATTGATCCTACCATATACTGCTATACTACAGTATAGAAATTTATGGCCATTTTGCCCATGATGAAGTCGGTGACGCATTGTAACAGATCTACAGAATCCAGGCTGTCATGGCGATGGACGTCATCAGGGATCGAGGATCACAGCCAAGACACTTCGGCATGTAAAGGGTTAAGGCCTGTGAAGAGTGCCAAGCATGTGTGCTAATGCTGTGTGTTTGCAACAATACGCAGAAAACACCTGTTCTGTATAGAGAAGGATCAGCCCTTGAGCTCTCTCCATTCCCCCATTTGAATTAGGCTGACATGCTATTACGTCGGCTTGCGGCAAAGAGTTAAAGCATCTCTGGTGCATCAATAAGCTAATTTGCATAACAATGAAATCGTGATTTTAGCTAGAATACAGGATATTGGAAAATAAAAATCTGCACAATGCTGTTTTCATACACTCACCGGCCACTTTATTAGTTACATCATGCTAGTAATGGGTTGGACCCCCTTTTGCCTTCAGAACTGCCTCAATTCTTCGTGGCATAGATTCAACAAGGTGCTGGAAGCATTCCTCAGAGATTTTGGTCCATATTGACATGATGGCATCACACAGTTGCCGCAGATTTGTCGGCTGCACATCCATGATGCGAATCTCCCGTTCCACCACATCCCAAAGATGCTCTATTGGATTGAGATCTGGTGACTGTGGAGGCCATTTGAGTACAGTGAACTCATTGTCATGTTCAAGAAACCAGTCTGAGATGATTCCAGCTTTATGACATGGCGCATTATCCAGCTGAAAGTAGCCATCAGATGTTGGGTACATTGTGGTCATAAAGGGATGGACATGGTCAGCAACAATACTCAGGTAGGCTGTGGCGTTGCAACGATGCTCAATTGGTACCAAGGGGCCCAAAGAGTGCCAAGAAAATATTCCCCACACCATGACACCACCACCACCAGCCTGAACCGTTGATACAAGGCAGGATGGATCCATGCTTTCATGTTGTTAACGCCAAATTCTGACCCTACCGTCCGATTGTCGCAGCAGAAATCGAGACTCATCAGACCAGGCAACGTTTTTCCAATCTTCTACTGTCCAATTTCGATGAGCTTGTGCAAATTGTAGCCTCAGTTCTGTTCTTAGCTGAAAGGAGTGGCACCCGGTGTGGTCTTCTGCTGCTGTAGCCCATCTGCGTCAAAGTTCGACGTACTGTGCGTTCAGAGATGCTCTTCTGCCTACCTTGGTTGTAACGGGAGGCGATTTGAGTCACTGTTGCCTTTCTATCAGCTCGAACCAGTCTGCCCATTCTCCTCTGACCTCTGGCATCAACAAGGCATTTCCGCTCACAGAACTGCCGCTCACTGGATGTTTTTTCTTTTTCGGACCATTCTCTGTATACCCTAGAGATGGTTGTGCGTGAAAATCCCAGTAGATCAGCAGTTTCTGAAATACTCAGACCGGCCCTTCTGGCACCAACAACCATGCCACGTTCAAAGGCACTCAAATCACCTTTCTTCCCCATACTGATGCTCGGTTTGAACTGCAGGAGATTGTCTTGACCATGTCTACATGCCTAAATGCACTGAGTTGCCGCCATGTGTTGGCTGATTAGAAATGAAGTGTTAACGAGCAGTTGGACAGGTGTACCTAATAAAGTGGCCGGTGAGTGTATGTGTGGGCATTTGGGAACTGCTTTAAAATTGGTTCTCTAGTTCGCTAGGGCTTCTACATCAGTTTTGTGGCATATAAGCCCTGATAAATCTCCCCCCTACTGTATATGTTAGACACTGAATGAGTAATTCCTAATCTAATGGATGTTTTTGTTTCAGGTTATCTTTTGTATGAATTTGACAAGTTCTGGCTTAAAGAAGAACCTGAAAGTATTATGCATTTCAACCAATACAGAGAAAAGTTCCATGATCAGATCAAGCATCTCCTCAGTGACCCTGATGTCATACTGACTCTTTAACTGTATCAAAATAATCCTTATTTATGTAAGGTCTAGATACCTTGTATTATTTAATGAACATTTCCCACAAGGTACTACATAATGTTTTGTTCAATGTATTATCTGTTTAACTAAGGCTAATTGACAATCAGACTCCATATATGTTTGTACCATAAGTGGACAAAGTCATACGGGTCTGCCCATCAATCCAGTGTTAACCTCTACATAATCTCTCCATATTCTGTGGTTCTACATGAACATGATCCTCTGAGTGCTAGAGAATGCATTGTAGCACAATCTCAAAAGGGGGCATTTACTATGCCTTGTCCATCAGTTTTCTGGCAGACAAGGCATGTAAAAAGCCCAATTTCCCACAGTTTTGTCGGCAGGGGAGAAAACTGGCAGAGACTGTACATGCAATCTCTGAAAGGTCTAAACAGACCTTTCCTGGAAGAGCGTGTTTTTGTATCTGCTAATAGGCCAGAGAATTATAGTAGATCTGGCACATCGGCTTAGGTAAAGTTAAGACTGACGAGATAAAGCTCCCCCCCCAATGTATCTGTTATAGAGTTTACTTCAGGTACTTACTTTATTCCGCCAGCCCCCAGCAAAAATTTAAAGTTTATCCACCAATACGTTTTTTACTATTGATTTTAAGTCTTTATGCCTTACATTGCCACTTTCTTCAACAGCAAACAAATGCTAATTTGACTGACTGCTATTCCTCCCAACCCCATTCCCCTCAGTCACACGAATGTTCGGCCAAGCACTCCTTTTGACACCCAAGCGTTAAAAAAACAACTTATAACTATTGTGAATTCAACATGGCCAGTTCTTCCTACCCCCAACATCCGTGCTGTAGAGAGTCAGTTGTATAGGATTGTACCAACAGGTTCAGGTCACTCATCTGTTTCTGTTTACTGGGTTTTAGTGTCCTGCAATAATCTGGATATAGTGCTCAAGAAAGACCACAGTTTTATGTCCATTTGTAATGTTTGTCTCAAAGCTGTTTCTCAGCAGTTCTTGCGTTGCCGTCTGTTATCGGTGAAATTTGACTTAAATTTGACATCTTCTGATGGAAGTGCTCGTGGTGATACAGTCCTGTAAAGGGGTTGTTTTGAGTACATGAGCAAGGACGGGTCATACCAAATCGGCAAAGCTCAGGGGTTTCTTTTACCTTTAAAGAGGACCGAAGATAAGTTTTGGTGAAAATCCTCTGAAAGGCAGAATTTGCTGTAAGTTGTAAACTACATTTCTTTTCATGGTCACAAACCTCTTGTGTTCATGATGCTGCTAGGGACAGGGACCATCTTTAACACTCACTTGTATAAAAAAAAATGTTTAATTATAAGGTTAAAGTATTTTAATGAGTTTTACATCTTTGTCTTAAGCCACTTTCTGTTTGGATGTTTTGCTCTGTGTGATGTCCATTGCTGGCAATGGGTTTAGGTGTTTAACACTTTGTCACTGTGTTGTTCTTCAGAGTCTCTGTGCTGGTGATATTTCCAGGCACTGTGTGCAGATCACTTATATTATTCCTATATATCTGTTATTGCATGTTCTGGAAGCAATAATTACAATTCATTTACGGACTGAAACAATCTGCTGCAGCATATAATTTCATGCCTATACCCTGATGGCTTCTAGGTCCGTATAGAATAAGTAGTTCGGAGTGTAGCGGAGTACTGTACATATGTTTATAGGTGAGTTCAAGTGCAGGAAAAACTCTGAATACAGCCAACAACCATTAAAGGAAATCTACTCAATTTCTCTTATGTTAATGAAGCAGAAGTACTCTAGGTACCAGCGAGCCTCTAGGTTCTGGGGGCTCTGACTCGTACACGCCCCCTAGAGCTCTTCTGCCAGAAATCTTGCTTCAGCACAGAGTTGCCTCATTGCTGCCTCAATATTCTTAGCACACAGCCAGATGTGGGTCAGAAAGACTCTCACGGGGCTCTAGTAAATCTCCTGAAGCATGCTTCATTTGCATAGAAATAATATTAAGGAGCAGAGATTCTAATAAACAAACATATAGTTCAAACCAGCCTGTGGGGATCTACCCAGCCGTGTTAATGGTCAATAATATGTAAATCTACCAGTGTAAATCTACCCTTAAAATCAAGCATGGATAAACCAGGGACGTAGGAGGCACTCGGGGCGGGACCGGAACATGACGTGAGCTGAAGCGAGGCTCGGCGTTCCGGGCTCCTCTGAACGAAACCTCCAACAGCTGATCAGCTGGGGATCTTGATGCGAGCGCTGGGTTAATGTTAACATCCTGAGAGCGTGCGGAGTTACCATGCCACGAGGAGGACGCCGGCAGATTGGTCCGCACACAAACCTCCCGGCCGCGGCTATCACCCGCTTTGTACGGACCTCCACAGGCGGTATACAGTCCTCCCCCAACAGGACTGGGCAGACACGCGAAGGGCGGACGACCCCATCGGGACTTGCTGATACGTCCCAGAGGATGTCAACCCCGGATCTCCGAGAAGACACAGAGGACAACGCGACAGCAACCCTGGTTGACATAGATGGCCAGGGGAAGCGAAGTGGCTCTTCAGCCAAGGATGGAGGACAGAACGTTTCTCTTGGAGATCTGAAGGAGATGCTGTCAGTCCTCCCGACTAAAAACGATTTAGAAATACAGATATCCAGACTGGAGGAAAGATGCCTTCGTGAGCTGGAGGAGGTAAGAGCCTCTGTGGCTATAAACACAGAAGCGATAAGTCATCTCCAACGCCAATGTACCGATCGCGGCAGAGAGCAGGCTGAGACTGTTGCCCTAGTACAAATGCACTCTGATACCATAAAAGACCTGGCATTACAGCTTGATGACTTGGAGAATCGGGGTAGGAGGAAAAATATTAAGATCAGGGGTCTGCCGGAATCAATAATGGGAGAGCAGTTGAAGGAGGCTGCGGTGGTCATTTTTAATGCGGTCTTAGGAGAACCAGATAATGTACAGATTGAAATTGACCGCATACATCGGGTAGCGTACAAACATAATAGAGGCTCAGACAATGCGGTACGGGATGTACTGTGCCGTCTCCACTATTTTCGACAAAGGGAAAATATCCTTAGAAAGGCGTGGGAGAAAGGTGCGATTGCATTTGAAAATGCCCAAGTGTCGCTACTACCGGACATTTCTAAACGCTCTCTTGTAAAAAGGAAGATGTTGGGCCCATTGCTGTATAGGGCGAAAGATGTGGGAGCAACGTACAAGTGGGGATATCCCTTTTTTGTCACCTTGCGTAGGGATGGACTGAGCTATTCGGTATATGCCCCGTCAGACTTGAGTGGAGCATTCAGATTTTTGGGGATAGAACCCATAGAGATCCCAGACTGGACTGTATATCCCCTGCCCAGCCCCAACGCTATGAGACCGAGAGGTCAAATACAGCGCTCAGAATCTCAACTGCTAATAAGAAGAGATACAACAATTAATCCGGACACCAACCAGTGGTTAGCCCCTGCATTACCTAGGACTGCTTAATTATTTGCATGTAACTAGGAACATATATTATGACAATAGCGGGGTTCTGGGAATGTACTTGGGATCATATATTGTGACATGCATGTATGTTTTTTTTTTTTTTTTTTTTTGCTTCCCTTCTCACATTTGTGCAGTGGTAGAGTGTGGTTATGTGGTATTGTACTTGTTGAGAAGGGGGAGGGGAACCTCTGCTCTTTTTCTCTGGGCGATGGGTGTAGTTCCCAACCCTTGTACAGGGTAAATGACATGGGAGAATCCACAACTTGGGAACAATACGAAGGTGAACTCTGGGAGAGGGAGGGGGGAGGAGAGGGTGGAGGAGGGAGGGATAGAGAGGGAAGAAATAAAGATAAATATTAAAAGTTAAACACTGAAATGAAATAGAATAAAATAAAAACACTAGGTTAGAAGGGGGAGGAATTGTGTTACTGATTTAGGTTATTTTGCTCTGAATAAATTATGACTCACATATGGGTGAATGATGGGGGGGAGGTGAGAGGGAGGCGGGAGGGGGGAGAGAGGAAGGAACTAGGGGGGAGGGGGAAGGTTAGGAAAGGGGTAAGTAACACATGGAAGGTTTTCTTTTTTCTTTTTTTTTTTCTTATGGAGCACAAACAGTGTGAAATGTATTTTTATATGATGATCATTTATATATAGAAATGAAATAAGAAGATGTAGTAATGATATGGTGTACAATAGAGGTTGTCTATGTTTTTTTGTTTATTCACTAATGCACTATTGCACTTTGGAATGAAGATGGAATATATATACTGTGAAATGTACGCTTATAAGGCTCACTTATGCACAGTAAAAAGATAAGGAGGTGTAATAACGAATTGACCTTGAATACATATATGCACATTTATTTTAATATTAATTTTTGTATAGCATATGTGATATGTGGGAATTCATAATTAGAGGTAATATGAGGGTTTTGGGAGGGGTGAGGGAAGGGGGAGAAGGGATAGAGAGGGAGGAAATAAACAAATATAATAGATAAATCTTAAAATGAAATAGAATAAAATGGGAACACTAGGCTAGTAGGATGAGGAATTGTGTTATTGATTTATACTATAGTATTTTGAATAGATTAGGACACACACATGGGTGAATGACGAGGGGGTGGTTCGTGGGAGGTGGGGTGGGGAAGGTCGGAGGGGGGAAGAGGGAGGGGGTGGGGAGAAGACACCAGGGGGGAGGGGGGGAGGAGGGGAAGGGGGGGGAAGGGGTTAAGTGACACATGGGAGGGGGTCTCCCTTTTTTTTTTTTTTTCTCCCTCCTCTTTGGAACACAAATATTGTGGATTATTTCTTCATATGATACCATATATAGAATTAAGATAAGGAGGTGTAGTAACTATTTATAATAGAAGTGGTTAATGATTTTTGTATTGTATTCATATTGCATTATTACACTATGGAATTATGACTGTATATACATATGGTGAAAGGTATCTTTATATGAGATGTACCCATGTATAGTGAGGAGATAAGGAAATGTAATAATGAAATAACTTAGATTGGATATATGCATACTTGCCCTACTATTGTATTTGTTACAGAGTTACATAATGAAGGAGAAATAGAGGGGCAGTAATTATTATTGCTTACCTCCCTCTTTACCAATAGTATCAATAAGTTATGTATTGTGGTTATATACTCTGTCTGATATCCACATATAATGCATCGAGAGAATGTGTTGATGAAATGAGAGGAATCCCAGGGGGTGGGGTATAGGAAAGAAAAGAGAAAAAAAAAAAATTTTTTTTTTTTCTTTCTTTTTTTTTTTTTCTCTCTTTTTCCTTTTAGTACATAGCTATTGTGAGAAGTGTCCCAAGTGGGGTCCGAGATGGAATTTTTAGACCCCCTATATATATGTAAAATGACAATCAAAGGGAGGTTGGAGTTTACGAGGAGAGTGGGACCAGAATCGGGCTTTGGTCACGGAATTCGGGAACCGCTTAAAATAAGACTACCCCTCTCTAGTAGGCAGGTGAGATAGAGTACCCCTTGAGAGGGACTCTACTAGAGCGCTTTTAGGCGCTACCTACCTGCTCTAAGACAGCTGAGGCTAAGAGAGGTAACAAAGGGGGGGTGGTAGGGAGGGGGTGGGTGTGTAGGGAGGAAGGGTTTCTTTTTTTTTTTTTTTTTTTTTTTTTTTCCTTTGTTCTTCCTTCTCTTCTTTCTTTTTTCTCCCTCCTCCCCCTCCTCTCTCTCTCCTCCGCCAGGTCGGTCCCATACTTATTTACTTACCTGTTGATTTTCATTTACCCGTATAGCGAAAGGGGCTGAGGGTAGAAATGGACCACCTCAATTTGGTCTCTCTAAATGTAAAAGGATTGAACATCCCTGAGAAAAGAGTATCATTATTGCGCTTACTTAAAAAACAAAAGGCTTCTATCGCATTTATACAAGAAACACATTTTCGGATAGATCAAATTCCTAGGCTCTTCGATAGGAATTATCCATTTGTGTACCATAGCTCCTCTTCTGATTCTAAAACAAAAGGGACCTCCATTATTCTAGATAGAAATATTCCATGGGAATTTCTGGATAGTAAGGCAGATGAGGAGGGGCGATATATATTTGTTAAGGGCAAAATTGCCTCAGTGACATATACATTGGGGTCCATTTATTTACCAAATAGTGGCCAAGCTAAGGCCCTTGAAAGGATTCTCCGAGAAGTGGAAGAATTTGTTGAAGGAACATCTGTCCTGGGGGGAGATATGAACCTGCCCCTAGACCCACTTTTAGATACATCTAGTGGAAAATCATCAACTTCGCAGGGGACAATAAGAGCAGTACATAAGACACTACATGCTTTTCAGCTGGTGGATACATGGAGAATACTCCATCCAAATGAGAAAGATTTTACTTTCTTCTCACATGTCCACAATGTATACTCCAGAATTGACTACATCTTTATGTCCCATGACGCGGTAACACATCTTAGAGATGCAAGAATTTTTCCAATCTCTTTTTCAGATCATGCCCTGATCTCAGCATCTCTGGCTTCCCCCCCGCCCTATGGGAGGAGTTGGAATTGGAAATTAAACGAGAGCTTACTAGATGATAATACAATAATTGAGGAACTTATAGTTAAAATTAATAACTTTTTTGAACAAAACGATACTCCAGATATCTCTAAGCAGTGGCTCTGGGAGGCACACAAAAATCACATGAGGGGTATGTTGGTAGAAATGGGATCTAGAATAAAGAAAAAAAATAATGCCCAAGTAGAAGAAATATTAAAACAAATCTATCAGATAGAGAGAATACATAAAAGGTCAACCCTACAGGGTCTGGGAGCGCAATTGTGTCAGCTCAGAGAACAATACAAAACTTTGACGCTTTATAAATCAAAGTCAATACTCCAGAAGTGTCGTCGACACTTCTATGAATTCGGAAATAAGCCGGGAAAGACTTTAGCTAGAGCCCTGAGAGAGCAAAGGACTAAAACATATATCCCAAAAATTATGAATAACCAAAACCAATCGGTCACTCTACCCGCACAAATAGTGGAAGTCTTTTATAAATACTATTCTGATCTATATAACATTGGGGGTAGAGAAGAAAGTGGATCCCTAAAAATGGAGATACAAAAATATCTCGAGGAATCAGGGATGCCTAAGATACCATTGGAGGCAATTGAGGAGCTAGAGAACCCTATAACAGCACAAGAACTGCAGGAGGCCATCTCGACAACAGCATCTGGAAAAGCGCCGGGCCCAGATGGCCTCACAATAAAATATTATAAAACCTTTTTGGCTCAGCTCCAAAGTAGATTCCTAGAGACATTTAATACGATACAAACAAACGAGTCACTGCCACCCGGGCTCTTGAGAGCACATATTTCGGTGCTACAAAAGGATTGTGTATTGTGCCTGTAGAGATGTGTAATCAGACCTCACACTGCTGTGCTCTCTGCTCTCTGCAGCCAGTGTTATGTATTGTGCCTGTAGAGATGTGTAATCAGTCCTCACACTGCTGTGCTCTGTGCTCTCTGCAGCCAGTGTTATGTACTGTCCCTGAAGAGATGTGTAATCAGACCTCACACTGCTGTGCTCTGTGCTCTCTGCTTGACTCTTTGTTTGTATCGTATTAATGTCTCTAGGAATCTACTTTGGAAGCTGAGCCAAAAGGTTTTATAATATTTTATTGAGGCCATCTGGGCCCGGCGCTTTTCCAGATTGCTGTTTGTCGAATGCCTCCTGCAGTTCTTGTGCGGTTATAGGGTTCTCTAGCTCCTCAATGCCTCCAATGGATCTTAGGCATCCCTGATTCCTCGAGATATTTTGTATCTCCATTTTTAGGGATCCACTTTCTTCTCTACCCCCAATGTTATATAGATCAGAATAGTATATTTATAAAACTTCCACTATTGTGCGGGTAGAGTGACCGATTGGTTTTGGTTATCATAATTTTTGGGATATATGTTTTAGTCCTTTGCTCTCTCAGGGCTCTAGCTAAAGTCTTCCCGGCTTATTTCCGAATTCATAGAAGTGTCGACGACCCTTCTGGAGTATTGACTTTGATTTATAAAGCGTCAAAGTTTTGTATTTCTCTGAGCTGACACAATTGCGCTCCCAGACCTCTAGGGTTGACCTTTTATGTTTCTCTCTATCTGATAGATTTGTTTTAATATTTCTTCTACTTGGGCATTATTTTTTTTCTTTATTCTAGATCCCATTTCTACCAACATACCCCTCATGTTATTTTTGTGTGCCTCCCAGACACTGCTTAGAGATATCTGGAGTATCGTTTTGTTCAAAAAGTTTATAATTTAACTATAAGTTCCTCAATTATGTATTATCATCGAAAGCTCTCGTTTAATTTCCAATTCCACACTCCTCCCATAGGGCGGGGAAGCCAGAGATGCTGAGATCAGGGCATGATCGGAAAAGAGATTGGAAAAATTCTTGCATCTCTAAGATGTGTTACCGCTCATGGGACATAAGATGTAGTCATTCTGGAGTATACATTGTGGACATGTGAGAAGAAAGTAAAATCTTTCTCATTTGGATGGAGTATTCTCCATGTATCCACCAGCTGAAAAGCATGTAGTGTCTTATGTACTCCTTATTGTCCCCTGCGAAGTTGATGATTTTCCACTAGATGTATCTAAAAGTGGGTCTAGGCGTTCATATCTCCCCCAGAACAGATGTTCCTTCAACAAATTCTTCCACTTCTCGGAGAATCCTTTCAAGGCCTTAGCTTGCCCCATTGGTAAATAAATGGACCCCAATGTATATTCACTGAGGCAATTTTGCCCTTAACAAATTATATCGCCCCTCCTCATCTGCCTTACTATCCAGAAATTCCCATGGAATATTTCTATCTAAATAATGGAGGTCCCTTTTGTTTTAGAATCAGAAGAGGAGCTATGGTACACAAATGGATAATTCCTATCGAGAGCCTAGGAATTTGATCTATCCGAAAATGTGTTTCTTGTATAATGCGATATGAAGCCTTTTGTTTTTTAAGAAGCGCAATAATGATCTCTTTTCTCAGGGATGTTCAATCCTTTTACATTTAGAGAGACCAAATTGAGGTGGTCCATTTCTACCCTCAGCCCCTTTCGCTATACGGGTAAATGAAAATCAACAGGTAAGTAAATAAGTATGGGACCGACCTGGCGGAGGAGAGAGAGAGAGGGGAGGAGGGAGAAAAAAAAAGAAGAAGGAAAACAAAGGAAAAGAAAAAAAAAAAAAAAAACAAAAAAAAAAAAAGAAACCCCCCTTCCTCCCTACACACCCCCCCTCCCTACCACCCCCCCTTTGTTACCTCTCTTAGCCTCAGCTGTCTTAGCAGTAGGTAGCGCCTAAAACGCTCTAGTAGAGTCCCTCTCAAGGGTACTCTATCTCACCTGCCTACTAGAGAGGGGTAGTCTTATTTTAAGCGGTTCCCGAATTCCGTGACCAAAGCTCGATTCTGGTCCACTCTCCTCTGAAACTCCAACCTCCCTTTGATGTCATTTTACATATATATAGGGGGTCTAAAAATCCATCTCGGACCCCACTTGGACACTTCTCACATAGCTATGTACTAAAAGGAAAAGAGAGAAAAAAAAAAAGAAAGAAAAAAATTTTTTTTTTTTTCTTTTTTTTATACCCCACCCCCGGGATTCCTCTCATTTCATCAACACATTCTCTCGATGCATTATATGTGGATATCAGACAGGTATATAACCACAATACATACTATTGATACTATTGGTAAAGAGGGAGGGTAAGCCATAATAATTCTGCCCCTCTATTCTCCTTCATTATGTAACTCTGTAACAAATACAATATAGGGCAAGTATGCATATATCCAATCTAAGTTTTTCATTATTACATTCCTTATCTCCTCACTATCATGGTACTCTCATATAAAGATACCTTTCACCATATGTATATACAGTCATATTCCATATTGTAATAATGCATAATGAATATACAAAATCATTAACCACTTCTATATAAATATTTACTACACCTCCTTATCTTAATTCTATATATGGTATCATTGAAGAATAATCCACATATTTGTGTTCCAAAGAGAGGGAGAAAAAAAAAAAAAGGGAGACCCCCTCCCATGTGTCACTTAACCCCTTCCCCCCTTCCCCTCCTTCCCCCTCCTCCCTTGTCTTCTCCCACCCCCTCCCTCTTCCCCCCTCCGACCTTCCCCACCCCACCTCCCACGAACCACCCCCTCGTCATTCACCCATGTGTGTGCCTAATCTATTCAAAATACTATAGTATAAATCAATAACACAATTCCTCATCCTACTGCCTAGTGTTCCCATTTTATTCTATTTCATTTTAAGATTTATCTATTATTTGTTTATTTCCTCCCTCTCTATCCCTTCTCCCCCCTTCCCTCACCCCTCCCAAAACCCTCATATTACCTCTAATTATGAATTCCCACATATCACATATGCTATACAAAATTAATATTAAATAAATGTGCATATATGTATTCAAGTCAATTCGTTATTAACCTCCTTATCTTTTACTGTGCATAAGTGAGCCTAAAGGTACATTTCACAGTATATATATTCCATCTTCATCCAATTCAATAGTGCATTAGTGAATAAACAAAAACATAGACAACCTCTATTGTACACCATATCATTACTAATCTTCTTATTTCATTTCTATATATAAATGATCATCATATAAAATACATTTCACACTGTTTGTGCTCCATAAGAAAAAAAAAAGAAAAAAGAAACTCCATGTTACTTACCCCTTTCCTAACCTTCCCCCTCCCCCCTAGTTTTCCTTCCCTCTCCCCCTCCCGCCCTCCCTCTCACCTCCCCATCATTCACCCACATGGTGAGTCATAATTTATTCAAGCAAAATAACCTAATCGTAACACAATTCCTCCCCCTTCTACCTAGTGTTTTTATTTTATTCTATTTCATTTCAGTTGTTTAACTTTTAATATTTCTTTTATTTCTTCCCTCTCTATCCCTCCCTCCTCCACCTCTCCTCCCCCCTCCCCTCCCAGAGTTCACCTTCGTATTGTTTCCCAAGTTGTGGATTCTCCCATGTCATTTACCCTGTACAAGGGTTGGGAACTACACCCATCGCCCAAGAAAAGAGCAGAGGTTCCCCTCCCCCTTCTCAACAAGTACAATACCACATAACCACACTCTACCAATGCACAAATGTGAGAAGGGAGCAAAAAAAAAAAAAAAAAAAAAAAAAAAAAAAACATACATGCATGTCACAATATATGATCCAAGTACATTCCCAGAACCCCGCTATTGTCATAATATGTTCCTAGTTACATCAAATAATTAAGCAGTCCTAGGTAATGCAGGGGCTAGCCACTGGTTTGTGTCCGGATTAATTGTTGTACTCTTCTTATTAGCAGTTGAATTCTAACGCTGTATTGACCTCTCGGTCTCATAGCGTTGGGCTGGGCAGGGGATATACAGTCCATTCGGAATCTCTATGGGTTCTATCCCCAAAAATCTGAATGCTCCACTCAAGTCTGAGCGGGCATATACCGAATAGCTCAGTCATCCCTACGCAAGGTGACAAAAAAGGATATCCCCACTTGTACGTTGCTCCCACATCTTCGCCCTATACAGCAATGGGCCCAACACTTCCTTTTTACAAAGAGCGTTTAGAATATGTCCGTAGTAGCACACTTGGGCATTTTCAAATGCAATCCACCTTTCTCCCACGCCTTTCTAAGGATATTTTCCCTTGTCGAAAATAGTGGAGACGGCACAGTACATCCCGTACCGCATTGTCTGAGCCTCTATTATGTTTGTACGCTACCCATGTATGCGTTCAATTTCAATCTGTACATTATCTGGTTCTCCTAAGACCGCATTAAAATATGACCACCGCAGCCCTCCTTCAACTGCTCTCCCATTATTGATTCCGGCAAACCCCTGATCTTAATATTTTTCCTCCTACCCCGATTCTCCAAGTCATCAAGCTGTAATGCCAGGTCTTTATGGTATCAGAGTGCATTTGTACTAGGGCAACTTCTCAGCCTGCTCTCGCCGCGATCGGTACATTGGCGTTGGAGATGACTTATCGCTTCTGTGTTTATAGCCACAGAGGCTCTTACCTCCTCCAGCTCACGAAGGCATCTTTCCTCCAGTCGGGATATCTGTATTTCTAAATCGTTTTTGTGCGGAGGGACTGACAGCACTTCCTTCAGATCTCCAAGAGAAACTTTCTGTCCTCCATCCTTGGCTGAAGAGCCCTTCGCTTCCCTGGCCATCTATGTCAACCAGGGTTGCTGTCGCGTTGTCCTCTGTGTCTTCTCGGAGATCCGGGGTTGACATCCTCTGGGACGTATCACAATCCCGATGGGTCGTCCGCCCTTCGGTGTCTGCCCAGTCCTGTTGGGGGAGGACTGTATCCCCTGTGGAGGTCCGTACAAAGCGGGTGATAGCCCCGCGGCCGGGAGGTTTGTTGCGACCAATCTGCCGGCGTCCTCCTCGTGGCATGTAACTCGCACGCTCTCAGGATGTTACCATTAACCCAGCGCTCGCATAAATCCCCAGCTGATCAGCTGTTGGAGGTTTCGTTCAGAGGAGCCCGGAACGCCGAGCCTCGCTTCAGCTCACGTCATGTTCCGTCCCGCCCCGAGTGCCTCCTACGTCCCTGTTTATCCATGCTTGATTTTGAGGTAGATTACACTGTGTATTTACATATTATTGACCTTACAACGGCTGGGTAGATCCCCACAGGCTGGTTTTGAACTATATGTTTGTTTATTAGAATCTCTGCTCCTTAATATTATTTCTATCAAATGAAGCATCTTCAGGAGATTTACTAGAGCCCCGTGAGAGTTCTTTTCTGACCCAATCGGCTGTGGTGCTAAAATATTGAGGCAGCAATGAGCAACTCTGGGCTGAAGCAAGATTTCTGGCAGAAGCGCTCTAGGGGGCGTGTACGTCAGAGCCCCCAGAACCTAGAGGCCGCTGGTACCTAGAGTACTTCTGCCTTCATTACATAAGAGAATTGAGTAATTTCCTTAATGGTTGTTGGCTGTATCAAGTTTTTTCCTGCACTGAACTCACCTATAAACTATTACAGTTCTCGCTCTACACTCCGAACTACTTTGATTCCTATACGGACCTAGAAGCCATCAGGGTTAGCAGTGAAATTATATGCTGCCGCAGATTGTTTCAGTCCGTAAATGAATTGTAATTATTGCTTCCAGAACATGCAATAACAGATTATAGGAATATATAATGATCTGCACCAGTGCCTGGAAATACACCAGCACAGAGACTCTGAAGAACACACAGTGACAAAGTGTTAAACCCTAAACCCATTGCCAGCAATGGACATCACACAGAGCAAAACATCCAAACAGAAAGTGGCTTAAGACAAAGTGTAAACTCATTAAATACTTGAACCTATATTAAACATTTTTTTTAACAAGTGAGTGTTAAAGATGGTCCCTGTCCCTATCGCATCATAACACAAGAGTTTTTGTGACCATGGAAAGAAATGATGTTTCAACTTACAGCAATTCTGCCTTTCAGAGGTTTTCCCAAACTTATCTTCGTCCTCTTTAAAGGTAAAGAAACCCCTGAGCTTTGCCGATTTGGTATGACCCTCTTGCTCTGTACTCAAAACAACCCCTTTACAGGATGTATCCACACGAGCACTTCCATCAGGAAGATGTCAAATTTAAGTCAAATTTCACCGATAACAGACGGCAACGCAAGAACTGCTGAGAAACAGCTTTGAGACAAACATTTACAAATGGACATAAACACGGTGGTCTTTCTTGAGCACTATCGCCAGATATTGCAGGACACAAAACCCAGTTAAACAAAACAGATGAGTGACCTAACCTGTTGGTACAATCCTTACAATGACTCTACAGCCACGGATGTTGGGGTAGGAAGACCTGCCATTGAATTCCACAATAGTTATAAGTTGTTTTTTTTACGCTTGGTGTCAAAGGATTGCTTGCCAACATTCGTGTTGACTGAGGGAATGGGGTTGGGAGGAATAGCAGTCAGTCAAATTAGCATTTTGTTTGCTGTTGAAAGTGGCAATGTAAGGCATAAGAACTTAAAAATCAATAGTACAAAACGTATTGGTGGATAAACTTTAAATTTTTGCTGGGGGCTGGCGGAATAAAGTAAGTACCTGAAGTAAACTCTATAACAATACATTGGGGGGGGAGCTTTATCTCGTCAGTCTTAACTTTACCTAGCCGATTGCCAGATCTACTATCTCTGGCCTATTAGCAGATACAAAAACACGCTCTTCCGGAAAGGTCTGTTTAGACCTTCAGATTTGCATGTACGTCTCTGCCAGTTTTCTCCCCCTGCGACAAAACGTGTGGAAATTGGGCTTTACATGCCATTTTAGAGCACAGCAGTATGAGGGTCTGGACTACAATCTCTCCAGGGACACTACGAACACTGGCTCTGCCACCCGGGCTCTTGAGAGCACATATTTCGGTGCTACAAAAGGAGGGTAAGGATCCAAATTTTTGCGCGAATTATAGACCCATCTCACTTTTGAATGTTGACTTAAAGTTATTCTCTAAGATCTTAGCATCTCGCCTCTTGCCACATCTGGCAAAAATAGTGCACAGAGACCAAATTGGGTTCATGCCCACTAGGGAATCAAGAGATGGGACAATTAGGGCGATCAATGTGATCCATGAGATTGGGAGAGGGGGCATTCCTGCGGTTCTTCTTTCTGCGGACGCAGAGAAAGCGTTTGATAGAATCAGTTGGGACTTTATTAAGGGCTCTTTGAGCTATATTGGGCTAGGTGCAGGAATGCAAACATGGATTGGCGCCTTATATGGAGATCCAACTGCTGCAGTTAAGATAAATGGTGTGACATCTAATTATTTTACCATATCAAATGGAACTAGACAGGGGTGTCCCCTCTCCCCTCTCATCTTTGCCCTGGTTATGGAGCCCCTCTTATGCACGATTAGGGCGAATGTAGATATAGAGGGCATTAAAATTGGGAAGAGACATCATAAAGTGGCTGCATACGCAGATGACCTACTATTCTTCATCTCTAAACCAATGATATCATTACCCAACCTAATGAAGGATTTAGGGAAATACTCAGAGTTATCATTATATAAAGTCAATCTGAATAAATCTGAAATATTGAATATTTCAATTCCCGGGGATATGGTATCCACTCTGAAGGAGAAATTTCCCTTTAAGTGGAAAACAGATGGGATTCGATATCTGGGAATAATCCTTACGGCAGACTTGAACAGATTGTTCAGATACAATTTCATACCTTTATTTAATCAGATGGAGAGAGACCTGGATAAATGGGGCAAAGGGACTTTTTCCTGGTTAGGTAGATGCTCTATAATAAAGATGAACTTACTTCCAAGAATTTTATATCTGTTA
The DNA here is from genome assembly GCA_019512145.1 of Engystomops pustulosus. Taxonomy (NCBI): domain Eukaryota; kingdom Metazoa; phylum Chordata; class Amphibia; order Anura; family Leptodactylidae; genus Engystomops; species Engystomops pustulosus. The sequence continues at coordinate 76,197,991 of CM033641.1, read as the reverse complement.
CAGGCAATACCAATTACCATCCCTAAATCATTTTTCGTTAAGATAAATGCTCGCATATTTGACTTTGTCTGGAGAGGGAAAATGGCGAGAGTATCAAGGGAGCACCTATATCGTGCAAAACATAAAGGAGGGCTGGGTGTTCCTGATATATTTAGATACTATATAGCCACCCATCTCTCAAGAGTAATAGATTGGCATAGACATAGAGATCTAAAACTATGGGTAGAGATAGAGGAAAATGTATCCCCAATTTCTCTTAGAAGTGCCCCATGGATCCCACTCCCCTCCCTACCTGATTTTAAACATCCAACTATATACCCGACCCTAAAGATTTGTAATAAATTCCTACAGGGAAGCTTTCTATCTCCTTCTCCATCACCAGTATATCCTATTCTAAATAATCCAAATTTCGGACCGGGAAGGGTAGATCAAGGATTTAAAGAATGGGCTTGTCATGGGAGGATATATGCCAAAGACTATATAAGAGAGAACGACTGGTGGTCTCTTGAAGATCTGACTTCACAGGATAGCCCCAGTCATCTGGGATATTGGAGAGCTATTCAATTACATCATTTCCTGAAGTCCCTACCCCCGGCGAGTCTTTTTTGTCGTGGATTAACAGCATTTGAGGAAAGATGTATGGGTAAAGGTAATATCTCCCATTCCCTCTCAAATATATATACGCAATTGAGAGATGGAGAAATTAGAGAGAGACCAAATTTTATTGTGAACTGGGAAAGAGATCTTAATCTCAGCATAACAGAACAGCAAGAAAAACAGATCTACAGCTTGGTTCATAGCTCCTCAATAGCCTCCAATATTCAGGAGTTAGGGTATAAAATACTAACAAGATGGTATAGAGTCCCAGCGGTATTAAATAAAATGTATACATCCGCTTCGCCAATGTGTTGGAGATGTGAAAGGGAGAGAGGCACCCTGATCCACGTATTCTGGGAATGTCCTGGTATACGTCCACTATGGGAACAGGTCGGGCGAGTATTGGGCCAGATAGAGGACAGGGAAATAGAACTAGACAGTCAACTCTGCTTACTTCATTTATCCAAAATCCCGTTGGAGAGATACAGAGCTTCAGTTGTGGGGCCCCTGATTAATGCAGCGAGGGCATGTATAACATCAAATTGGAAGGATACACGCACACCCACATACAAAGAATGGATACATAGAGTTGAAGAGATTAGGAGAATGGAGGAGTTAACAGCATATATGAAAGGTAAACATGAAATTCACCAGAAGATTTGGAACAGATGGACTGAGTTTCAGTCTTCGGCAGACTATGAGAGATTGTTAGGAGAATAATACTGTTAAGTTATGGGAGAAATGATACGGGACGCGGGCGAGTGGGGGGGGCTAGAGGGGAGGGGGGGGATCTTCTTTTACTTTTTTCCCCCTTTTTTTTACTTTTTTCCCCCCTTTCTTTTTTTTTTTTTTTTTTTTTTTTTCCTTTTTCTTTTCCTTGAGAGGGGGGAGGGGAGTATTGTCTGAATAGGTAAGCTAGATCTCTGTCTTTGCAATATACGTGGATATTTGGGGAGGGTGGGAAGGGGATATCGACTCTATATACGGATTATATTGATGATTCTATAATCCTGCGGATACGCTGAGAAGGCGGGAAATGGATATCATTTGTATATATGAATTATACCGCTGAGAAGGCGGGAAATGGATATCATTTGTATATATGAATTATACTCTCTTTTTGATAACATACATGGATATGATGGGAGGGTGGGAAAGGGGTTGTGTTTTTTTACATACATGGATATGATGGGAGGGTGGGAAAGGGGTTGTGTTTTTTTCTTACATATGGATTGTGTTTGTGATTTTGTAGCATATGTATATATCTGAAAAATATTTAAAAATAAAGAATTTAAAAAAAAAAAAAAAAACCAGGGACGTAGACTCCGGCACTGTGACTGTGATAATCTTCTTATATTTTTTGTACTAAGTCTCCCCTCCTTCTAAAATACACTTTTAAAATGATGCTAATGTAGGTCTGGGGTGTTACCATAGCCCCTGCATACTGCAGCTAGTATTCAAGGAATCTGACCACCGAACCCCCCTGCCCTTTGTGTTTCTCAACTAACTCTGCTGCAGTGATATCTGCCGAGGGAAAGGGGAATGCAGAGGGGGAGACATTGAGGGGACTCTGGTGACACCCTCCAAGCCCTTCTGCCTCATTAACATAATTGTAAAGTTGATTTTGGATAGAAAGCGATGGATAAGAAGAGAGTTCCACAGTCACAGAGTTAGTGCCCCTGGTTTATCCATGCTTTTTATGTTGGTAGTTTTCATTTTAAGGTGAAGCCTAGATGGCTGTAATAGTTTTAGTTTTTGGAAAGATTTAGAATTTATTATTTTTACCAGTTTCCCTTTTAAAGGTTTCTAGGGAGGGAGAGTATCAGGATATGTTAAAGGCGTGCTCCGGTCGCGCGCCCTGCTGCCTTTCTCCCCTTTCCTCTCCGTTTGTAGAACGGAGGATTCAGTACCAAGCTAAGTCCCTACACACTTCATGTCTCCTCCCTGTCCCACCTGTTGTAGATGAATTGTTTCTACAACAAGTTTGTATCCTGTCTGTATCTTTCCATTGTAGCTACACATACTCCGTAAGTTTGCTTGGCAACAATACGAACCTCTTTAAAAAAATAAGATAAAAATAATATTAAAGTATTATTTGCTTGCATGAGAAAAGACCCAAACTTTAATATCAAAAGCTTTTAATAAAAGATTATTTTAATGCAGCATTAAAAGGGATTTCCTCAAAGAAAATCTCACATCTTAATCCCCTAGTGACTTAACACAATAGTTAATTTAACCTTACACTATACAATTTCACCCAGTTTTATTGCTGTTTAGCTCTATTACTTCCCATGCAGCTCAAATGGCAAATCCCAGTGTGTGTGTGGGGCCACTGATAAGACAGACCATTACTGATTATCCATTCTAGTTCTTGGGGATTCATATGTGGTTTATTACATCAGGGGTACAGGGTGTTCAATATACACTTTCAGAACTGGATTCTTGACATTATCTGATCGACATAGAAAGGAAGTAGATGATACAAAATCAAGAGAGTGCATGCGGAATGATTACACAAGGCTGATAGAACCATTAGACTAGTGTTACACCTGTGAGCCATGCCTACATCTCCAGATTGTGCCTGCCTCCCCCTCCCCCGGATCACTTGCTCCTTGTAGTTTGTAGCTCCCTCTTTGCTCTAGTATCTGCTGACAGTGGGTTAATCACTGAGTCTCTGCGCACTCCCGTGAAGGGGGGTTGTGCGCACGCCAACATGCAAATCGGACAGACGAACTGCTCATCTGGACATCTCACACAGAAATCCAAGTTGGCGGGCCACCAAACCCCACGATTCCAGTTACTGGGTCGGGTCTAGGGGCAACTGTACTGTGTCCACAGCCGATAAGCTGAGGGAGACCAGTTGAATTATATCTGTGGAATGCGGGTGCTTTTTGTTTCACCATCCGCATTCATTCTTCTATTTTCGTAATCCTGTTAGTTCGACTTCCTTGTTCCACCCCCCCCGCCTCCCCGTTGAACACGCCATTGCTCGCATTCCCCTGAACTAAGTGGTAATATTCTCAAGGGCTAGCGTAAAGAACACAAATAAAATAAACTCGTAAAATATGGATTTCATGCTGAACTGGGTGGTATGGTTTGGATTTTGTAGCTTCTGTTAGCTCCTATGGGCTGTGAGGCGCCCTTTGATATTAAAGAAAGCCTCTGGCAAAACTTGCCTAGTTTAATCAAAAAGCCATCTTTAGCCATTGGGGTAACGAGTTCTTTTTTCCTCCCATCTATACTATTGGACATACACTGGTTATGTTATAAATATATGTAGAAGGTGACCCATATATGAGGAAAAACGTATATAGCCAACTCACTAAATGCCATCTGATGATTATTTACCATAAATGGTGCTTATGTGACTTGGTTACAGCCTGCTCTTGTCCTCAGATGAGGCCACCGCTACACACTAGCAGTTTTCGTCTTGCAGAGAGTTGGTTTTCTGACGGGTACTGTCAGGATTATGTGAACGTGCTTAACTTATGCATACGCCATTCACACCGTCTCGGTCACCTCACTTCCACTTGTGCACTAAATCAGAGCGGCTGTGGCGGATGCGCTATAGCTTCTTAGCTGTCCTGATTGGCCGCGACAGCTGTTCAATTCAACTTTCTTGCGAGCCGGTCCGTGTTTTTGTGGGATAGATCTTTACTTAGTCTGTGCTGTACTGTGCCCGGCAATCTAGACAACAACAAGCTGAGTCAATATACAGCAGTCTAGGTGAAGTGAACAGCTTGTCACTCCCGCTCAAACGCTGAAGAAGGTACAGCGCACCCCTCTGCAGCTATTCTAGTGAATACAAGGTTAGCGTTACGGGACAATGTGATCGGCTCATGGAGAGTTAAATGTGTTCACGTTATCCGGGCCAGAGTCAGAAAACCATATCTCTGTGCGGCCACTGCTACTGGTGTGTAGGCACATGGTAGGCTGATGATCTACAAAGTCTACCTCTACAAGACCACTAAATCCTATAGAAAGCAGTTAGGCCCCTTATATACCAAGGAGTGTGATGCATCCAACAAGTGTGCTGGAATGTCGTCTGAAAGCTGAGTGACCGGAACTGGCCGGACTGACATGCCGAGTCAGCGTTCGGGCCAACATTGGAGCTAGCAACATACTGAGATTTGCATGCATCACACTTGTCAGTGTGTAAGGGGCCTTATTGTTTTTGTTTTCCAATGAGCAGCTGAGCTTTTGCCATGTTTGTATAACAGGGGTACTGGTACAGACAGAGGTTTATCTCAAATATCCGGATTCACTGACTATTGTCCCACTGTGCTAAACGGAGTATTGGACTGTCCAAATGTTATCCAGCAAACATCACATAAAAGATGTATTTTCATATTTTCTAACTTTGTAGCCCTACTGGAATGTATTTTTCTAACCTATTATATTGCAGCATGTAGAGTATAAAAAAAATAAAGTGAAGAAGGAAGATAAGAACAGAAGTGACAGATATTACCATTTAGGCAAAATGCTGAACCATACAATCCATGGCGCTATTGTGAGCGAAGAAACCTCTCCTGATTTCATTGTCACCATCACCATCTATGTTATGTACTGTAGTGTGTATGGCTACCCTCATCCTCCAATAAAGCTGAAGCATAATAATCAGAATAGGCCTGAGGTGATGAAGGTTATTCTGGATTTACCCTTCCAGTCCTGTTCAACATAAAATCTAATGGAGAGCACCAGATGCTTTACCAAGAAGTGGTGATTTATTGTATGTTTCTATACTGGAGTTTCATATAGATAGGAATCTTAAAGTGAGCAGAGGGTCCAGTGAATGCAGAGTAACATCACGTCATTTTATTTTTCCCTATATGAAGTCATTGTGTTTGCTTTTATAATAGTCTTATTATAGTTTTGTTTCTGTTAATGTAGTGCTTGAACCTGATTTTTCTTTACTGCTAGAATACCTATGTACTTACAGTAAACTCATTTCCCTACAAACTCCTATTTTTTCTTCTAACTAGAGGACTGCTCATTATTTTCATTTCTAGTCATGTTTTGTACGTTTCACCTAATTCCATATGGCACATATAATTGTGGCCACTAGAGGGCATATCAGAGGTATTTCAGCCAATGAACATAATATGCATTGTTTACATTAAAAATTAAAATTCATTATATTTCTTGCACCTCATAAAATCTGCAGTTCTTTTGTAGAAGTGGTGGATATGTGGGTCGCTAAAGTTTTCCTACCCCCTTTTTTCCATAATTTTTAAATACTTAAGCCACAAACTTGAATAGAGAACGTTAGTGAACATGCACCATTATGAAATCCGAGGAACACACTAGAAGCTCAAGTATAACATTTTGACAAAGTGTGTTGCATGGTTAGGTGCGTTTTAAATAGACCAGCTCTAAACATGCAAGGAGTGTGTGCAAGGACAAAAATTAGTCATATAGTCCACAAATCTGGCCTTTTATAAAAAAAAAAATGGCAAGAATAAAGTCCTTGGGGTGACACAATTCTAGAACGAATTGCTGAAACAAGGTGGAGAGGGAAAGGAAAATAATTCCCGGTACCTAGCTATAAAGTCGAAACAATTGTGAATCCTTTATGATATATGAGTAGGTTAAATGTCAATATTGGGGCACCATGCTTCCATGTCTGCCCTTAAGGCTTCAATCCAAAAGAAGTCTAATCTTATCCACTGCTAACACAAACTGTAATGTATCCAAAAATAATTGTTTGTTTAATAGGTGACCTCCCGAGCCAGAAGCATGAGTGCTGTAGTCGTCTGGTGCCTCAGAGATTGGTATAGTCCGTTGATAGCCTACCTCAACTCTGATAAGTTCGAACCTCTCTTCCTTACCTCCATTAAAAAAAAGTAAAGAACGGAGGTTTGACTATAAAAATCCCATTTGCATCAATGTAAATTTTATCTCATCCGTTCTGTTCCATTATGCATGCAGTTTTTTGATTTGTAAAGTGCTACGGAATTTGATGGCGCTATATAAATTAGGATTATTATTATTCAAACTGAGAAAAAGTACTTCAGCCACTGTCATTTTTTTTCCCGTAAAAAAAATGCATACATAGCAGATGCCTGCCTAACTGAACATAACGCATGTCAACTTACTGTAGTATAAGCCAACCCGAATATAAGCCAAGGCCCCTAATTTTACCACAAAAAACTGGGAAAGCCTATTGACTCAAGTATAAGCCTAGGTTGGGAAATGCATTGGTTACAGCCTCCCCCCGGTATATAGCCTGCCAGTCCATAGTATATAGCCTGCTAGGAGAAAGAAGAGGACCTGTGGGGGATGTCTGAAAGGTACAGGCAGTCCCTGGGTTTTGTACTACATAGATTTTTTTTAAGGTTTGTACTTAAGTTGAATTTTTATGCGAGTAGGAACTGGTATATTCTATAATTGTAACTCCAGACAAAACTTTTTTTGTCCCTGTGACAATTGGATTGTGAAAATGTTGTGCTTTTCATGGAAACAAGGATTATCAAGTGTCCATCATAAATGGCCATCCCTGTCCCTCTCACTATAATATGACATGGACCCGATTACACATCAAGTAATGTAACATTTTCATCTGAAGGGTAACTGCATGAGGCACAGTGCCTACAAAAATAGTCTGTCTGTCTTGCTTGTGTTATGTATTAGAGTGTAACAATTTTCAGGCACCGTTTCTTTTATTAGACTGATTCATTGATCATCAGGAAGAATATTCGATGTAGTTTTTAAATACAATTTTATGTAATGTATTGCAATTTACTTCCAGTCCAGTACAACGCTGAGGTTTGTCACATATAGGCCTTGCATTCTTACATTTTTTTTCTCTGTTGCACCGAAATATCCTTTGATTTTGATGCCTCCCGCAGAAAAAATGGGCAAACCTATATGCTAGTAAATGTGTTCTTAATGCAAAAGTGTCAATTTCAGTTTAGTTTTCACCTTACCAATAAAGGGGTTGTCCCAGTATTGGAACTTGCTATCTTTTGCTTGATACCATCTGTAGGACTACCCAACTGTAAAACGCTATTTGCTGGCCTGAAACTTCTCACAACCCTGATCCACTAGAGAGGGAGAACAAAAAAAGAGACAAATCAGAGGATGGCACCTCATGTAATACGGCTTAGTATCTTAAAAGTTAGGGGCCAAAAATTAGGTTTGTAATATAGAGGGGATGAAAAATAGACACCCCCCTAAAGTGCTCATCTTAGGAAAGCTGAATTAGAGCATTAAAATGTGGATCCTATCAGACTCCATCTCTAAGATTGAAATAAGTCTTTTGTAGCATCAGTATGCCAGGTGATACCTCCAGATCTGAGTGAGTGGCGGCTGTGAACCATCTCATACAGAGGAGCTGTAAGCAGGTGAGGGGAGGCCACATGTAATCTCCACTACTCGGGCCACCTGGAAAAACTTTCAGGGATCTGGTGGTTGTAGTGACTGGGTGTTCATAGGGTCTCTTCCCTAGATCTAGAGGGGAATTGGCTGGTGCTGACTACTTTCCCAGCCATTTTCACATGTCTCCCATCTTTTATCATATTTATCCATTTGGTTTGCAGTTTGTTTCTGCCTTGACCTGATGGAATTTTTCTTTGTTACTATGATTTTTTTTTCTTTTATGAAAAAATTGTTGTTCAACCTTAATCTCTGGGGTCGACGGAGATAGCTGAGGACAAATCTCAATCTATTTAAATGGGAGATTGCTGTGTACCTGGCTAGAACCCAGACTATCACACAAATCATCTGTGAATAGTTGACAAGGTATCAACCTAGGTCTAGGATGACCCTTTTATGTTTTACTCATATCAGTTCTGCATCTACATATAAAAAGTAAAAAGTTATTAGATTAATATAAAGATATCAGAATATTTGAAGTGACTACAGTGTTATATTAAAAGTATACCCCTTGAGGGCAGCGGCACACAATATAAAAGCTGAACCAAGTGCTTGTTGGATTACTGGAGCAAGCACCATGCTGGGGATAGGAGTCCTTGCATTATATTCTACTATGATGCAAAGACTTCTGTCACTATCACTGTGCTTAGTCTGTGGAATATGACAAGCACAAAGTCCAGTTTTTTACAAACTAGGCATCGTTGTGTGCCGCCAGCCTAAAACTTTAAAGACATAGATATTGGTTTAGTTGTGAAATGACTCCCTATCATTTGTAATTGCAAGGCTGCACAATGTAGCTTCTGAAGTAATAGTGCAAACTGATATTCGACTATTGCAACTATGGTGTAGTGTCATTAAAATGAAAGGTACATGTTGTGCTATATGGGTTCTGTGCATATGGCTTTGTTGTTGGTGCAAACAGCAAACCAAAAACCAATTTGGCCAAAATATGGTGACAGTTAAACACACTCCACGCTGATATTTTCTTAAAAAAATATACTCCTTTATTATTTTAGTTTTGTAATCTGAAATAAATATGAACATACACAGAAACAACACTTTTCTATCACATGCTTATCTGTTTTTAAATTAGATGCTTAAAAAGATATATACCTATATGAACATATATACTTAAATTGAAAAAAATATATATTTTTGCATGCTAGCATAACCTAAAATGGAAGAACCAGCTTCTACAATAAAGATAACTTTCTTATGCTAGGTTCACGTTTGCTCTACTCCTCACAGGGAAATGGATGCAAGAACAGATCCCATGTTATCACTTTTGGCAACCAGCACATCAATATTGCCTAGTTTCTCCCTGTTTCTGAAAGAAGAATGTTTTTCTGCACAAAATTGGCATCACACGTGTCCATCTCGCATGTATACCACAACAGGCCTGTCACATTTGATAAATGGGAAACCGGCCTCATGGAATAATAAATTAATGTACTCCCTTCTTCACATACAGTCACGAGAACAGTAGCTAGTAATCACAAGGCATACTGCTACACTGTACATAGTAAGACTATAGACTATTGTACATGTTTTAAGGACAAGCTTTGTGTCAACATGCTTCGTGTATGCCTATTACGATCATCGTCCGCTCCTACAGTATATACGTGTGTAATATACCAACATAGGACAGGCACAGTCTTAAAAGCATATTTCCAGTTGTAAGTCTCGGTCTACAATCTGGATTTAAGGATTTCATATTGCGTATTCAACTCTTTGTCTCGACATCATCATTGCTCTCTTGATCTGTTCATAAGAGACAAACATGACAACATTCCACGATCCCAACCTCAAGAAAGATGGGACAAACCTGAAATGAAACAAAAGGAAAACATTTTTATATCATTCTGAAAAATCCTGCATTTGTGTTGTCTATATAACTCTTATGCCTCATGAAGTTTAGGGATGTGTGCTGATGATTTAAATGTAGAAGCACACGTCCCCATGTATGTATATTGGCTCATGCACATGGCCAGGGTTTCCACCACCCCATGTATGAGCCACAAGACTCAGAGCAGGTTCTATTCCTGACTGTGTTTCCGGCTCAGGACGTCATTTATCCTTTCATCGGGGTGATAGTGGACGTCACATGCCAATGACATATGGGCTCCAGGCAAAGGACCATGGGACCATTTTTTGTACTCTTTGATATGTGCACACATGTTCTTCTGCATGAGGCCATGTATAGCAGCTTTTCCTAAATATGGATGAGATATTTACCCCTTATAAAAGGCTGTAGGTCCTTCCTTGGTGATCATGGTCCATGCACAGTTGATAGCAGACTTATACTGCCCTGGTGGAGAGTTCATGTATCTTGTTTTTACTACATCCACTGGGGAGGCGATAACCGTAGTGCAAAACCCAGCACCAAAGGCGGATACAAAATGGCACGGGAGGGTATCTACAAATGATAAAGGCAAAATCTAATTAGACAAAATTATACAGTTTTACTTTGTGTCTCTGCTTTTGTGGATGAGCTAAGGCCAATTTCACATTTTTGTCAGACTCTTTCACTCTGGCTATTTTTTGTCTGGCTATATAATGTACGTCAGAATAGAAATGGGAGGTCTGTATAAAATTTGAGTCTCCTATTGAAATTATTTAACATGGGTTCTCCTTCTAAATAATATTAGGAACATGGATTGATGTGGTGTTGTGTGTTCTGACCATCCTTGAACAGCACTACGGAATATGTTGGAGCTATATATTATCAATGGGAACTCAAAAGTATATATTGCATGTATCTGAAGCTCCATAACAAATAACCTATTGTATAGCAATGCTAATAGCAAGTCTTCTAGATAATCTTTTGTAAAGCTGCAGTTACCTGTCATTAGTTTGTACTGCAGCAGGGCTTCCTTTATCAGGTCATAGGTAACCAGTTCAGTGCAGTTGACAATCGCATTTCTCGTCACATTTGGAAATGTTCCTGTTTAAAAGAAAAAAAAATATGGAACATTATATAACAATTTGTAAATGTTTATATTATATGAGTTTTCTTATATTGTGAATGTATTTTCAATAATATGTTTTGTCCCTGCAGGGAATTACAAATATAGATCCAAGATAATATAACACATTGATCAGCACCTATTTACACTGCACCTTTACACTGGTATAGGGGGCTTTACCAAGGAATGGGGAGAGGCGAGTAATTTATTTTTCCATTGGCCTATTCAGCTCATTAATAGTTTTAGAAAAATGGACAAACCTTTTCAGTGTTATCATTATAGTTGATAGTATCTACTGATGATATTCTATGCTACACACAACACTGATAGCTATAATACACTGCTTTTATATAACATACCTTTCCAAAGGCCTTTTATTCCTTCTTGTCTTGCAATGGTTTTATATGCATCCATGGTGCCATTGTATCTCCTTTTCATCCCATGGAGATTGACCTGAGCCTGGAAGCGGACTTTTACTACATCAGTTGGCTGGGCTATTGTGACGGCCAATGCTCCTGTTGTGCATCCAGCAAGTATTCTGCTTACAATGCCAGCTTCTGTAAGAGGAATACACCAGCCATCAGTAACATGTCCATACAAGTTACTAATTATTATGCAGCAATGAACAATGTAGACATAATCAGAATATTTCACTGCACAGATGTTTTTTTAATATACTTACTCTCTTTCCCATTGGTGTAAAAGAGTTTCACAGTATCATACAGCCCAATTCTAATGGAAGCAAAACTCATTTGTCTTTGCAGTCCTGCTACTAGTCCATTGTAGAGGCTCTTGGGTCCTTCAGTCTTCACAATGGTACTTATAGTGCCAAATACTCCTTTGTAGCGGATTCCATTGACTGCCCCAGATACTGCGGACTCTCCTTGTATCTGAAATAAAAAAGACAGATGTTATTCCTTGTAATAGTATATATATAGTAGAGGTTTTCTAAGAAAAGCAGTCAGTTTGGGTCAAGCAAGCAGTTCCAGGCCTCTTGGAAGCTGATATGTCAGTAATTCTAGGGTTACACATTATTTAATCGTTACTTCAAAATGTTGGAAGTTTCTCAAATAATGAAATCTTAACATTTTGCTCAGAGAATGAAAATCAGGAGACGCAAATTCAATCATCAAATATATGTGAAAACAGGTCAATAATAGAAAGGCATGGGGAAACTTCTCATGGAATTCAGTTAGCTTAAAATTGCTCTTACCTGTAGTCTGACTTTTGCTGTATCCAAAGGGAATGTGAAGAGGTCAGCAATGCACGCTGCAGTTCCAGCACCAATGAACTTTACTGCTGGAGTAGGGGGGATGTCAGAGGGTCTCAGTCCAACCATTTTGATAAGATGAATAGGAGGCTGTTGACAAAAAAAATAAAACTTTTACAAAACCGAAATGGATTGGCCTGACGCATCCTACCATAAGTAGCTAACTGTAAAATGTCAAAATATAATAAATTCATCTACATTCACAAAAAAATAAACTAACTCACAAATTCATATTTCTACTAGCCAGGCTTAAAAGAGGTAATCATTTACATGCAGAATAAATACTCTGTGTAGAGAGTCTTATACTTACTGCTCACAGTGGGAAGAAGTCTGATTCTCTTGTTCTTGCTGGATCTCACTAAGAGATTTCCCTCTGTGCCAATCCATTCCTTAGGTCTCCTTATATATTGTCAGTCAGATGATGTCACATCTAGGTGAGATGCTCTGGAGGAGGAGGTTATACCTGTGACAGGTCCAGAAGACACACACCCCTCACCTAGCTCCTCCCTACAGGCAGAAGAAGGACAATGATTGTGTCAGCAATACAGAGAATATTCATTAATTGCAAGTCTACTGACGTAAATTCAAGGTTTTTATATTTTTTGGTTGATTAATTTCTCTAAGAAAGTAACAGTTGAATCAGTTCCTTTTACCTCATGACAAATCTGATATGAAGGTGAATTCTATAATCTGTAATACACCAAAGAATAACCTTTAGTGTTGTGTTACATCATATTACTTTTAGCTAATTTAATAGTTCTTTTTTGCATATTGGATTACCCAAAAAATTGCTTAATAGTGAAATGAGGTGTCTACCTGGATTTGTAGGCTGAAGAAACACAAGTTCACATTGTTTCATAATAGGTAAAGTGTGTTCCAGGATGATGTAAAAAAAAACAAAAAAACTTCCTCCTCTAATTTTGAAAGATATGTTTATCATAAATTGAAGGATGATTCAATAAAATATGTTTTTTCATAGTTGTTCAGGACACAGATAAACTTATATTTTAAAGAGGCAAAAATAGCTTTGTATACTGTTCAACTCAATCCTACTCCCCTACCCCTGCACACAACAATAAGTATCCTCTACATCTCAATGACTCTCCCTATAGCAGTGATGGCGAACCTTTTAGAGACCGAGTGCCCAAACTACAACAAAGACCCACTTATTTATCGCAAAGTGCCAACACAGAAATTCTATTTGTGATTTATACTCCCTTCTCTGTCACAGTTTTCATTGATACCAGCACCTGAGGACACCAATAAAGCAGAAAATAGTCCCAGGTAGAGCTGTCACTTTAAAATACCTCTGTGCACAGCAAGTCCTGGGCTGTCTGGGACTGCAGGAAGATACCTGGAGTCATCTCTGGTGATGGCCTGAGTGCCCACAGAAAGGGCTCTGAGTGCCACCTCTGGCACCAGTGCCATAGGTTAGCCATCACTGACCTATAGTCTAAAGAGTACAGGGAATGTCTTTAATTTCTTTCAGAAGTTGTCATGTATGTCTTTTAAAACTATCCTTGCCTTGTATCTTGTTTTTGGCAGCAGACCCATAGGTTTCATTTCTTATTATCGGTTGTAGGTAATGCAAGTCAAAACATATAAGCTGCCAATATGTTTTATGTATTTCATGGGTTACTACATTACCTTAAACAGTCCAGTAACTATGATATTTGTGATAATGATCCTGTACAAGTAACTATATCTGTATATCCAGTCATTAATTGTTCCCATAAAACTGTATCTGAAACAATAATATATCATATTTTTTATATGTCTAGCCACCAGTCTTTTACTGATGCAATATAAGTAATATACTAAAAGTAAACTAGCAGCAGCTAGGGTAATAAACCCTGTTAAAAAATCACCTTCAGGGGCTCCTTCTTGTAGATAATTTTTAATTTCTTTCTTATTTTAATTTTTAATTTAATTTTCATTTTTATCTTGTGATAGGGTTTTACCCCTATCACAAGATAAAAATTAAAATTAAATTAAGAAAGAAATTCCATACCATTGGAAAAAAATGCCCTTGTTTTTTATCTTTATGCTTTTAATAAAGCATTTTAATCCTTTCATCTACGAGAAGAAGCTCCTCAAGGTGATTTTTTATAGGGTTTATTACCTTAAAAAGCTGCTGCTAGTTAACCTGCAGGACTTGTGCCATACCAGACCGAGACAACATGAGGCTGCACCAGTAGAAGAGACCACCACAGTGTCCAATAATGAATATGCAATCTGTGTTATGGCGTAACACAACCATAAAAAGGTGAGCACCCACTCTTTGTTTAAAACTCACCCGCATTTATAAACTACTGTACTGCACTATAGTTTATTTTCGCTTGTCCCTTTTTTTCTTTCCAATCTCTTTTCTTTACATACTAAAAGTAAAGAAATTTAGCTTTTCAATAGTATTTAACATTTAAAATATAGTATTTTGTATAAGCAATAATAAAGGGAACACTATTTATGAACTTCATCACAAATCTTTTGCCTTTTTTAAAAGTTTGAAAAACCAATGAAAAAATGCTTGAAAAAATCATACCAACTGGTGCCAAAAGTGTTTGCCTACTGGCTTACAGGTATTAGGTTGCATTTATTTTTCAACTAAAAATGTGTATGTATGTGTATATAGATAGTATAATTAATGCACTATTTTAATTTTATTAGGTAATAATTAAAATTTACCAAAAAACTTTCTCCTTAAAAAAAAAAATTCTAAATGTTCTACATTATTTAGTATTGAAGTTACCAGTGTGGGAAGTGAAAAATGTACCTTCTCCCTCTCTGTTTGGTCTTACAACCATTAACTACAGTTTTTAATGGAAACTAAATAAAGATTTTATAAAGAGATATGCTCAGCATTAGCTCTGGCTTATAGATGGGAGTCATGAACAGAATTCCTTCTATTAACTCAGAATGTAGTATATGATGAATGTAAGGTGTATGTGACATACTAATAACTGCCACCATAGTAATTAATATCACTGATTCTCAATGTCCAAAAGTCTTTTAATGTATACAGAAAATACATATTGGAATATACATTACACAGAACACTATGATCTTACAAGCCGTCGCCGGTACATAGAGGCCGGTGTACTGAAAGTGACTCAGCTCCTGTCAGCAGAGGCTCGCCTTGTGCAACCAATGAAAGAAGAGGCTTGCTTGTTTGCTCCAATGAACTGCTGACCTGCTCGATAGGGCGACTGAGATTCTTCTTTGTAAGGGAGGCAGAGCAGGGGTGTGCGATGGGCTCACAGGCCAAAAAAACACATTCTTAATCAGTAACCTGCCCAGTACAGAGATCACATCTTTAAAGGTTTAATAGCTGATAGCAGGAAGGAAAAACACCTTGTTTTCTACGCAGTAATGTCAAAAGTTCTCTGACAAGATTAGCATTATAGCAAAGTTTAGCTGTCATGGTCAGAATTAATTGTCCCAAGGGAGTTCATTCAACATAGGATACATATATTTAATACGATCAAATTACTAATAACCTTTAGCTGCCAGACCTGTAGGTGTCAAATGTACGCTACAGGTAAGTGTTACAGGTAAATGCTTCTGCTCTTAAAAATGCAAACTTCAGAATTGAGCTTTAAGTTACAAATGTTAACTAGCCATTTAGGTCATCAGAAGGGTTTTCACGCCATTCTCCTGAAACAAAGTGCTAATTTTTTTTTGTAGACATATTAAAGACCAAAATAAAGTGAAAGACACCATAAAAAAGGGCATTGTTTGTATGCCTGAACTAGATTAGGGCAGAAAAAAAACCTAAAGGGTTGTACCAAGTTATATTGTCATCCAATATCTGCTGGGAGCCACACTGATCATGGGGTCTGGTTCTCACTAATTCATGGATGAGCAGGTCGAGAATGCATTGGTGCTATGGAAGTACTGAAAGTTGTCAAGTACAGTGCTCAGCTATCTCCAACCCTCTCATAGACTCTCATAGTGAATGCCAGAGATACACCAGCACTGTGCTTGGCAATCTCCACAATTTTGTGCATTTTTAGAAAGCCGTGGTGAATACACTGTCTAAGGACTACTCAGGAAATAATCAATCTTAAATTAGGAGCAAGCTACACAAACCATTAAGAATTGCAGGGAAGTCGCTAGTGGACCCTATCTCAAGGCTCCTTTTACGCGAACATGTGCTACGACTGGGTCGTAGCCTGAGTGTAGCACATGTTCAGCTGGAGAGACATGGTGGTGTCCCTAAAAACGGTAAAAGATAAAGCATGATCTATCTTTTTTCCTATGGACTGTACTGTTCCATAGGCCTGTATGGGGACCGATATCCGCCGCAAAATCGGTCCTTCACACGTCCCTGTGAAAGGAGCCTAAGTAACTGATTGTCAAGCAGATCATGTTCTAGGACAGTGATGGCAAACCTTTTGGGGACTGAGTGCCGAAACTACAAGCAAAAGCCAAATATTTTTCACAAAGTGCCAAATGCCAATTTAAAGTAATTAAAGTAACTCACGGGTTTCAAACGTATTGGCATCCTGAAGACATTAATACAGTAGAAAGAAGAAGAAATTCGGATTATTATTGTATTTTCACTATAAGGTCCCTTAACAGGATCAATACATAATACAGCTCTGTCAGCATCTCCTTGCTCCTCCTGCACTTCTAGTCACTTTAAAATAGCACTGAACGTGGCATGTACTAGGCTGACTGTGACTGCAGGAGAAGGTTTTGAGTCCTAAATGGTGACCTGGGTGATGGCCTGGCTGCCCACAGAGAGGGCTCCGAGTGCCACCTCTGGCACCTGTGCCATAGGTTCGCCACCACTGTTCTAGGATGTTGAGGTGTGTGAAGTTAAATCACTGCATTCATCCTTTGCAATGAAAGTACTTGGAACATGACCACCAATATGGTTGATCACTAATTTGATTGACACTGCATGGTCATTTGTGAGGGGTATATATTATTTAAGATACAATCTGTAATTGACTATGGTATTTTTTGAGAGACAGAGTGCGGAGATGTGCTGCAAAGGCTGAAGACACCAGGGAGACAAATTCTGTAGTAATACGTGATTGCTGCAAGAAGTTTAAAGGGGACGTGTCATCAGGATCCTTTTTTCCGGCTCCCTCATTTCCCCATGGAGAATATTGTGCACATTGCCAAATTGTTTTTATAGTACAACTGGCTTTTTCTGAAAAAAAAAGATAAGTTACATCAGTTTACTTTTATGTATGCAGAGTTGTGTCCCCTGTCCCATTGGAGTGACTAGTGAGGAGTGGGGCAGATACATTTGACGTCCTGAGGGGAGAAGCAATGCGGGGAGGATATATGGGGGACGTGGGATGGTTTTTTATATGAAATTGATGCATGGTGGAGCGGTTTCACGAAGGTGTGGCTAGGGGGGGGGGCTCCCCACTAGCCACTCCCATGGGACTAGGGATACAGATTTGCATACAGAAAGGTAAACTTTCATATAACTTATCTGTTTTACTATAAAAACAGATTCTGTAGCTTCACAGGCTGTTACACTGTGTATGAGCATTTTGCCCCTCCGCGTTGAGATTACATCAGGCATAGGGAGGGGAGACGTTCTGAGGGAGCAGGGGATTGCAACACAGTGAAACAGCCTGTGAGGCCAGTTCTCGGAGGGGTTCTGATAATGCCCTCCAAAGCCCATCTGTCTCATTAGCATAACTTTCCATTTTTAATTTTGGAAGGAATAACAAATAGAACACAGTCACAACTGGAACTATGAGTAAGTGGCCCTGGTATAACATGCTTGATTTTGAAGGTAGAATTCATAAAATTGTGAATGATTCTATAGCATTTGGATGATTACATTTATTTCTTATGATTTTTAATGGAGAGGGTTCTATTTCATTTTTTTGTCTCAGGCAGTAGAATTTATTTCTAACTGTGCCCTTTTCTCCCAAAAACTTTTGTTTAAGGCATTTGTAAAAATTTCCACAAGGTACCCAGAGACCCGGGGTAAATGGGTTTTTCTTGTGAAATGTGTAATGTTGTATTTCTTCTCAGTTATTCATTCTAAGTTATTTCACAAGAAGAACCAAATCACCCAAGAGCTCGGTATGCTTTTTGTCAGACATGGCCTGTTCAGGCAGGAGGAACATAGGGGCACATTTTTTGCGACTTTTCTTGTTTTAGCGCCTTTTTTTTGTGACTTTTGTTGGCGCTCTTCAAGTGCACCTCGGTCTGCACCTTTTGCAGTGTGCCTCAGCCAACTCACTATCCGCCGCATCTGATGATTGATTTACCATAAAATGGTTGTATGCTTTACTGTGTGTCAACTTGGGTTACAAGCCGTGCTCTTGGTCCTACAGATGAGGGCCAACCCAGCTACACTAGCAGAGTGTTTCGTCTTGCAGAGAGAGAGTTGGTTTTCTGACGGGTACTGTCAGGATTATGTGAAAGTGCTTAACTTATGCATACGCCGTTCACACCGTCTCGGTCACCTCACTTCCACTTGTGCACTAAATCGGAGCGGCTGTGGCGGATGCGCTATGATGGATGCGCATTAGCTTATTAGCTGTCATGATTGGCCGCGACAGCTGTTCAACTTCAATTTCTGGCGAGCCGGTCCGTGTGTTTTTGTGGGATAGATCTTTACTTAGTCTTCTGTACTTGTGCCCGGCAATATAAGAGCAACAACAAGCTGAGGTCAATATACATCAGTCTAGGTGAAGTGAACAGCTTGTACACATCCCGCTCAAACGCTGAGAAGGTACGCGCACCCCTATGCAGCTATTCTAGTGAAACAAGGTAGGTTACTTCTTGGGACAATGTGGATCACCGGCTGCTCATGTGAGAGTTAAAGGTGTTCACAGTTTTATCCGGGGCCAGAGTCAGAAAACCATATCTCTGTGCGGCCACTGCTACGGTGTGTAGGCCACATGGTAGGCTGAGGATCTACTAAAGTCACCTCTACAAGACCCACTCTAAATCCGATAGAAAGCAAGTTAGGGACCCCGTATCATTCCCCAGGAGTATGATGCATCCAACAAGTGTGCTGAAAAGTCGCCTGCTGAAAGCTAGGAGGGAAAGTGACCGGAACTGGCCGGACTTGACATGCCGAGTCAGCGTTCGGGCCGAACATTGGAGCTAGCACATACTGCGATTTGCAGGCATCACACTTGTCAGTGTGTAAGGGGCGCCTTATTGTTTTTTGTTTTCCAAGGAGCAGTGAGCTTTTCCCATGTTTGGTATTAAAGGGGGCGGTAAATGGGTACAGGACAGGGTTTATCTCAAATATCCGGATTCACTGATTTAGTTCCCCACTGTGTAACTCGACTATTGGACGTGTTCAAATGTTATCCAGCACACATCACATAATAAGATGTATTTTCATATTTTCTAAACTTTGTAGCCCGACGGAATGTATTTTCTAACT
This sequence comes from Engystomops pustulosus, assembly GCA_019512145.1. Classification (NCBI taxonomy): domain Eukaryota; kingdom Metazoa; phylum Chordata; class Amphibia; order Anura; family Leptodactylidae; genus Engystomops; species Engystomops pustulosus. The sequence continues at coordinate 76,178,406 of CM033641.1, read as the reverse complement.
ATTATATTGCAGAATGTCGAGTATAAAAAAAAATAAAGTGAAAGAAGGAAGATAGAACAGAAGTGACAGATATTACCATTTAGGGCAAATTGCAGAACCCTAAAATCAAGGCGCTCATTATGGCGAGAAACCTCTCCTGATTTCATGTCACCATCACCATCTATTGTTATGAACTTTGTATGTGTATGGCACCCTCATCCTCCAACTAAAGCTGAAGCTAATAATCAGAATAGGCCTGAGGGTGATGAAGGTTATTCTGATTTACCATTTCCAGTCCTGTCAACATCAAGTCTCATGGAGAGAGCACCAGAGCGTTACAAGAAGTGGTGATTGATTGTATGTTCATATATGGGAGTTCCATATAGTAGAGATCCTTAAAGTGAGCAGAGGGTCCAGTGAAGCAGAGACTCCACGTATTTATTTTTCCTTAATGAAGTCATTGTGTTGGCTTTATAATAGTCTTATTATAGTTTTGTTTCTTGTTAATGTAGTGCTTTGTTTTTTTTCGTGAACCTGAGTTTTCTTGACTGTAGAGACCTATGTACTTACAGTAAACTCATTTCCCTACGAAATCCTATTTTTTCTCTAACTAGAGGACTGCTCATTATTTAATTTCTAGTCATATTTTGTACGTTTTACCTAAGTCCATATGCACCTATAATGTGGCCACGAGAGGGCATACAGAGGTATTCAGCCAATGAACATAAATATGCATGTTACATAAAAAATTAAAAATTAATTTATTTCTTTCACCTCATAAAAATCTTGCAGTTCATTTGTAGAAGTGATGATATGTGGGTCGCAAAAGTTTTCCTACCCCCTTTTTCCATTTTTTTTTTTTTTGTTTTTTTTTTTTTTTGTGTGTTTTTTCATTTTTGGTTTAAATATTTAAGCCACAAACTGAATAGAGAACGTTAGTAACAGTACAGTATGAAATACGAGGAACCACTAGAAGCTCAAGTATAACATTTGACAAAGTGTTGTTGCATGGTTAGGTGCGTTTTAAATGGACCAGCTCTAAACATGCCAAGGAGTGTGTGCAGGACAAAAATTAGTCATATAGTCCACAATCTGGCCTTTATAAAAAAAAATGGCAAGATAAAGTCCTTGGGGGGACACAATTCTAGAACGAATTGCTGAACACAAGGTGGAGAGGAAAGGAAAATAATTCCTGGTACCAGCTATTTAAAGTCGGAAACCAATTGTGAATCCTTTATGATAATAGTAGGTAAATGTCAATATTGGGGCACATGCTCCATGTCTGCCCTTAAGGCTTCCAATCCAAAGGAGTCTTAAAAAATTTTTTTTTGTAATCCAATGATTACAAAACTGCAATGTATCCAAATATAATTGTTTGTTAATAGTGAACTTCCCAGGCCAGAAGCATGGTGCTGTAGTCGTCGGTGCCTCAGAGATTGGTATAGTCGTGGATCGCTACCTCAACTTGATTAAGTTCGAACCTCTCTCCTTACCTCCATTAAAACAATTAAAGAACGGAGGTTTGACTATAAAAATTACATTTGCATTCAATGTAAATTTTATTCTCATCCGTTATTGTTGCCATTATGATGCGGGGTTTTGATTTGTAAAGTTGATAGGAATTTGATGGCGCTATTATTAAATTAGGATTATTATTATTCAAACTGAGAAAAAGTACTTCAGCCACAGTTCAATTTTTTCCGTTAAAAAAAGTCATACATAGCAGATGTCTCTGCCTAACCTGAACTAGCCCTAACGCATGTCAACTTACTGTAGTATAAGCAACCGAATATAATCCAAGGCCCCTAATTTTACCACAAAAAAAACTGGGAAAACCATTGACTCAAGTATAAGCCTTAGGTTGGGAAAATGCATGGTTACAGCCTTTCACCCGTATTAGCCAGCCAGTTCATAGTATATTTTTTTTTTTTTTTAGCACGCATAGGAGAAGAAGTAGGACCTGTGGGGGATGTTTGTCGAAAGGTGACGAGGCTAGTCCCTGGGTTTTGTACTACATAGATTTTTTTTAGGGTTGGTACTTAACCCTAGAAGGCATACCTTGGGGCCTCGCAGGCCCCCTCTGTAGTTTTTTTCTTTTTACCGCAAGATTACTTTAGTTAGAATTCTGAAACTCTAGGTATCCTCAGTTATATAGTTGTTAGTCATTCACAGTTTTCATATATTTTAGTTACAGGCATTTCTGTAAAATAACTCTTTTTTGTGAATAACCCATCTTTACATACCTGGGGCCTTTTAGGCCCACGTACTAGGTTACATGTGATCCTCAAGCTTTTTTGTCTTTATGTTGCCGGGGGAAAAACTGTGCATGTAGGTGCATTCACACTGCGTTGCCCGCCCGTTACCGTACCGTAGCGGGAAAACGGCAGTGCGGGGAGAGGAGGAGGAGGAGGTGAGCGCAGCTCACCCCCGTCCCTCTCATAGGAGAATACATTGGCGCACGAGCGACCATATGTACGGGAAAAAGATAGGACAGTCCTACTTTTTCCGGTACGGAGTGGTACGGGTGCAACACGTGTCGGCTGCACTGACCGATCCGTAGGGCGTCGTGCGCCCATGCCGTCTATGGGGGACGTAATCGGCCAGTATATACATCGGCAGTATATATGTTCACCAATATGCGTCGTTGTTGAATGTAGCTTTTAGTCTTATGATGAGTGTGGATTGATGCAATCTGACTATATGTCATGTAATCTTGGGAGAAGAGGCTACCTCATGATGTCATGCTGTTCTGAATCATCATAGGTTCCCCTGGACAGGAAGGGAAGGCGTCAGTGTCTTGTTTTTGAAAAAGAAACGTCTGAGCTCCAAAAAATCCAACAGATCCACTTCCACCTAAAAGAACAGTGGTTGACCTGCTGAAGTGAGAGGAGGGGCTGCACAGACACTAACAAAGGAGTCTACAAACCCTTATTGTAATCATTTTTTGGTCATTATAGTTTCGACTTCTAAGGTTACAATGCACAGTCTACATCCAGGGGTTTGGAAGGACCAAGAAATCAAGCAATCATTTTGATAGACAGTCCTGTGTGGTAAAAATACTACCCATTATCTTCAGCTGTTGACTTACAGATAACATGTGAAAGATGCTGCGGGGTCATTAGTTAAAATTCGAAAAAGGAAATTTGAAAAGGATATTCCAGATTCCTGCAGCATGTTACTGCAACTTTTAGATAAAAAAAAAAAATTTTTAGACAAAAACGTTATTATAAGAGTATATCTAAGGAGTATATTGGGCGTTTTAAACGCAAGTTCAGTTATTGTGTTATTTTTTGCACAAAATGTTTTGAATATTCACTCTTAGGATGGCATTCTCACCAGGCTGGTGTTGCAAGAGGTGTCCCGTAAATGGATATGAATATGTTGGTAACTCTACCAGCCTTAGCTGGGGACACCAGGAGGTCAGATCCTTACAGATCCCCTCCCGGCAGACAACCAGCTGCTAGTAGGATGAATCCTGACTTTGCATTTTTCAATAAACTTTAAAAAGTATTTTTATTTGAGTTATTTCCATGTTATTTCACAACGGGCCTAAAAGGCCCAGGTATGTAATAGTGTAGTTTTTCCTATGGTCATGCACTCTAGGGTTAGTAGAATTTTTATGTGAGTCGGAACTGGTAGATTTTATAATTGAACTCCAGACAAAATTTTTGTCCTGTGACCATGGTTTGGACATTTTGTGCTTTTATGGATAAGGATTATCAAGTGTCCATCATAAATGGGCCATCCCAGTCCCTCTCATATAATATGACCGGGACCCGATTACACATCAAGAATGCTAACATAATTCATCTGAAGGGTAACTGCATGAGGCACAGTGCCTACAAAACTGTTCTGTCTGCTGCTTGTTGTTATGTATTAGAGTGTAACATTTTCAGGCACCGTTCTTATAGGAAATAACTGATTCATTGATCATCAGAAAGAATATTCGATGAGTTTTGTCTAAATACAATTTTATGTATGTATTGCAATTTACTTCCAGTCCAGTACACGCTGAGTTTTGTACATATAGTCCTTTCATTCTTACATTTTTTGTCTCGTTGCACCGAAATATCCTTTGATTGATGACTCCCGCAGAAAAAAAAAAATGGGCAAAACCTATATGCATAGTAAAGGTGTTCTTAAGCAAAAGTGTCAATTTCAGTTTAGTTTCACCTACCAATAAGGGGTGTGTCCCCGAATTGGAACTTGTATTTTTTGCTTGTAACTATTGAAGGACTACCCAACTGTAAAGAACGCATGTGCTGGCCTAAAATTCTCAAAACCCGGATCACTAGAGAGGGCGAACAAAAAAAGAGACAAAATCAGAGGACGGCATCAAGTAATACGGCTTAGTATCTTAAAGTTAGGGGCCACAAATTAGGTTTGTAATATAGAGGGGATGCAAAAAAAGACACCCCACTAAAGTGCTCATCTTAGGAAAGCGTGAATTAGAGCATAAAAATGTGGATCCTATCAGACTCCATCTCTAAGAGTTGAAATAATGTCTTTTGTAGCATCAGTATGCAGGTGATAAAGCCAGATCTGAGTGAGTCTAGGGCGGCTGTGGAACAATCTCAAACAGAGGAGCTGTAAGTAGGTGAGGGGAGCCAATGTATCTCCACTACTCGGGCCACCTGGATAAACCTTTCGGGATCTGGAGGTGTAGTGACTGGGTGTTCATTAGGAGTCTCTTCCCTTAGAGCTAGAGGGGAATTGGCTGGTGCTGATACGTCCCAGCCATTTTCACATTGTTCCCATCTTTATCATATTTATCCATTTGGTTTTGACAGTGTGTCTCGCCTTGGACCTGATGGAATTTTTCTGTTTATTATGATTTTTTTTCTTTTATGAAAAAATTGTTGTTCAACCTTAATCTCTGGGGTCGACGGGATAGCGCGCACAAAACTCAACTATTTAAATGGGAGAGTGCCTGGCTAGAACCACGACTTCACACAATATCTTGTGAATAGTTGAAACGGTATCAAACCAGTCGGTACTAGGGAAGGACCTTTGATGTTGATATATCAGTTAGATCTACATATAAAGTAAAAAGGTAATTAGATAAATAAAGATATCAGAATATTTGAAGAGAGACAACAGTGTTATATTAAAAGAATACCCTGAGTGGCAGCGGGCAACACATATGAATGCTGAACCAATGCTTGTGGATTACGGAGCAAGCACCATGCTGGGGATATGGAGTCCTTGCATATATTCTCTATGATGAAAGAAGACTTCTGTCATATCCCCTGTGTAGTCTGTTGGACATGGACAAGCACAAAAGTCCAGTTTTTACAAAACTAGGACATCGTTGTGGTGCCGCCAGCCTAAAACTTAAAAGGACCATAGGTATGTGTTTATTTGTGAAATGACTCCTATCATTCTGTAATTGCAAGGCTTGCACAAGTAGCTTCTGAAGTAATTAGTGCAAACTGATATTCGGACGATTGCAACTATGTTGTCGTGTCAATTTAAAATTAAAGGCACATGTGTGCTAATAGTTCGTGCAGGTGGCTTTGTGTTGTGCAAACAGCAACCAAAAACCAATTTGGCCAAAATATGGGGACAGTAAACACCACTCCACACTAATATTTCTAAAAAAATATACTCTTATTATTTTAGTTTTGTAATCTGAAATAAATATGAAGTTACACAGAAAACAACACTTTTCTATATATGCTTATCTGTGTTTTAAATTAGCTGCTTAATAAAAAAGATGATATACCATAGAACCATATTTATTTTTTTTACCTTAATTGAAAAAAAATTTTATATTTGTGCAGCTAGCATAACCATAAAATGGAAGAAACCAGCTTTACAATAAAAGATAAACTTCTTATGCTAGGTTCACGTTTGCTCTACTCTCAAGGGAAATGGATCTGCAAGAACCAGTCCCATGTATCACTTTTGGCAACCAGCACATCAATATTGCCTAGTTTCTCCCGTTCTGAAAGAAGAATGTTTTCGTGCACAAAATTGGCATCACACGTGTCCATCTCGATGTATACCACAAACAGGCCTGTCAATTTGGATAAATGGGTAAAACCGGCTCACTGGAATAATAAATTAATGATCCTTCTGCAACATACAGTCACGGAGACAGTAGCGATATCAACAAGGCATACTTGCTACACATGTCACATGAGGAAGACTATAGGGGACTATTGTACATGGTGTAAGGCAAAGCTTTGGTCAAAAATTGCTTAGTGTATGCCTGTTACGATCCATCGTTCCGCTCCTTCAGTATATAGTGTGTAATATACCACATAGGACATTGCAGTCTTAAAAGCATATTTCCAGTTGTAAGTCTTGGTCTACAATCTGGTTTAAGGATTTCATATGCGTAATTTCAATCTTGTCTGCGACATTCATTCATTGTCTACTTGAGCTGTTCATAAGAGACAAAATGGACAACATTCACGATCCAACCTCAAGAAAACGGGACAAAACCTGAAATGAAAACAAAACGGAAAACATTTTATATCATTCTGAAAAATCTGCATTTGGTTGTCTATTTTCTATAACTCTTATGGGCCTCATGAATGTTAGGGAGTGTGCTGATGATTTAAATGTAGAAGCACACGTCCCCTGTAGTATATTGGCTATGCACATGGCCAGGGTTTCCACCACCCAGTATGAGCCAAAAGACTCAGAAGACAGGTTCTATTCCGGACTGTTGTTTCCAGGTCAGGACGTCATTAATCTGTTCATCGGGGTGATAGTGGAACGCACATGCCAATGACATATGGGCTCAGACAAAGAACCATGGGACCATTTTTGCCTCCTGATATGTGCACACATGTTCTTCTGATGGGCCCATATATAGAAGCTTTTCCTAAATATGGATGAGAATTATCCCCTTGATAAAAGGCTGTAGGTTCCTCCTTGGTGATTCATGGTCCATTGCCAGTTGATAGCAGACTTATACTGCCCTGGGGAGCACTTCTGTATCTGTTTTTACTACATCCACAGGGAGGCGATAAACCGTAGCTGCAAAAACCAGCCAAAAGGCGGATACAAAATGGCACGGGGGCGGGATCTACACATGATGAAAGGGCAAATAGAATTAGAAAAATTAACAGTTTTTACTTTGTGTCCTGCTTGTGTGTGGATGAGCTAAGTACCAATGTTCACATTTGGTCAGACTTGTCCACTCTGGCATTTTTTCTTCTTTATAATGCACATACAGAATAGCAAATGGGAGTTGGATAACATGTGAGTCTCCCTATGAAATTATTTAACATGGATTCGCCTTCATAAATATGTTTAGGAACATGGATTGATGTGGTGTGTGTGTTCTGACCATCCTTGAACGCACTACGGAAATATGTTGCAACGCTATATATATCAATGGGGAACTCAAAGGTACTATATATATATGCATGGATCTGAGGTCCATAACAAATAAACCTATTGTATAGCAATTGCTAAATGGCACGGTCTTCAAGAAATATTTTGTAAAGTGAAGTAACGTCATTGTTGGTACTGCAGCAGGGCTTCGTTTCAGGTCATAGGTAACCAGTTCAGTGCAGTTGACAATCGCATTTCTCGTCACATTTGGAAATGTTCCTGTTTAAAAGAAAAAGAATTATGGAAATATATAACAATTTGTAAATGTTTTATATTATAGACTGTGAGTTTTCTTAAATTGTGAATGTATTTTCAATAATATGTTTGTCCTGCAGGGAATTACAAATATAGATCAAGAGTAATATAACACATTGATCAGCACCTATTACACTGCACCTTTACACTGGTATAGGGGGCTTTACCAAGGAATGGGGAGGGCGCGTCATTTTTTTTCCATTGGCCTATTAGTCATAATAATTTAGAAAAATGGACAAACCTTTTCAGTGTTATCATTATAGTTGATAGTATCTATGATGAATTCTGCACACACCAACACTGATAGCTTATATACACTGCTTTTATATAACATACCTTTCCAAGGCCTTTCATTCCTTCTGTCTTGCAATGGTTTATATGCATCATGGTGCCATTGTATCTTCTTTCATCCATGGAGATTGACCTGAGCCTGGAAGCGGACTTTTACTACATCAGTGCTGGGCTATTGTGACGGCCAATGCTCCGTTGTGCATCCAGAAGATTCTGCTTACAAGCCAGCTTCTGTTAAGGGAATACACCAGCATCCGTAAACATGCCATACAAGTTTACTAATTATATGCAGCAATGAAAACAATGTAGACATAATCAGAATATTACTGCATAGATGTTTTTTATATTACTTACTCTTTCCCTTGGGTAAAAGAGTTTCACAGTATCTACAGCCAATTCTAATGGAAGCAAAACTCATTTGTCTTTGCAGTCCTGCTACTAGTCCATTGTAGAGGCTTTGGGTCTTCAGTTTCACAATGGTACTATATGTGCCAAATACTCCTTTGTAGCGGATTCCATTGACTGCCCCAAGATACTGCGGACTCTCCTTGTATCTGAAATTAAAAAAACAGATGTTATTCCTTGTAATAGAAAATTAGTAGATGTTTTCTAAGAAAAGCAGTCAGTTGGGTCAGCAAGCAGTTCCAGGCTCTGGAAGCTGATTGTCAGTTAATTCTAGGGTTACACATATTTAATCGTTACTCAAAATGTTGGAAGTTCTCAATATGTCATCTTAACATCTTGCTCAGAGAATAAAATCAGGAGACGAAATGCAATATCAATAAAATATGTGAAAACAGGTCAATAATAGAAAGGCATTGGGGAAACTTATCATGGAATTCAGTTAGCTTAAAATTGCTCTTACCTGTAGCTGACTTTGCTGTATCCAAGGGGAATGTGAAGAGGTCAGCAATGCACGCTGCAGTTCACAGCACCAATGAACTTACGCTGGCGATAGGGGGAGTGTCAGGGGTCTCAGTCCAACCATTTGATAAGATGAATAGGAGGCTTTGACAAAAAAAATAAAACTTTTACAAAAACCGAAATGGATTGGCCTGACGCATCCTACCATAAGAGCTAACTGTAAAATGTCAAAAAATAATAAATCATCTAATTCACAAAAAATAAACTAACGAACTCACAAATTAGATTTCACTAGCCAGGCTACAAGAGATAATCATTTACATGCAGAATAAATACTCTGTGTAGAGAGTCTTATACTTACTGCTCACAGTGGGAAGAAGTCTGATTCTCTTGTCTTGCTGATCTCACTAAGAGATTTCCCTCTGTGGCCAATCCATTCCTTAGGTCTCCTTATATATTGTCAGTCAGATGATGTCACATCTAGGTGAGTGCTTGGAGGAGGAGGTTATACCTGTGGACAGGTCCAGAAGACCCACACACCCTCACCCAGCTCCTCCTTACAGGCAGAAGAAGACATGATTGTGTCAGCAATACAAAAATATTCATTAATGCAAGTCTACTGACGTAAAATTCAAGGTTTTTATATTTTTGGTGTATTGATATTTCTCCAAGAAGTAACAGTTGAATCAGTTTTTACTCATGACAAAATATGATATGAAGGCGAATTCTACAATCTGTAATCCACCAAAGAATAACCTTAGTGTGTGTTAAATCATATTACTTTAGCTAATTTAATAGTTCTTTTTTGCATATGGATACCCGAAAAATTGCTTAATAGTGAAATGGTAATCTGAGGTGTCTACCTGCATTTGTAGGGTGAGGAAACACAAGTTCACATTGTTTCATAATAGGCAAAGTGTGTTCCAGGATGATGTAAAAAAAAAAAACTTCCTCCTCAATTTTGAAGATGTGTTTATCATAAATTAAAGGATGAGTCAATAAAATATGTTTTAGTTGTTCAAACACGATAATAAACTTTTTAAAGAGGCAAAAATAGCTTGTATACTGTTCAACTCAATCCCAATCCCCTACCCCTGCACACAACAATAAGTATCCTCTACATCTCATTGACTCTCCTTAAAGTCTACTGGGTACAGGGAATGTCTTTTTTTTTTTATTATCGGTTGTAGGTAATGCAAGTCATAGCATATAAGCTGCCAATATGTTTTAGGTATTTTATGGGTTACTACATTACCTTAACCAGTCCAGTAACTATGATATTTGTGATAATGATCCTGTACAATTAACTATATGTGTATATCCAGTCCTTATTTGTTCCCATAAAACTGTATCTGAAACGATAATATATTATATTTTTTATATGTCTAGCCACCAGACTTTTACTGATAGCAATCTACAGTCTCATAGAAAGCATGCAATATAAGTAATATACTAGTTTCTTTCTTATTTTAATTTTCATTTTTATCTTGTGATAGGGGTAAAAATTCCATACCATTGGTAAAAAGTGCCCTTGTTTTTTTATCTTTATACTTTTAATAAAAATCCTTTCATCACGAGAAGAAGCTCCTCAAGTGATTTTTATAGGGTTTGTTACCTTAAAAAGCTGCTGCTAGTTAACCTGCTGGACTGTGCCATACCAGACCGAGACAACATGAGGTTGCACCAGTAGAAGAGACCACCACAGTGTCCAATAATGAATATGCGATCAGTATGGTTGTGATGTAACAGCACCCACTCTTTGTTTAAAACTCACCCGCATTTATAGACTACTGTACTTCACTATAGTTTCTTTTCGATTTCCAATCTCTTTACTTTACGTAATAAAAGCAATTTAGCTTTTACATGGTATTAAACATTTAAAATATAGTATTTTCTATGAGCAATAGTTAATGGGAAACTATTTATGAACTTTATCACAAATCTTTTGCCTTTTTTAAAAGTTGACTATTGAAAAACCTATGAAAAAATGCTTGAAAAAAATAATACCAACTGGTGCCAAAAGTGTAAAAAATGCAAACATTTTTTGCCTACTGGCTTACAGGTATTAGGTTGCGTTTATTTTTCAATTAAAAATGTGCATATATGTGTATATATTTATATTTATTTATTATGCACTATTTTAATTTTATTAGGTAATGATTTAAATTTACCATAAAACTTTCTCTTTTAAAAAAAAATCCTAATGTTTACATGATTAGGTATTGATGAAGTAACCAGTAAGTAACCAGTGTGGGAAGTGAAAAATGTACCCTCTCCCTCTTGTTTGGTCTTAGAACCATTCACTGCAGTTTTTAATGGATGCTAAATAAAGATTTTATAAAGAGATATGCTCAGCATTAGCTCAGGCTATAGATGGGAATCATGAACAGAATTGCTTCTATTAACTCGAATGTAGTATATGATGAATGTAAGGTGTATGTGACATACTAATAAACTGCACCATAGTAATTAATATCACTGATTCTCAATGTCAAAAGTCTTTTAATGTATACAGAAAATACACATTGGAATATTATTACACAAACACTATGATCTTACAAGCCGTCGCCGGTACATAGAGGCCGGTGTACTGAAGTGACTAGCTCCTGTCAGCAGAGGCTCGCCTTGTGCAACCAATGAAAGAAGAGGCTTGCTTGTTTGCTCCAATGAAACTGCTGACCTGCTCGATAGGGGGACTGAGATTCTTCTTTGTAAGGGAGGCAGAGCGGGGTGTGCGATGGGGCTCACAGGCCAAAAAAACACATTTAATCAGTAACCTGCCCAGTACAGAGATCACATCTTAAAGGTTTAATAGCTGATAGCCGGAAGGAAAAAAAACCTGTTTTACAGAGTAATGTCAAAAGTTCTCTGACAAGATTAGCATCATAGCAAAGTTAGCTGTCATGGTCATAATTAATTGTCCAAGGGAGTTCATTTAACATAGGATACATATATTACTAGATCAAATTACTAATAACTTTAGCTGCCAGACCTATAGGGTCAAATGTACGCTACAGGTAAGTGTACAGGTAAATGCTTCTTCTCTTAAAAATGCAAACTTCATAATTGAGCGTTAAGTTACAAATGTCACCTGTTAACTAGCCATTTATGTCATCAGGTTTCAGCAGAAGGGTTTTCAGGCCACTTGCTAATTTTTTTTGTAGATGTAATAAAGACCAAAATAAAGTGAAAGACACCATAAAAAAAGGGAATTGTTTGTATGCCTGTACCAGATTAGGGCAGAAAAAAAACTTAAAAGGGTTGTACCAAGTTATATTGTTATCCCCCATCTGCTGGGAACCACACTGATCATGGGGTCTGGTTCTCACTAATTCATGGTGGAGCAGGTTGAGAATGCATCGGTGCTATGGGAGTGCTGAAAGTTGTCAAGTACAGTGCTCAGCTATCTCCAATACTCTCATAGGGGGATACTATGTATCGGGCTGCCAGCAGTGCAGCGTGTAACCTACGCCAGGCAGGGCCTGGCGTAGAAAAAGACGCAGCCGGCAACTTTTCACGTATGAAAAGTCGCCGGCAGCAGTGAGTGCGCAGGCGCGGGGACAGCAACGCCCCGCGCCGGCTCACTCCCGTCCGGCCGCGCCCCCCCTTCACGCCCCTTCACGCCCCACTGGTGTGAAGGTGGCGGATTGGGGAAAATAATCGCAAAAGCTAGCAAAGAGCTTACATTTGCAATTATTTCAGGGCCTCTGCGCCACTGGCAGTGCGCAGAGGTCCTGATAAATATGCCCCATAGACTCTCATAGTGAATGCCAGAGATACACCAGCTCTGTGCTTGGCAATCCCACAATTTTGTGCATTTTTAGGAAAGCCGTGTTCGGATACACTGTCTAAGGACTACTCAGGGAATATAAATAGGAGCAAGCACACAAACACATTAAAATTACAGAGAAGTCGCTAGTGGACCCTATCTCAAGGCTCCTTTTACTATGAACATGTGCTACGATGGGTCGTAGCCTGAGCGTAGCAACATGTTCGGCTTGTAGAGACATGGTGGTGACCCTAAAAACGGTAAAAGATAAAGCATGATCTATCTTTTTTTCAATGGACGGTACTGTTCCATAGGCCTGTATGGGAACCGATATCCGCCGCAAAAATCGGTCCTTCACACGTCCCTGTGAAAGGAGCCTAAGTAACTGATTTTCAGCAGATCATGTTCTAGGACAGTGATGGTCCTCCTGCACTTCTAGTAACTTTAAAATAGCGCTGAAGTGGCATGTACTGGGGCCTGTGATGCAGGAGGAAGGTTTTGAGTCCTAAATGGTGACCTGGGTGAAGGCCTGGCTGCCCACAGAGAGGGCTCCAAGTGCACCTCTGGCACCTGTGTCATAGGTTCCACACCACTGTTCTAGGAGGTTGAGGGTGTGAAGTTAAATCACTGCATTCTCCTTTGCAATGAAAAGTGCTTGGAAACATGACCACCAAATGGTTGATCACTAATTGATTGACAATGCATGATCATTTGTGAGGGTATATATATTTAAGATACAATCTGTAGTTGACTATGGTTTTTTTGAGGGACAGAGTGCGGAGATGTGCTGCAAAGGCGGAAGACACCAGGGAGACAAATTCTGTAGTAAACGTTATTGCTGCAAGAAGTTTAAAGGGGACGTGTATCAGGATCCTTTTTCCGGCTCCTCATTTCCCCAGAGAATATTGTGCACATTGCCAAATGGTTTTATAGTACAAAATGGCTTTTTCTGAAAAAAAAGATAAGTACATCAGTTTACTTTTGTATGCAGAGTTGTGTCCCTGTCCCATTTGGAGTGACTAGTGAGTGGGGCAGATACATTTGACGTCTGAGGGGAGAAGCAACGGGGGAGGGATATTTGGGGGGACATGGGTGGTTTTTATTATGAAATCGACGCATGGTGGAGCGGTTTCACGAAGGTGTGGCTAGGTGTGGCACTCCCATGGGACTAGGGATACAGATTTGCATACAGAAAGTGTAGACTTTCATCTAACTTACTGTTTTACTAAAAAACAGATTCTGTAGCTTCACAGGCTGTTACATGTGTATGAGCATTTGCCTCTCCATTTGAGATTACATCAGGCATAGGGAGGGGAGACATTCTGAGGGAGCAGGGGATTGCAAACAGTGAAACAGCCTGTGAAGCCAGTGCTCGGAGGGGTTTGATAATGCCCTCCAAAGCCCATCTGTCTCATTAGATAACTTTCCATTTTAATTTGGAAGGAATAACAAATAGAACACAGTCACAATGGAAACTATGAGTAAGTGTCCCTGGTAAACATGCTTGAATTTTGAAGGTAGAATTCATAAAATTATGAATGATTCCATAGCATTTGGATGATTACATTACGGCGGTCCCCTACTTAAGAAACACTCGACTTACAATACGACCCCTAGTTACAAAACGGACCTCTGGTATTGGTTTAAATTTATTGCACTTAGTCCTGGCTACAATAACAGCTATAACAGTTATCAAAGGTGTCTGTAATGAAGCTTTAGTGTTAATCCTGATTATTATGACAACCCAACATTTTTAAAATCCAATTGTCACAGAGAGCAAAAAAAGTTCTGTCTGGGTTACAATGATAAAAATACAGTTCCGACTTACATACAAATTCAAATTAAGAACAACTATAGGCCCTATTCTTGTATTGTACCCGGGGACTGCCTGTATTTCTTATGATTTTTAATGGAGAGGGTTCTATTTAATTTTTTTGTCTCAGGCAGTAGAATTTTTTTCTAACTGTGCCCCTTTCTCCCAAAAACTTTTGTTTAAGGCAATTGTAAAAATTTCCACTAGGTACCCAGAGACCCGAGGTAAATGGGTTTTTCTTATGAAATGTGTAATGTTGTATTTCTTCTCAGTTATTCATTTTAAGTTATTTCACAAGAAGAACCAAATCACCCAAGAGCTCGGTATGCTTTTTGTCAGGCATGGCCTGTTCAGGCAGGAGAAACATAGTGGCACATGTATCACAGTTCCAGCTAGGCAAATTGTCCCTTTTTTGTGACTTTTCTCATTTTAGCAACTTTTTTTGCGACTTTTGTTGGTGCTCTTCAAGTGCACCTCGGTCTGCACCTTTTTTGCTACTTTTTTGCGACTTTTTAGGTGCAAATCTGAGCCTGGTCCAGGGCAGGTGCAAACGAAGTTTTTTTTTTCATGGACCCGATTTTAACATGTAAATTGGAATTATTTCACATGCTTTAACTGTTTAACATTTTGCACAGTAACCTTTTTCTTCAAAATTCTTACATTTTTGCATTTTTTTTTTAATTGCGTTTTTAAAACTAATTTTTGAAACTAATTACAGCTTAGGAGAGGTGATTTGCCTTATTTCATTAAAGTTAACATTTGTGTTTACAAAACTCTATATAAATGCCATGTTAATGCATGTGTTAACATTGTGTTTACTACGCATTTAAAAAAAAATTAAAAAAATGCATTAAATGCATTAAAAATTAAACATGTTAAATCCCAAATTAACAGTAGTTTCCAATCCTGTATATAACCCCCTCACATGGCTTGTGTCCTCTCCTGTATATAACCCCCTCATGTGGCTTGTATCCTCTCCTGTATATAACTCCCTCACATGGCTTGTATCCTCTCCTGTATATAAATCCCCTCACGTGGCTTGTGTCCACTCCTGTATATAACCCCCTCACATGGCTTGTATCCTCTCCTGTATATAACCCCCTCTTTTTAAAACAAATTTTTGAAACTAATAACAGCTTAGGAGAGGTGATTTGCCTTATTTATTACTGTTAAGATTTGTGTTTACAAAACGCAATATATATGCCACATTAATGCATGTGTTAACAGTGCGTTTACTATACATTTTTTGAATTCAAAAAAATGAATTTAAAAAATGCATTAAAAGTGAAACATGTTAAATCCCAAATTAAGAGTAGTGTCCACTCCTGCATATAACCCCCTCACGTGGCTTGCGTCCTCTCCTGCATATAACCCCCTCACGCGGCTTGTGTCCACTCCTGTATATAACCCCCTCACGTGGCTTGTGTCCTCTCCTGTATATAACCCCCTCACGTGGCTTGTGTCCTCTCCTGTATATAACCCCCTCACGTGGCTTGTGTCCACTCCTGCATATAACCCCCTCACGTGGCTTGTGTCCACTCCTGTATATAACCCCCTCACGTGGCTTGTGTCCACTCCTGTATATAACCCCCTCACGTGGCTTGTGTCCTCTCCTGTATATAACCCCCTCACGTGGCTTGTGTCCACTCCTGCATATAATCCCCTCACGTGGCTTGTGTCCACACCTGCATATAAGCCCCTCACGTGGCTTGTGTCCACTCCTGCATATAACCCCCTTACGTGGCTTATGTCCATGTGGATTTGAGACATTTGCAACAAAAGTCTCAAAAAGAAGCCAAAATTTTCGCCTGCCAGGATAGGAAAAACTGAGCAGGTATCACAAGTAAAAAGACAGGATCATACATACAGTGCAAAAACTAGCCGCCAAAAGTCTCTGAAATGCACCTCAGAGAGACCAAACTATGATACATGTGCCCCATAGAGACTTTTTAAAGATTATTTGTATGTAATTACGTATTATATAATCTCTATCACTGGTCAGATCCAGTTTATTCCGTTTCTTGTGCAAAGGTTGTATAATGTTGTAATGTCATAAATATATATCTGTTCAAAGAACAGGATGGGATCAGAAGTTCAGAACACAAAAACACTATAGAGTAATTAATGTACACTATTTTATTATGTTTTATGATACATCCTTAAATGCTATTGCGGAACACAAATAAGTAAAGCTATAATGTGTTTTTTAATATCAGACACTTTTGTGGCTTAGAAATTAACAAACTATGAAAAGGGCGACTGTCCAAACTATGAAAAGGGGCAAGCAAATTGAGTATAGGATCAGTGGATTTAACATAACTAATGCCATAAATAGGCATACATTATAGTGCTTCTAGTGCATAGAAAACCAAATATTTGCCATATTTAAAGGTCGTGTGTCTCATTATAAATTGGACTTAATAAACTTCTGCACACTTGAATTAAAGGGGTTTTTCCACAAAACTACTATCATCTCCTGCTAATTGCCAATCGGTGGGGGTCTCATCAGGTAATAGATGAGACCTCCACAGATAATGAGAACAAGGGGTCCGAGGTACCTCCTTCAGACCCCTCTTTGCTCCGCCGAGATGAGCGGAGCAGGCGACCTCGCATGTCCGTTCTGCTCCATTCATCTCTCGGCAATCTCCGTCAGCTCCATAGAGATTAAAGGGGTATTCCCATCTGGATATTTACATTTAATTTAATTCAATTGCCTAATATAAACATTTCTTCAATTGGATGTTATTAAAAAAAAATGTTCCTGTGTGAAGATAATTTCTCATAAATGTCACCATGTTGTCCCTTAGAAACGAGATAGCTTCCTCGGATACGACCACCTCATATTTTGGCAGCAATGGCCAGACATGCGCTATTGAGTCCTTCCTGACCACCTGGCTTCAGCAATCATTACCACAGGACGGCTGTGGGACATGCAGTAACTCCCTGACATGTCATATACAAAAACCTTTTGTTTCTTTATGCAATCACTTCAGCAGAGGTGGTCGTATCCAAAGAGTCTGTCCTGTTTCTAAGGGACCATATGACTACATTTATGGGAAATTATCTTCACACAGGAATTGAAGAAATGTTTTTATATGGCAGATTAATGAAACTGAATATGACTGCCCAGACGAGAATACCCCTTTAATGGAGAAGAATGGAAATGCACAGCCCTCTACTCCGCTCATCTTGGAGAGAGACAAGAAGGGGTCCTACGGAGGTACCTCGGACCCATCGGACTCCCATTCTTGTGATCTGTGGGGGCTCATCACTGAGACCACCATTGATCATCAAGTTAGGCCCTATCCTGTGGATAGAGATTGAGGTGAATGATGACAATTCTTGTAAAGCATAGTTTATACGGTTGAAAGAATATACACAGTAATATGGACAGGGATACAGAGATAGGGGGAGATTTATCAGGAATGTCTGAGGTAAAACTGTTCTGGCAGAAATCAGCTGTAATTTTATAAACAGCTGCGCAAAAAGAAAACTTGAGCTTTGATTGGTTGTCATGAGCAACTTGAGGAATTCTGCTCTCAGACACTTCTGGTAAATCTCCCCACAGACAAAGTGACAGTAAGAAACAGTCAAAGTCAGTCAAAATGACTAAAAGAGACGGTCAGTGACAGTCACTCAAAGAGAGGGTCAGTGACAGAGAAGGACAGAGACAGAAACATTTAGAGACAATGTGACACAGAAAGAGACAGAGATAGATATAGATACACAGAAATAATTTGTTAACCCATTCTATTTTGTTATAGCTAAGACCAGTTATTTTCTATCCCGGGCAGCGATTGGCATCTAAAGCTAGTATATTTATATAAATTGATCATGTCCCCTCTTAGTTGTCTTTTTTTAAGAACAAATCAAGTTGTTTTACTCATTCCTCATAAGTGAGACCCTCCATACCCTTTATCATTTTTGTGAGTTTTCCAGCTCCATAGCATCTTTTTTTATGGACTGATGCCCAGAACTGGATGACATATTCCAGGTGGAGCTGGACCGATGCTTTTTACAGTGGTAATATTACATCCTTAAAGATCTTGTTTGCTTTAGAGGCGCCTGATTGACTGTTGAATGTTGTTATTTAATCTATCATCTACTAGTCCTTGATCTACCAGGTCCTTCTCAACAACGGACTCTCCCAGATTTACTCCTCCAAGGACATATGTTGCCTGTGGATTATTAGCCCCCAGGTGCATAACCACATTGAACCTCGTTTTCCAAGTGGATGACCAAACATCCTAAATCACCCTACAGCCTATGGACATCCTCCATAGACTCTATTACACTACACAGCTTGGTGTCATCTGCAAAAATAGACACAGTGCTATTAATTCCTACCTCTATATCATTAATAAATGTAATAAATAGTAGTGGGCCAAGCACAGAACCCTGGGGTACATTACTTATAACTGGTGACCATTCCGAGTAGGAATCATTGACCACAACTCTCTACATACGATCCTTCAGCCAGTTATCAATCCAATTGCAAATGATTCCTGCCAAACCAACAGACCTTATTTTACCCATCAGGCGTCTATGTGGGACAGTGTCAAATGCCTTTGCAAAGTCCAAGAATACAATATCTACAGCAGCTCCTCCATCCAGGCATCTGCTCACCTCTTCATAGAAGCAGATCAGTTTAATCTTACAACTCTAGCCTTAGTAAACCCCTGCTGGCTATCATTTATTATATTATGTGATGTAACATACTCCTGTATGTAGTCTTTTAGTAACCCTAGTTCTTGGCGAAGTTCTAGAGTCCTATTTAAATATTGGCACCACATTTGCCTTGCGCCAGTCACTTGGCAGTGTACCAGTCATTATGGAATCTCTGAAGATTTAAGACAGCGGTACAGCAATAACAAAACGTAGTTCTTTTAGACATCTGGGGTGTAACCCATCTGATCTATTTTATTGAGCTTAGATTGGATGGTGTCTACATTCACCCAGTCTAGTATATTACAGGATACATCACCCGCAGTGGTACCACCGACGCCAAATGTTCTTTCTTCTATTGTATAAACAGAGCTAAAAAAAAACATTTAGCATTTCCTCCTTCTCTTGGTCTCCAGTTACCAAAGCCCCATTTTCAGTAAATAGGCGTCCCACGAGCTCTGACCTACTTTTTTTCACATGTATATACTAAAAGAATTGTAGTTTGGCTGATTTTATTTACTTCTTACAGATTACTTAACAGTGTTTTATAATTATTGAAGGCTTCAGGTGATACATCAGATTAATATTTTTTAATTGCCCTCTTTTTATCATTTATTGCTTTTTTTAACTGAAGCTGTAAGCCACGCGGGGTGTGATCTAGCCCGTCTATACGTTAACTATAGGAATAAATTTTAAAGTATAAAGACACAGTATAGATATGAATACCTCCCATTTAACTTCAGTATTATCATGCGACAGTATCCAATTCCTGTTTATATCCAATAGTACAGTTCTAAATTTTGGGAAATAACTTTTTAAAATGGAATGTTTTTGATTTCCAAGGCTGTGTTTGCTTTTTACAGTTTAAGAGAAAAATAATTATGTTATGATCGCTGTTCCTGTGAGTTTTCCGGACACTGACATTTTGGACAATTTCAATAAGGTCGAACAAAGCATCACTTATGTGGGATCTGTTATATAAAATTATCCTGCAAACAATTTATAAAATGTCTCCCCTTCACAGATGAAGAAAAACCCTGACCTGACCTCAATTAGTATCTGGGAAGTTAAAGTCTTTCCATGATCACTTCTGTCCAATCCTTGCAGCCCGCCCCATCTGTTTGTACAGACGACCCTCTATTTCCTAATTGTGGGGAAATAGCATGGTATATTGGCTACAGTTGGGGCATAATAGAGATCTCTCAGGGAGCTAGAGTTTGTAATTAGAAGGTGGGGGAGCTGATGATGAAATTAGTAAACTGCAGAGATGAGTCTCTGGCTGGAAGAAACAACCAGGTTGAAGAAGAAAAATACAATTATTTGATTATCTGTTATCTTCTCTTATGATGAGTAGCTACATGGAGACAATGTTATACTCAGCCTGATTAATCATTCCAGCATCAGACACTGGGTGCTATCTGGTACAGTATAAGGCTATCGATCTCACTCTTCTTAATAATAATAATTTTTATCTATATATAGCCATCAAATTCCGTAGCGCTTTACAAATCATTGGGGACATATACAAATATAATATTACATTACTGAGTACAAACATTCATATGGAACAATAGGAGTGAGGGCCCTGCTCACAAGAGCTTACAGTCTATGAGGATTAAGGGGGTGTCACAAGAGGTCTAAGAGCTTGTATAATGGTCCAGCCATTCTTTATAAGGAAACAGTATAAAATGATTTAATAAATAATTTAATAAATAAAAATTCTGCTGCTTCAACCAGCCATCTGTACAAAATCCAAGCTGAAAGTGGCTGCAGAGAAGCCTGGTGCTTGGTATATATGTGCTGCTTGCCAGATAACAAATGGGAGATAGGACATAGTAA
This sequence comes from Engystomops pustulosus, assembly GCA_019512145.1. Classification (NCBI taxonomy): domain Eukaryota; kingdom Metazoa; phylum Chordata; class Amphibia; order Anura; family Leptodactylidae; genus Engystomops; species Engystomops pustulosus. The sequence goes on along the minus strand of CM033641.1, from coordinate 76,157,581 downwards.
AAGGAGAATTGACATTTCATGCAGTTAGCGAGTGTGATAAGCCTGCCTAAAGAGATGGGTTTTAAGAGCAAGTTTAAAACATTGAAGGGTGGGTATTAATTAGTCTGAGAGTCCGGGGCAGGGCATTCCAGAGCATTGGTCGAACTGCTTGGTTTCAATGCTGTATTGATGTAGTAAGCTTGGTTCTGATAAGGTTTCTATATATTTATATGGGTTTGCTCATGTATCTATGTACTAATATTGGTTCTGGTAATGTATCTACGTAGTAAGCTTTGTTCCCGTCTTGCATTTATTTATCTTGGTTCTAGTCCTGTTTTCAGTGCTGTTTCTTTGTAGTAAGCTTGGCTCTGGTAACATACCTATGTAGTAATCATAGTTCTGGTACCGTATCTGTGTAGTAATCTTAGTTCTGGTACCATATGTATATAGTAGCTTGGTTCTGTGCTGTATCATTGTGGTAAGATCGTTTTCGTACCGTCCCCAAGTAACATGTTTAGTTATATTAACGTTTCTATACAGAGTGTAACAAAAAGGTCTGAATGGGGGAATTACTTGCTATATACTCATTGGATTGAAAAACAAAAAACATATGTGTCAAATTTTATTAAAAAGTCTATTCAATTATACCAAACTCAGTCCCCAACCTACCACCTCCAATTAAAAATGAGGGTTCCCATTTAAGTTTTTCAAGTTGCCCTCCACCGCCCGACCCTTTGTTACATCCTGTACAACGAGGTTTCTTATACTAATGGTTTTATATACTAATCTTTGGATCATCTAAAACTCTAGACCCCTAGGGAGACTCACAATCTCTTCACACGGCCCATAGCCCAGGGCCTATGAAAGTCCTAAATGTATGTTTTTGATATGGTGTACTAAAATAATGCCTGCAGGTAGGAGCACATATAATTTGTCTGTCAGTGGCCCCAAAATTACTTGTGGCAGCCCTGGTTACATTTATTTGAGCAGAGATTTTTTGTGTCCATTGTGCAAATTATTGGCTAAAAAATGCATCAAACTGTCAAGTGTGAAGCTGAATTTGGTGTATAAATCATTAGTTTCTTATTCAGCATTCTTCCCATCTTATCCGTATGCTCCCATATCAGTATTTTCTATCTTATCTGTACAGTAGATAAGAATTGCACAATCGTAGGAATTGCACAGCTATACAAATCTTTCCACATTTGAAGTGCCTTTCTGTTCACCTCATACAAACCAACATGCTGAATCCACAGTCTTGGTACAGGTGTAAAGCATTAGAACTGACCTTTTACCTCGGTATCTCCGTTTTTATTACAAGACCTACTTTATTCTGACTGTCTGCCAAAGACACGACACCTTTAACAAGCAGTAAGAACCTCATGGGGCTTGTGGGCTTGTGGGCAGCACCTGACCCTTTACCTATATACTACATACATTTTGTTTTGTAGACATGCCCTTGCTATGTATTTTGGAGTCTTTAGTAACAGTGTGCACCTCCCTTCATCATCCAATTAGGTGAAAGTGTCAGAACTTTTAAAGTGAACTGTCGCCCCACTACCTCCCCCCGAACCCCTAAACAGTACCTTCTTCTGTAATATGTATATCCCCTGTAGGTCTTTTTAGCATGTTTCTAGGTTGCAACATGAATGAAAAATCATCTTTTATGCATTTGTACGAAGCAGTCAGGGAAACGTGTAGCCCCACCTCCTGCATCCAAGTAGTCAGGTAACCCAGCTTCCTGCAGTCAGGGAGTCAGGTAACCCCGCCTCCTGCAGTCACGGAGTCATGTAACCAAACCTCTTGCAATGTGTAATAGGTATTTTACCCATGTAATCTGTGTTTCCGTGATTGAGGTAGGCCAGCCCATAAGGTCATGTGATTGTTGCCCAGCAACCGACCACAAAAACATCCAAAAAGCCTAGTAGAACCGTATGTAATCATTTTTTTTTCTGCCCCATTGATTTTTATGAGACTGTCTGAGCCACAAGCATGGATTAGAATAGGAAATGCTCTGGATATTTCCTCATGGCACTACATACACGATGCTGAGGAGTCCACAGCAGTGAGTAAAAGCCCATAGAAAGACGCCAAAAACCGGATGTAGAGGAAAAAACTATCCTGTGCAGATGGGCTAAGAAAGGCTAATGGGGAACAGTTAACCTAACTATTTTCACATTTTCAAGTTACACACTTGATTAAGTCTAGACGATGTTCCTGGGACTAGGTCTGTACACCTTGGTTCAGATAAGTAAGCATACCCCTTGAAACTTTCACCTCAGGCATCTCTTAACTGGGACAACTGGTGACAGACAGCTTAATCAGTCTGTGCCCCTAACCCTATCCGCATAACGTCATGAAACATTGTGACAACTGGTTAGTTTTAACACTAAAATTATATGGAGATTGTATCTTTAACTTAAATGAATGGCCAGACTGATCTTTTTTAAGTGTTGGCTAGCAAACTAATAAAAGGTGATTTAAAGGCAATTTTAATTGCAGGTGATGTAATGCATCATTTGAGTGTTAAATGTCTGCCATAAAAGCGGGTGAAGGTTTAAGGTTTAATGGCGATTATCCAGTACCATTCATATTAGTCATAAAAAGTTATATAAGTTTATATAACTGCCCCAAATGAAATTTTACTCCAGGATGTGTCTTTAGCGGAAGAGAAGCGGAAGCCGCATGTAATTGTATCTATATTCTTAGGATACATGTACAGATAAAGAATACAATTTATTGATTGAGGATTCTCATTACAAAGCATGGAATTGAATAAAGTAATGTTGAAAAACCTTGTTGCTTCCACATATATTATTGCAGAGAGACCCAAAAGATGAGGTGGAAGTAGACACAGTATTGGAGGCCAATGAGCAGTACATCTGCTGAATTGTTAGGATGACAGCACCGTACAGAAGGGACCGTCTAAAGGGGAACTGGGCATTGTAGAGATTTATGAAAACTATTGGCGAATAGTGTAAGACCGTGGAGTTGCACTTTATACCAGCTATTAGTTGGTCTAATTACGACAGTTATGAGAGGCATGGCTGAATTTTACTGGTGCCATGACTAGGGCATGCCCCATTTTTGCTGGGGTCATGCTCCCTATTCAGGCGAGTCAGAAATAAAGTCAGTCAGTAATAAATGGCACTCTGAATTTCAGGTGGATATTATACCACAATTCTGGCAGAGACAGGTTTATGTATCTCCTTATGCATTGAGGTTCCTGAGTATCACTTCAGGCATAGAATTTAAAATGAAATAAATAAAAATGAAATAAAACTGGAAGTATACTGCACAATAGGCAAAATAGAAGATAGATCTTGGATGCTTGGAGCTCTGGTAACACCTCCAAGCCCTTTAGGCTTATTAACAATTTTAAAAGTTGATATTAGAAGGAAGGAGACCATGGATAACAAATATAAAAATATTACCACAATCACAGTGTCTAAACCAGGTAGAACATTTTCCTGGTTTATCATGCTTGATTTTGTTGTTACATTTTATTTAAAGGAGTTGTCGGAGACCTAAAAAGAATGATATGTTGCTGGGAGGGGGCTGCTTAAAAAAATATACATTTACTTACCTCCGCTGTCCCTACCGGTGTCCTGCACTCCCGTCTCTCCAATCCGTGCCCCTGTTTGTTTACAGGGTCACCAAAGGTTTGCTGCATTCAGCTTTCGGCCACACAAGGTGGCCGGCCCCTCCCACCTATCCACCCGCATAATACATCACTGAGATATGAGGATGTGTGGGCGTGGCCGACCACCTCGGCTGGCCAGATGGTGAACTCAGAGCAGCTTCCATGCCCCTTTAAACAAACAGGGGCACGAACCAGAGAGATGGGGTACAAGACACTGGGAGGGTCCGCAGAGTAAATGTTTATTTTTTTAAGCAGCTCCCTCCCGGCTATATAAAATAGTCTCCAATTTTGTACATGAGAGTTAAGTAGATTCAGCAATTTTTCAAATGATTGTCTTAACCACATTTCTACAGTATTCACAGTAAACTTTTAAAGCGGGTTTTCCACAAAGGAAAGTTAGGCTATATCCACGGGATAGTGCCGAGACCCCCGTAGATCGCAACAACGAGGGGTCCATCACTTGGCGATCTCCGTCAGCTACATAGAGATTAATGGAGGAGAAAGGTCATGCGAGTCAGCTTTCTCCATTAATCTGACGGATCAACAAGGGGTCCGATGGACCCCTTGTTTTGGCGATCTGCGGGGGTCTCAGCACTGAGACCCCCACTGATCAGCAAGTTAGGCTCTATCCCGTCGATAGGGCCTAACTTTCCTTCATGGAAAAACCCCTTTAATATGAAAATTGTTGTGAACTAATAAAATCTGTGTACTGTTTTTGAAAACATTTTTATATGAGAAGAGTATTTAAGGGAGAAGAATGTTTTCTCACACTGTCTTCTGTGACACAGCACATATTCATTGTGGCAGCTGACAAGTTCACATTTAAAATGTCATTTTATTATTGGGTTGGGCATAGAGAATATACAGAGGGAAAACAGGGAACAAAGTCTGCATAATCTGGCTTCAGCCAGCTCTTTGGCTGGATAGAATCAGTATAATCATCAACTTTCTGCTATACATAAAAAGTAGGCTACATATAATGCAGTTCACAGAAGGTAATGACACGTACTACAAACCACCGTAGTGCTTAATACTGTGCATTGAACATCTGTTGTCCAGAAGAGGGCGCGGATTTTGTGCATGTGGCCTGGTCTTGCCCAAAACTGGGACCTTTTTGGTGGGAAATATTCCAATTTATAAAAGATGAGCTGTTTATATCTTTACCAGGATCTGTCCAAGTGTCTATCCTGGGTGTTTACAGTTTAGAGGGACAGGACCTGGGAAAGAGACAGGTACTGAATAAAATTTTATTATTGGCAAGACTGGGGATAGCAAGAAAATGGGGCAGCACGCAAACTCCATCCTTTAAGGAATGGATAGAGCTGATCAGAAAGGTAAAAGCTTGGGAAAAAATCAGCCATACCAGAAAGGGATCTTTATATAGATGGAGTAAGATTTGGATGGAAGGGGGGAAAAAGTTCCAAGAATTGTGATAAAGATTTAAAAAATTAAAAAAAAAGAAAAGAACATCTGTTGTCCAGCCATATAAAGTCTAGGGTAAATACAGGCAGTCCCTGGGTTACGTACAAGATAGGTTCCATAGGTTTGTTCTTAAGTTGAATTTGTATGTAAGTCGGAACTGTATAGAAAGAGAGGTCACAGTGGGCAGGGGGCTCTGTCTTTAACTAGGGGTCCTCTGTAAGACGGGTGTCCTTAAGTAGACGAAAGCCGGTACAATACTCTCACACCTTTCTAGTTACTAGTTCCTGGTATTTAGTAAGCCAACAGTTTTACTGGATAAAATCCTAAAATTTTGTCAACCCCTGAACAGCCTTTCTAGTCTTTTCGCTGCCCAAGGAGGAAATTAAATTTGCTGCCCCCCACAGTACCCATGACCACCTGATGAATTTCGCCCACTGAAGTTACAGACAAATCTTTAAAAAACGTCTGCAACATTACTAACTTACATCAGTTCACAATCGGTATGCAGGATTACTGGCACTCTGTGACTGACCCTATATATGCTGAGTAGTGTTAAGTCAGTTTGTCGAAATGCAGGTTCAATGGGTGCAGCCAAACATCAGGGAAAAATTTGTTCCACCAAAAATTGACCCTGAAAACAAATTTTAACACCCAAAAATGTCTGTAAAATGGAGATAGTAAGGGGTAGAGGAAAAAAATTTAAATAGGAAAAATTAAAATAACATAACCTTAAAAAATCCAGAAATAATAAAAATAATGAATACAAAAATATTGAATGCAGTTAAAGGACATCTACTGTCAGTTTTACTAGTGGTAGACTGTCACCAATGTCATACTCGTTACCTTGGGGATTGACTGGAACCGGTTTTCTTATGTTCTTGAATGTCAATTACACCAAAAAATCTACTTAATAAAAATATGCTAATAAACGTCACCCAGCTGTCAGCAAATTTTGCGGTCTCCGGTGGGTTTGCGCAAGGTGTATCGCATATGCAAGAGATTTGCAGGCAGCCGGGTGATGTCACTGGGAGGTTCAAAGGAGGAATTTTTATGAAGGGGGTGTGCATAATTTATTAGTGGACGGAGCCAGGAGACGCTCGCTTGACTTCGGCTCATCAGCATATTTTTATAAAGTTGATTTTTTTTGGTAATACAGAAAACCAGACACAGGTAACCCCTAAGGTAATAAGCATGACATTGGTGACAATCTTCCACCAGATTACAGTTGTCTTTAATGTTTAGCGCTAGAAGATGGTATGGGTAGTGATTAAAGATGAGCGTCCCACAGGACTGAAAGTTGAAGTCTGCTCATCTCCAGTAGTGATGAGTGGACCCAGCCAGCACTGTCTATGGGAGAAGAGGCAGCTAGAATGACAGTGAGGGACAGCTGGACATTTTAGTGAAGCATATGTATTCCAAGAATGGAGAGGCCATACGAAGTAATAAATGTGGTGCAAACTCCGACTAACATGGCCATTTAGGTGAACATTTTTTATGGTTTTTCAGACTCAGTGCAGACACTTTATAAATACATGTATAAGCAGTTCACACAATCTTTCTAGTGTAAAGTCAGACAAGTTCTGTGGCTGTTGTGACTAACCAAAAAAAAAACCCCCAAAACATTGAAACACCTGATTTCCTCTGCTGCTTTGATTGTCTAAGCCTCTACCACCACCTACCAAGTGACAAAGCCACCTGTCTGCCTCACAAGGCGCACATCAAAACTCATATGTCGACAAACAAGCATGGGTTTACGTCTTTTTAACTGCCCACTGGGTGGGCAACATCCCCCACCGGGGCCTTGCCCTTTCTTGGGGCCTAGTGACAGCCGCAGCCCAGAATACCGAAGTGGCTGGTGATTGCGGCCTAGGGCACGCTGATGTCATGGTGCGTGGTGTCCAGCAGGTGGTGTGTGCAAGAAATATGGAGGGAGAGGCTGATGTACTGGTTCTCTCTGGGGCATCCCCTGATTGTCTGTAAAATATGTTCCTGGGTAATGGGAAGCCCGTGGTGGTAGACAGCAGTATCCAGGGATCAGACGGCGGAAACGTTGTGCAAATCAACTAACGGTTCTGTGTTGAACAACAAGTAGCAGGCAACAGGCCTAAATGGTCAAACAGCAGATTATGGTACTGGAGTGGTCGTGGAGAGTGGTCCTCAGGAATTGTGCACCAGCCTGGTAGTAGATGCAGGCTGGGATAATTGAGATGGAGCTGTGTCCAAACTGTGGAAGCTGCAGCTCTGGATTAGAGTCTCCTGAGTTCCAGGGATTGGGTTCTGTGGCAGCACTGAAGGTGTACTCCACACTCTATCTCTCTCTTCACTCTGACTCTGCAGACTGGGCTGCTGACAGACTCTGAAGGACAGACTTCTGAGAAGGAGCATGAGATCTGGGACCATGTGCTCCCACTGAACAAGGGTTTTATACTCCCCTGGTCAGGTGGTAGCACCTCTTCAATCACACTCCAGTTTACAATACAGCCACATAAATGGATAACATCTTTCCAGGCAGAGGCTACAGCTGCAGATTACCTGAAATCTCCCTGCATTATCCCTTGGGTGAGTTGCACAGGCTCACCAAATGGATCCTGACAGGTAGAGGGCCCTATTCGCAACTACCCCCTTGCCTATACGTTTGCAGGGGTGTTGCAAATGTAGTGGCTACTGGGCACTAGGTAGGAATCACTGGGAAGCACATACTTCTACCACCGAGGATTGCTGGACATCACTTTTTGCCTCCGGTTGCCTCTTCCTCCTCCTCTGCTTCCTCATCTAGTCAGTGCTTGTGTGTCACCACCAGTTTAAGCACAGCCATGGGGAACTATTTATGAAAACAGAAACTTTTTAGAAAAAGAGAAACTTTTAACAAAAACAGAACTTTTATAAAGAAACAAACTTTTTAAACAAACAAAAACAATTTACAGAAAGTTTTGTTCCCATGGCCAACATGCCTTTTGCGGGAGACGGGAGCGGAGGTATACGGCGAGTGGGAACACAGTGTCGGCCGGCAGCACGGTGGGCGGGAGTTCGATTCAGCACAGTGCCGGACGGAGCAATGAAACGCTGAGCGGGAGTTTGATGCCGGCCAGCAGGGAGGGGGGGGGGGGGGGGGGGGGGGCTTGGGCAGGGGGGGGTTGGTTGGACAGGCGCACACTGCCGGTGGGAGCAGAGGGAGGTTGAACCAGGAGCAGAGGTATGCGGGGAGTGGGAGCACAGTGTCGGCCGGAGACCTGAAGCACAATGCAGGACGGTGGGGAGGGTGGCAGAAGCGAGGTTCGGGAGGGAGGTGGGTTCACGGTGCCGTCAGTGGCGGGGAGTATAGTGCCGGATGCATGGTGCCGCCCCCTCGCCGAGTAGGAGGCGCGCTGCCTGAGGCAAGATGCTCAACTCGCCTCATGGCAGGTGCGCCATGGTCAGTAGCTGCATGTAGATGTGTCAGTAACTGTGTGTGCATGTAGATTATGTGTCAGTAGCTGTGTGTGTATGTAGGTCATGTGTCGGTAATGTGTGTGTAGGGGGTAGCTTGCTGATCCGTATGGGGTCACGGATCATGAGAAAGGGGAACCGTAGTAGCACAAATTACGTGCTCACTGATGCTCCATTCATTGTGTATGGCACTGATGGAGATAGCCGAGAACGGTGCTCAGGTATCTCTGCCAGTGCCATACACAATGAATACAGAGATGAGAAGAGCAGCAGCTCTTTCAATTTGCAATACAAAGAACCCCATTCTCTTGATCCGCAGAGGACTCAATGGAATAGTTGCACTAACCATGGTTTATAACTATACTTGACCTGATATGGGGGGGATGGGGAATGCTTGGGGGCGTCTTCCTATAGTTCGCCTCAGGCAGCAGAGGGGCTAGGTTCACCCCTGAACACACCCTTAATGGCCTCCCTAAACTTATATTACTCCGTAATTTGACCCACAAATGAGGCTCCCTTCTTTCAAATCCCACTTGCAATGCCCCCTTATAGTAAGCCATATGTATAATGTCCCCTTCCTTTAGCCCTCACTTGTAATTCCTTCTTCTATGTAGCCATCCCTCTCATATACCAAATTGTGACCTCCTCTTAACCCATATTTGCTGAGAAATTAAAAAACATTTACACCCCTCATCAGGTCTCCTCTTTGATGGAAAAAGATATTTATTATTTTTTGTGTTTTGTTTATAGCTGTCTGTATCTGTTTTAAGAAAAAAATGTCACAATTACCATCACTTTAGAGGATCTATTGATCTTAAATGCTTTGATAAAAGAATTGGACTGCACAGTGCAAATACACATGGCAGCATTAATTATGATTTGATTTGTATGAAGCCATAAGAGAGGCATAAGGCCATGACTATGTCTTTAGGTCTATACCAAAGCCAAAGGTCAAGATGTACAAACATTTCCTATAGAGTTTGAAGAGCTGCAATACTGCTTGCATCATTTCACTGTAAATGAAGTCCATTGAACTCTACTAAAGGGTACAGAGACCGCTATTTACGTAAAAGTATTCAATGACAAAAGTAAATGAACCAGTTTATTCTGGGTATATGTAGTAAACTGTATAGATTTTACAGTATAGCTTCTGTAGGTATTTGTTTATAGGATTTCATTTGAGGTGAATAAATGAAATAAAATGCGCTGAATGGAATAAAATTGGATTTTAAACACTTTAGAGTGTTGTGTAATAGGAGGATATTAAGATAGAGCAGATCGCCATGGAATCACTTGTATTCACAACGGCTTTGGGGCCCATACTGTACTCTTTCCCCTTCTTTCTGACCTACTGTAGACAGGGCCATATTTTAATATGTTTCTGCCCTAAGCATAGAGACTTTAAAGGAAATGTACCATCAATGTCAAGCATGATAAACCAGAGACACTTTTTTATATCCACGCACCATGACTGGGTAACCTCCTTGAGATATGCTATCTATGGCCTCCATCACCTTCCAGGAACTCCACATATCATATACATATATGGTGTCTCTGGTCCTGTACCAGCAGTAGGTTCAACCTGTGAAGCAGGACCTTGCATAGTCCGTTCACATACGACTCTACAAAAGACCTCACTACAGCTGGCTAAAGCAGTGGAGTAAGATCCTCCCTATGATAAATCTGCCCATAGTCCTCTACAAGAGGAAGATTTTGTTGTAAATGATTAGTAAAATTGTATGTGCAATATTCTGACTCCTCCATTTTTAGAATTGATGAGAACTGAGTTTTACAAATAAACTAAGTTTTAAAGGGGTATTCCTTGTCTGGGATTCCTCATCCAGATTCATTAATCTATCCATATAAACATTCTTCAATTGGATGTCATTAAAAGAATGTTCCTGTGTGAGATAATTTCTCATAAATGTAGTCATATGGTCCCTAGAAACCAGACGCCTCCATGGATACGGCCACCCCCTTTATAGAAATTATCTTCACACAGGAACATTTTTTAAAAACTCCAATTGAGAAATGTTTGCATATGGCAATTAATTAAATTTAACTGCCCAGATGGGAATACCCCTTTAGGTGTTGGTTCCACTATAAAAAATATATGTAGTACAGTGTATTCAAATTTGTGCAAAGTCCCGTTGTTATAAAAGCAAGAGGGGGCCATAGCTCAAATGTTTGGATTCTTGACCCAACTACTTCACATAGAGACTATAGTGCTGTAGATAAGATCTTCTGCCAGTGTATCCAGCACTTATCACAAGATGGCTGTGCTGTGATGTAACTGCGAGGTTGTAGCAGAAGACCAGTCTCTTCCCCCTTTATCTTCCTGACTAAACTATGCTGTCATAATCTCTATAACATTTATTTTAGACGCTCCATGTTCAGTAGTTCTCACATGCCCTGTTCGACATAGATGTGTTCTGTTGCTGCTTACAACTAACTTCACAGTATCACAACTACATTTTCACACAAACACACATCACCATGATTGACAGTTAATTTCACAGGGCAATTAGCAGACACACTCAATTAAGGAGTGGCTCTGTGAGTGGGGACCACAGACCACTTCTCAGTACAATGCTTTTGTGCTGATGTTTTTGGTACATTTTGAATGTGTGCTGCATTCACACACGTGGTACATTAGACGGACTCTACCACCCACACAAGTGGCTTCGGTATTCAGCTCCTTCAGGATGGCAATGCAAGCTATGGCAGAAGGTTTGCTGTGTCTGTTTGGTAGTGTGCCAGAGGCAGAGGGCTAACAAGAATAGGCCTGTACATCAGGGTACTAAAGGTGCAATACTCCAGCAGCAGGACTACAACCTCTGCCTTTGTGCATGAGGACAGGAGAAGCATTGCCTGAGCCCTGCAAAATGACCTTCAACAGCCTCAAATGTGCATTTGTCTGCATAAATGGTTAGAAAACCTGACTCCATTAGTATTGGTATGAGGCCCGACATCCCAGGATCGGGCTAACCTGGAATTTGCCAGAGAACCTGCCCCTGTTCTCTTCACAGATGAAGCAGGTTCAGCTAGGCACATGTGACAAGACATGACAGTCTGGAGACACTGGTGAGAGCGATCTGCTGCCTACAACATGACAGGTTTGGCAGTGGGTCAGTATGGTGAGGGGTGGCATTTCTTTGGAGAGCCACCAGCCCTCCATGTTCTTGCCAGAAGTAGCCCCAATGCTATTAGGTACCGAGATGAAATAGACAATGCGTGACCGCTTGCTAATTCCTGATTATTGAATCCAATTGAGCACATCTGAGACATCATGTCTTGCTCCATCCATCAACATCAAGTTTGCACCACCAGTTTAGGAGTTGGCTGATGCTTTAGTCCAGGTCAGGGCGGGCATTTCATCAAGTTGGATCAGCCAGTAGTGTATTTTTGTGGGCGGTTTACCTGGCCTGAATTGCTTAATAAATGTGATTTCCTTTATTATCGGTGCATGGTACAGGGCAGTTGCGGGGCCTGGCGATGGGCCGTTTCGCGCTTACTAGCGCTTTCTTAAACCGTTGAGGTCTGAGGGTCAACGGTTTGAGAAAGCGCTATAAGCGCGAAACGGCCCGCGCCAGGCCCCGCAACTCCCTGTACTGATAATAAAGGACTATTGCACGTTATGGTGAGTGCTGTCGACCCATAGGGACTTTTACCTCAGGACGCACCATTGGAAAGCAGATGACCACCGGTATTCTATAAGAACTGGATAGTGCCCAGCAATCTCTTCATTTGTATAAATTTGATTTCCATTAATGATTTTTTCAGTGATTTTGTTGTTAGCACATTCAACTTTGTACAGAACAATGTATTCAGTGTGAATATTTGATTAATTCGGATCTAGGATTTGTCATTTGAGTGCTCCCTTTTTTTTGAGCAGTGTATTTGCAATGTGCTACTTGTGCCCCAATGTAACATGTATTTTATTTGCCAATGAAAGATTCTTTTTGATACCAATTAATGGTTCTTTGACCTAGCTTGGCCTACTAGTACAATTGCAATAATAACCACAAACAGATCTCCTAGAAAGCTGCATCAGACTTGGGTTTGATGGGCCAGAGAATAATGGAGTCCATTTACAAGGGTCGCGCTACTCATTTCCGTTGGACTGTGCGACTTTTCAGGATTTCACAGCTCGCACAGGTATTTAACAAGTGTCTGAACGGGGGTTTTTGGTGCAATGTGTTTTTTGGCTTGCATGCACGCAATTTAGGGGGCGTTTCATCAGATGATTCGACAGATTTGGACTGAGCTCGGATTAACTTTCAAATTGTGTTGCAAGCCCAACACACTTACATGCAACATCATAAAGATGGTGAAATTTTTTGACCTGAGTGGGAAGCCGACATATGCAGGATAAGCGACATTCAGTGAACTCCGGGGACTGGGGTAAATACAGTGGCCCCATGTGCTACTTGTGCCCCAATGTAACATGTATTTTATTTGCCAATGAAGGATGCTTTCTGATACCAATTAATGGTTCGTCTTTGACCTAGCTTTGCCCTACTAGTACAATTGCCATAATAACCACAAACAGATCTGCTAAGAAAGCTGCATCAGACTTGGGTTTGATGGGCCAGAGATAATGGAGCTCATTTACTAAGGGCCGCGCTACTCAGTTTCGTTGGACTGTGCGACTTTTTCAGGGATTTCACAGCTCGCACAGGTATTTAACAAGTGTCTGAGCTGGGGTTTTGGTGCAAGGGATTGTTTTTTGGCTTGCATGCACGCAATTTAGGGGGCGTTTCGTCAGATGATCCGACAGATTTGGACTGAGCTCGGGATTTAACTTTCAAATTGTGTCGCAAGCCCAAACACTTACATGCAACATCATAAAGATGGTGAAATTTTTTGGACCTGAGCGGGATAAGCGACATATGCAGGATAAGCGACATATTTAGTGAACTCCGGGGACGGGGTAAATAAAGGTGCCCCAATGTTCTTGAAAGCCTCTACATCCACAGAACTACTTTGTAGATTGTATATTATAGCATAATATTTGTGTATTAACTAGAGATGAGCGAGCACTAAAATGCTTGGGTACTTGTTATTCGAGACAAACTTTTCCCGATGCTCGAGTGCTCGTCTCGAATAACGAGCCCCATTGAAGTCAATGGGAGACTTGAGCATTTTTCAAGGGGACCAAGGCTCTGCACAGGGAAGCTTGGCCAAACACATGGGAACCTCAGAAGGATGGAAACACCATGGAAATGGACAGGAAACAGCAGGGGCAGCACCGGCGTACCCTCACTGACCAGATGTACCGGCGTACCCTCACTGACCGGATGTACCGGCGCACACTCTCTGACCGGATGTACCGGTGCACCCTCCCTGACCGGATCTACTGGCGCACCCTCACTGACCGAATCTCACTCGCTGCTCCCAGGTGTCAGGGGAAGCTCCGGGTACTGGTGCCCCCTGCAGCCTGTGTGTATGAGATACTCCTATGCACGTGACTGACAGCCTGGATAATGATGTGACACTCCTGGTGCTGGGGCCCCCTGCAGTCTGTGTGTGTATGAGATACTCCTATACACATCATTGACAGCCTGTATAATGATGTGACACTCCTGGTGCTGGCGCCCCCTACAGCCTGTGTGTGTTTATGAGATGCTCCTATACACATGGCTAACAGCCTGTATAATGATGTGACACACCTGGTGCTGGCGCCCCCTACAGCCTGTGTGTGTATGAGATGCTCCTATACACATGGCTAACCGCCTGTATAATGATGTGACACTCCTGGTGCTGGTGCCCCCTAAAGCCTGTGTGTGTGTATGAGATACTCCTATACACATGACTGACAGCCTGTATAATGATGTGACACTCCTGGTGCTGGCGCCCCCTACAGCCTGTGTGTGTATGAGATGCTCCCATACACATGGCTGACAGCCTGTATAATGATGTGACACTCCTGGCGATGGCGCCCCCTGCAGCCTGTGTGTGTATGAGATTCTCCTATACACATGCCTGCATCATGTAGCAGTTGTAAAAGCCAGACATACTGTTACTCCTATACACAACTTGTGTAGCTGATGCCTGTGTCTCTCACAGGCAGCAGATAAAGCACAGACACCAGCAATGCTTTACTATACATTACACACAGACATGAGAGGGGTTACAGGGGTGACATCACTTTCTCTCTCCATGTGCTCAGCCTCATTTACATAATAAAGAATAGATGATTTTATAATGATTAATGTATGAATTGACTAGATAAATGGAACTGGAAATCAAAGCTCATATGGCTTGACATGGGTTCAGACACTGAGAGGTTTGGAGATAAACAAGACTTTTGTGATTTGTGTAGATGATCACAGAAATGCAGCTTTCTCGAGAAGATGTCATAACGTTTGCCTTAGCCAAATTCATATAAGTAGCTCCTTGTACCCATCATGCAGTTCTGCTTTGTAGGACAATGAAAATTTGCCCCTGGGATTCTTTTGAGACAAAACGCCACTTCCACCAATAAGGGGAAGCACCAACCTTCAAAGATCTCCCTGCAGAGCGACAAAGCCTTCTTTTCAGAGAGAGTAAAACCGTTTCAGCTTCATAAATCCAGACCTTTGCATTCAATCATTGCTTAGAGCAGAGATGGAAGCGCCGAAGAGAAGTTTGGAATAAAATATTGGTAGAAATTAGCAAAATTTAGGAACAACTGAATGGCAGGAAGACTCCAAATCCGTCCTTTACTTGCTTATTGGACCGTCCTATGGGAAATGAGGACTTCAAAGAATGGCGCATACTGTGGAGGCGGATCAGGAAGCGTTGTCATGTATTGTTACTTTTTTGCTCCAATAAAGTTTTTATTAATCTCGGAAAGAGATGACATGATTAATTTATATAAAAGGTTCATACAAAATGGTGGAAAGTTGTTCTAGGTTAAATCAAATCAAAGAAACAATTAGGTGCGACAGAGAGCACGAAATGTGTTTATTAAGTTACTTAAGTGAAAATTCCTTCAAAATTTTCTCCTTCTTTTCATTTTTTAGGTTCTATAGATACAGGACTCCCAGAGGTTTCTCCTAAAGATGATCCTTTCCATCAATGATCCACCAGGGATCCGGGGAGAAGGACAGAGAGCAGATGCGGCAGGATCCTGGAGCTCACCCTGGAGATGATCTCCTTGATAACGCGAGAGGTGAGAGTCTCCAGGACACGGCTCTGATCTCTAGGAATAACAGGGGAAATAACTGGAGAGGTGAAGGATTCTAGGATATGGTTAGTGATCAGTGTCTCCCCATCACAGGATTACAACAGTTAGTGAAGAAGTCGGGCTGCGAGTGTGTGTGCCCCCCGTGTGGTGGCGGAGGATGGACCCAGAGCCCATCAACCGAGCCTCCATCATTCACTGATACTGAGCAGAAGATCCTAGATTCCTCCAGGATCACTGAGCGCTGGAGCGGAGAGGCGAGCGCCGGGGAATGCGGGACAGTTACAAATCCAAGGGAGGGTGTCTGGGTGAAATGTGTCATGTGTGGTTGTAGGTTCTATAAGGTGTCAGGACGTCACTGTCTATTTCTCCATGGAGGAGTGGGAGTATAGAAGGACACAAGGACCAGTACAAGGACTCATGATGGAGGACCACCAGCCCCCTCAATCACCAGGTAAGAGGAGACTTCCTGATTCTAGCAGGTACAGAGCAGGTGTGAGGTCACCTCCTCTCCTCTCATACATCACAATAGACAATGTTCAGTCACTGTGTATATTACCCCATAGAGATTTGACCAGTCCAGAGAAATCCAGAACCAGAGAGATGTGCCAGTCACTGGAGATTCCCGAGATATTACACAGGAACCAGATGAGAGAGATGTCCCAGTCCTGAGATTCCCGGGATATTAAAGAACCAGAGAGATTCCTAAGTCCTGGGAGATTCCGAGATATAACAGGAACCATGAGAGATGTCCCCGTCTCGGAGATTCCCGAGATATATTCAAGAGGAACCAGAGAGAGTGTCCCAGTCCTGGAGATTCCCGCGGAATACACAGGAACCAGAGAGGTCCCGTCCTGGAGATTCCCGAGATTAACACAGGAACAGAGAGATGCCCAGTCCATGGAGATTCACGGGATATCAAAAAGGACCAGAGAGATGTCCCAGTCCTGAAGTTCCCGGATATCAATAAGAGGAACACAGAGAGATGTCCAGTCTGGAAGATTCCCAAGACTATTAACAGAGGAACCGGCAGGAGAACGTCCCCGGGATCATCAGGTAGGTGGAGCTGAGGTTCCTGTGATCCTCTATAGATGGATGTTAATGAGCTACTACTTCTCCAGTCAGCAGTGGGTGGAGGGTCTATGGGGATGACGTTGTTGTCGTTACGGTACATAATATCAAATGGCTAGAAGAGCACGAGAGAAGTGAATATTTCTCCTGGTGTCATGCGTCTCCACCTCAGGATCGGGTCAATCGGGTTATGCAGTAATATAACCGGAACATGATGTTGATGTGGAAAATATTGGGATGAATGTGGATCCTGTCTCCTCCTGCAGGAGTTATTCCCTTATTCCTGGTTCTGAGAGGTTTCTGTCCATCACTTGGATATAAGAGAATCTCTGGAGACATTCCTGTTTTCCAGGTCCTTCAGGGTGGCTTTCCAGGAAAGTTGTGGTGGAAGGCAGGAGCGGAGAGGAAATCCCCCATCAGTGACAGAGGAGGGTAAGAGCCTTTCATGTATCTTGTGGGTTATTCTTCCCTTATACATTACACACTTGGGGTTGCTGTAAGTTGATGTCCTTTTAAGGATTCTTGTCTCCCTGATGGGTGTTTGTGTTCTTCCTTTGTGGGTTACTTGCTGACCCTTATCGCATGCAAAACAAAAAAGAAGCGCTGTCTGTGCCTCTTCCATTCTCATTTCCCATCTACTTAACTGCCACGGGTGCTCCTGCGACCCCTGCCCTCCAGTTGGTATATTTCCCATTTATCTGGATTACGCCAGAGCAGGGTAGCCTTCGTAACAACTCTAGGTGCATCATACGTAGTGTTGGCAGGGTAGCCTTCGTAACAACTCTAGGTGCATCATACGTAGTGTTGGCAGATTGTCTCGGGGTAACCAGAAACTGTGTGTCTCTAGCATAGGCAATAATGGGCCCTTTACCACCAAATACTGTAGGATTCGCCCCAAAGATTCCTCCCGTGTTCTGTCGTCCCAACTTTTAAAATGTTGACGCTGAACAGCCAGAGAATATGCCTGGGGATTACGGAGTGCCAAGCCTCCCTCATTCTTGGGTATCTGCAACGTTTCCAGTTTGATCCTCGAAACTTCCTTCCCCCAAATAAAACCTCTGAAAATACAATGATATTTTTGAATACATACTGAACGATCCAAATGGGGGAATTATTTAATACATATTGAAGTTTTGACTTTGCCTAGTAACACTTGCGTGCTCGTAGTGCTGCCAACTCCTGAGTGTGTACATGACAGTCTCGTGTTTGGGGTGTAAGTCAGAGATCCTGCCTTCTATTAGAGTGGTGCGCTCAGAAAATTTCTGCAAGTCATGACGGATAATGGCCAGTTCTCATCAGTATGGCCAACTTTTCGCTGCAAGGAGGATAAGGTTACTCCACATTGTTTGGCGACCCAGAAGACATCCCGCAAAGTTGGCTCTGAAGGATCGGGGTCTTGAGTCAGAGTGACACCCCGAAGGGTCAGCGTCCCCCCATGTGGACATAGCACACTGCTCATCATGCTGTGGGGGTTGTGATCCAGTTGAATTGGGAGGAGATGCTGTGCCAGGATCTCCAATGTCCTCCAGAGAGGCTGAGTGGGACAACTGAAGAGATTTGAGGGCATATTGCCCCAGCCTCAGCGACACCTCTCGTGCCTCCCTCTGTGCAGCCCTATAGGTTCCTGCTGGCCCCTCTCCTTAGCTCCTTTATTGCCTCTCTGCTTGGTGGTTATCTTCGCTTGCAGGGAGTAATGTGTGAAGTTAGACTGCAACATTTGGTACAGAGGCCGGTTGATAATCTGGACAAGGTCCTCATACAGCAGTCTAACAGCAGAGCCCACTCATAACGCAACGGACGCTGTGTAAGTGTGTTTGAACGACTGGCACAAGTGCACTACAAAGTTGTCTTCAGATAATATACACTACAGAGTCCAGAATTGCTGAAGCTGTTAGCTGTGTGTGGAGCAGTAATGTAGTTGCAGCAGGCAGGGCCTGTGAGGGATAACCAAGACTGACTGTCAGGGAGACACAAGATGGTAGCAGTCTTTTCCCCCAGCACATGGGCCAAAATGGCTGGAGCTCCACAGTGACTGTGCAGAGCGCTTACATGGCCAGACAGCCACCAGCAGCTGCATGGCTGAATCCACCAGCCACAACAGAGAGCTGGCCACTCGCCACCCCAGGAGGAGGCAGCAAATGTAGGGTCGTCACACAACGGTGACTACGGGGCACCAGAGATTCATCTGCCGGCTGTTCCTCCACAGCCGCTACATGTCTAGGCCAAAATGGTGGCCGCTATTCAGAGTTCCTGCCAGCAGTGCACTGCAGCCTATGAGAACTCGATAAGTGGAGGAAACTGTAAGCGCCGGAGTCGGGTGCCTGGCAGGACACCACCCGGGGGGTCCCAGGTATGTTTGCCATTCTCTGGCAGTAAAGATGGGTGCTGATTCAGGATAGATGGAAGGAGCTCTCCTTAGCTGCGACCACTCATGTGCCCAGCCAGGCCACAGCCCCAACAATTGCTACCTCTGACATGAAAAGTGTTATGATTTTCTAAGAGAAGGCGGGGACACATCTGGCGGCATGTATCATAAATCTCAGTGCACAGAACCCAGAGAGTAAGGTAGAAGTTTTTGTAATGCTATGAACAAATGTCAGAGGAGTTCAAAATGTCTTACAGAGGCTTAGGAACCCCTGGCTTATTGGCCTGCAACCTCTACAGTTACACCATTGCGTCTGATTGTAACTGGATATGAGAAACCTCAAATGTATATGTTTTACCTGTATTTTTTTTTTTTTAAAGATGCAAGTACAAGAGTTTCCCATGGACATCCCCCCTCATCTCCAGGAGAAGAAGAAGACAATCATTCTAATACTTCCACAGAGGATGAATATCATGGTGATAAAAAGCTGTATTCATGCCCAGAATGTAAAAAGCATTTTACCCTGAAATCATGTCTTCTTGTCCATCAGAGAACTCACACAGGGGAGAGGCCATTTTCATGTACTGAATGTGGAATGTGTTTTATCCAGAAATCACACCTGGTTAGACATCAGAGAATTCACACAGGGGAGAAGCCATTTTCATGCAGTGAATGTGGGAAAAGTTTTACCCAGACATCAATTCTTGTGAGACATCAGATAACTCACACAACAGAGAAGCCGTTCTCATGTACTAAATGTGGAAAATGTTTCAATTGGAAATCAAGTCTTGTTATACATGAGAGAACACACACAGGAGAGATACCATTTCCATGCAGTGAATGTGGGAAATGTTTTAGTCGGAAATCAGAGCTTGTTACACATCTGAGAACTCACACAGGGGAGAAGCCATTTTTATGTACTGAATGTGGTAAATGTTTTAACAAAAAATCTAATTTTGTTAGACATAAGAGAATTCACGGAGAAGAGAAACCGTTTTCATGTCGACAATGTGGAAAATGTTTTACTCTGAAATCAGTTCTCGCTAAACATGAGATAATTCACACAGGGGAGAAGCCATTTTCATGTACAGAGTGTGGGAAAAGATTTATTAACAAATCGGATCTGTGTAGACATCAAAAAAGTCACACGGGGGAGAAGTCATTTTCATGTAATGAATGTGGGAAATGTTATAGTCAGAAAACGTCTCTTATTAGCCATCAGAGAACTCACACAGGAGAGAAGCCATTCTCATGTAATGAATGTGGGAAATGCTACATTTGGAAGTCGGGTCTTTTAAAACACCAAAGAATCCACACTGGGTAGAAACCATTTTCATGTAGTGAATGTGGAAATTTTTTTAGTGATAAATGGAATTTTGTTATACACCAGAGAACTCACACAGGGGAGAAGCCATGTTAATTTTCATAGTTCAAGAAATATGACCCAGTTTATATCTCTTTTGTCAGAGTTCCATCCTTAGGTTGACTTCTGCTGTTGTCTGCAGAAGATAAGACATCTTTGTGCTCAGATACATGATAGCCTTGGCCGGTAGAAATGTAGTAACGATCAGGCAACAAATGGTTTCTTAGGTGTGGGCTGTAGCACTGATGGCAACCGGAAGTCAAAATTGTATACAGTACAGACTGAAAGTTTGGAGACACCTTCTCATTCAAAGAGTTTTCTGTATTTTCATGACTATAAAAATTGTAGATTCCCGCTGAAGGCTTCAAAACTATGAATTATCACATGTGGAATTATTTACTGAACAGAAATGTGTGAAACAACTGAAAATATGTCTTATATTCAATGGTTCTTCAAAGTAGCCTTTATTATTAGGTGAGGTAGCAGAGCTGAGTGTGTCATTGTGTCTTATATACATCTCATGATTGGTTTCAACTCTCTTTTTTTCAATGTATCAGATTCTAGTAAGACTGTTCAGATGTGGTTAATAATCAGAAATAAAAGTGTAGATAAACCTGTACCCCTGATAATCTAAGCACATTGTCAGCACACAGCATCTCATAGCACAGAGGGATCATGAAGTGTCTGCTCAGCTTGTGCTCACCCTGCTGAATCTTACAGTAACCATCACTGATTGTTTTATAACTGTTTTTGATCCAATCAAAGTAAAACTGTGAAGTAAGAGGTTTAAAAACGATCTTTATTGTGTAAATATTCCCAGGGGATTAAAATGTGAGAACTTTATTTCATGGGAAAACCCTTTTAAGTGTTTTCTTCATAATGGCCGAGTGTTTGTGTCTCATATCAGTGGAGTTCTGGACTGTAGAAGTTGCAGGAATTGAGGTGTAACCACCATCCTGTGCCTCTAGAATTGTGCCCCAGTAGGGTCGTCACGGTCCAGGCTCCAGTTTATTGAAGGACGACTTGTCATTTAAATTGGTCCCATTACAGGTTGCACGGAACATTTGTTTTTCACCAGAAATAAAAAATTGCTGTTTGTTTTTTTTCTTATTTTTATGTGAATTCTGGCACGGAATATACAACATGTTATAACATATCTGACCATGTATAATACAATGGATGGTAATCCTTCATGCATGCATATAACCACAGCATCTCATCAGTGCATTACTGAGGTCCTGACTCTTCCAATAACACTTGAGTGTCGAGCCAGGACATCATGGGATACACCTACAGCCTCTATCCTCATGCACACCTAGCATAGCTCATTGTTAACCACTATGGTTAAAGGGAACCTGTCATCAGGTCACCTGTCAGGTTGCAGAAGCCCATTACAGGTGCAGTGCACGTATGTCTTTTTGCTTTCTACGAACATTTGCATTACAGCAGTCTGCAGCACAGACAAGTCACATGTTGTTTTTTAAAATGCATCCAAAGCCCAGCCCCTGGGACTTCACAGAGGATACTGTCAGGGAGCAAGGTAAGTTATAACTCACAATTATATTGTAATAAGCAAATGCTTAGAGAAGGTAGAAAGGCAGATTTGCCATCCAGGTGTAATGGGCTCTTGCAACTAGTGACAGGTTCCCTTTACCCACCCTGTTTGAGCCCTGTGTAATGCACACTCTGGGAAAAGATTAGAACCATAGACAAAGGCAATGGGTGCTAACACTAAACCCACTTCCCATCTTTCTCGATTAACTCCTAGAGACAGCTAAGAGACATTCCCTCCCTGTGCCAAAGTACGAAACATGGAGACAAAAACAATAAAAAAAGAAATCTCCAGAGTCTGAGGGCAAACACAGTACAAAATCAGAGGTCATCAGACATAGTGTGAATACAGGCACAGTGTCAAAATACCAGTGTACAGGGGAAACAGGATACCAGGTGCTAACTACAATCCAATCAATGGACAGCCTAAAGCAGTAAAAAAAGATTCATAAAACATTCTGTAAAACACAAGGAGGGTCTCTGGTCACATCTCCCAAAGCACTTCTGCCTCATTTACATTTCAGGGTCTGTCTAGGCTTTAAAAATGTATAGCAGGGCTTATACGCCCGCCCGGTACAGCATCATCTACAATGTGAATCAGTTGGATGGGAGCAGCTGCCTCTGTAAACGGACAAGGCAGTGACAAGCAAGAGTGCCAGAGGAGGTAAGCATAAGCTTTTTATAGCTGTACCCTCCCTCCAACCTGCTATATAGTTTTTGTAAAGCTGGGGATACAAAGTGAGGCAAAGCACGTGCCAGGTGGTGGTGTCCACCTCTGGTCTCTATGTATTTAGTATGTGTCCCTTGTCCTTGACCATCCAAGAACATTCCAGACGAAGACAGCAGAACCTCTGTCTTTATTGTGCCAGCCCGGAACACTTTCATGGGACTTGCCCTGTCCGTCCTCAGCTTCCCTAGGGTTTTTGGAGAACCGTCTCTAGGTGAGAACAAAGCTTTTCCACGTCTGAACATTCCAGTTTTGCTCAGCTCTGGCACAGCTAACCAGTTCCAGGTTTCTGCTTTCTTGGATTCTGGTTCTGCTGGCAACTTTGTTGATGCTGCTCTGGTCTCCAGCATCATTTCCCTATGCTTTGCTTCGAGAAGCACCTGGCCATCTCCTCTGTTAGAGGCCAAATTCTCTCCGGTCCAGTACCGCACTGAGCCTTTGTTCCTGCAAGTCTGAGCACTTCATAGAGACTGTCTTTCGACGTGCTACCTCGGTCCACGTCTTCGCTCCTGTTGGGTCTTCCGGAAGACGGGGGTTATTCTTTGTTGGGGACCAGATTGCCAGTCTTGCTGTATGGTGGTTCCTCATCCTGTACCTGTCTTGGTCTCTTCTGTGGTCTTCAAGCCTCTGGAGGGTCTCCGCCACGTGGGTCGGGTGTACCCAGTGCCGGTGCCCGAAACTGCAGCATTGTTGACTTGCATCTAAGAACCTGCAGAGGGGGTTCATACGTAAATCTTCTCCGGCCGGTACAGGCTTATGGGTCACTCCGTCCATGCATAGACTATCGCGGTTTTAACAAGGTTACCGTTAAGAACCGCTATCCACTGCCATTGATCACTGAACTGTTCGACCGTCTACGTGGAGTCAAGGTCTTCTCCAAACGGGACCTCGTGGGGCCTAAACCTCATCCACAAAGATGACAAGTGGAACACCGCCTTTAATACTCACAATGTATTCTTCGAGTACCTGATTATGGCGTTAGGACTCTGTAACGCACCAGCAGTCTTTCAAGAATTTGTCAACGACATCTTCAGAAACTTGCTATATACCTTTGTCGTGGTCTATCTTGACGATATCCTGGTGTTCTCTACGGACCTTGAATCCCATTGGTCCCACGTACAGCAAGTCATCAGTTGTTTAAGAGCCAATCATCTCTATGCTAAACTTGAGAAGTGCCAGTTCTATCAGAAGAGTCTTCCCTTACTCGGCTATATTATCTCTGACAGGCGCCTACAGATGGATCCAGCCAAATTGTCTGCAGTTCTTCAATGGCCTCGCCCAGTAGGACTCCATGCAATATAACGATTCCTGGGCTTTGCAAATTACTACTGGAAGTTAGTCCACACTTCTCCTCTCTTATATCCCCCAATGAGGCACCCACCAAGAGTGGCCTCCGGCAGCTAAAGAGGCCTTCTCTAAATTAAAGTCTACCTTTGCCTCAGACACAGTTCTCACATGGCCTGATACAGAGAAGGGCCAGTGTTCACCCAGAAATGGCCAAACTCTCCCTTACGGGTTTTTCGCAAAGACTTTCTCCTCCACAGAGAGGAATTACTCTATAGGGGATCGGGAACTATTGGCAATAAAACTCGCTTTAGAAGAGTGGCTTTGTCTCCTGGAGGGAGCTAATTTTTCAGTCTGCATATACACAGATCACAAGAACATCCAGACCGCTCAGCAACTCAACCCACAACAAGCTCACTGGTCACGCTTCTTTTTCAATTTCAATTTCCCTATCCATTTCCGTCCGACTGAAAAGAACATCAAGGCTGACGCTCTCTCTCGTGCCTAAGATGTCAAGGGGTGGACCATCGGCAGCTACCTTCTGGTAAAACCTACGTCCGGCCTGCTCTACGGAAGAGGATTCTTACTTGGGGACATTGCTCAAGTGTGGCTGGGCACCCTTGGTTGCAGCACTCTGTCGTCCCCATTTACCATTTCTATTGGTGGCCAGATCTGGTCAAGGATTTACGGGACTTTGTGGGCTCCTGAACTTCCTGTGCATGTAATAAGCCGTCTCATCTGAAACCTGCTAGTCTTCTTCAGCCAATACCCAGCTGCCCGTGGACTCACGTGGCTATGGACTTCATACAGGACCTTCCTCTTCCTCTGGCCAAACCGTCATCTGGGTGGTAACTGACCGTTTTTCCAAAATGTCCCATTTTGTTCCTCTGCCAGTTCTGCCATCTTCTGCACGTCTTGCCAGCCAATTCTTCCATCACATCTTCCGGCTCCATCGACTTCCCCATCACATCGTTTCTGATCAGGGGTTCATGTTGTCTCTAAATTCTGGCGATCCCTCTGTGACCAGCTTCAAGTAAAATTGGACTTTTCTTCCGCCTATCACCCACAGTCTAATGGTCAGGTGGAAAGAGTTAACAAGACTCTTGGCTGATATCTCTGTCATTTTGTTTCTGCCCCTCAGGACGACTGGTCCTCTCTGTTGCCATGGGCAGAGGTTTTTTTTATTACTCTCTGGATTCAGCATCTGTTGGCTCAGCTCCATTCTTCATCAATTATGGACTGCACCCATGCCCTCCTCTTCCTCTACCTGTGTCCTCGGATGTTCCTGCAGTTGAGTTGTTGGTACAGGATCTGAATTTCATTTGGGAGCAGATTCGCCTTTCCTTGCTACAGGCTTCTGCTCGAACCAAGACACTTGGTCACATTCCCTGCCCACCCCCCTCCTGCATCAGGATCAGGGAACAAGGAAACTGTTTAAATATTTCTGTACTCCAAGGAATCAGGAATTACTTTAATTTGTACATTTATTTTATAACTGTTTTGCCGTGTTGTGTGTTATTTTATTTTGTAATTCTTTTATTTTAACATCATTTTGGAAGCACAACTTTTGTATTAAAGCTTTCACTTTAATTTTGGTCCCTATATGCTCTGCAAACTCATAGCTTTGTAAAGATTGATTAGCTGTGTGACTGCTAGAGAGCTGTGTGTGCATGTCTAGTGGTGCGACAAGGTGTCTGCTAGAGAGCTGTGTGTGCATGTCTACTGGTGCAACAAGGTGTCTGCTAGAGAGCTGTGTGTGCATGTCTAGTGGTGCGACAAGGTGTCTGCTAGAGAGCTGTGTGTGCATGTCTAGTGGTGCGACAAGGTATCTGCTAGAGAGCTGAGTGTGCATGTCTAGTGGTGTGACAAGGTGTCTGCAAGAGAACTGAGAGTGTATGTCTCGTGTTGTGACAATGTGACTGCTAGAGAGCTGAGCGTGCATGTCGAGTGGTGTGACAAGGTGTCAGCTAGAGGGCTGAGCGTGCATGTCTAGTGGTGTGACGATGTGTCTGCAAGAGAGCTGAGCGTGCATGTTGAGTGGTGTGACAAGGTGTCAGCTAGAGGGCTGAGCGTGCATGTCTAGTGGTGTGACGAGGTGTCTGCTAGTGAGCTGAGAGTACATGTCTAGTGGTGTGATGAGGTGGCTTGAGAGGCAGGAGGGATAATTATTGGTCCCAGGGTAAATTCAGTAAGTGGTGGCAACGGGTCTGGGGTGCTGGAGCTGCAGTGGTGAATTTATGCTCAATTTGTGTCCTGAGTGAAAGGTGAGCGCAAGGTTCAGTGGGCTAAATCAACCCCTACAGTCGCACCCCAAGTCACAAGAACGAGGCAGCACGTCATTAGTCTAATAAACAAAGACGCTAATAGTTTAGCATGGGTGTTTTCCTGGGGCCACTAGATGACACTTCTTAAAAAGTCTATTCTATCCACCCAAATGACAGTTTTCCCCTGGGAGACGGGTAAATCAGTCATGAAATCCATAGAAATATGTGTCCAGGGTGTTTCAGGCAGGTGGAGAGGTTGGGGGGACCCTCTGGGACTATTCAGGGGACCTTAGTCCTGGCAGATTCCCTTGAAGCTGCTACAAACCCCTGAACATCACGTGACCACAAGGTCCACCAGTGCCACCGATCTACCAGATAGCGGCACCCGTACCCGTGCAGATTACACCAATAACTTGTGATGACAGAGGTTCCTGTCATCAGCGTCTTCTACAATCATCTCATGCATGGGTGTAACTACAGCGGTAGCAGCCGCTATGGGGCCCACAGAGTCAGGGGCCCCCGTCATCCGACCTGACACAAATAATGGACGATGTGCACCATTATATTTATAATATACTGCAGATGTCAAGCATAACATATACTGTGATTTATATATGCAGTGATGTGTATATGGGGGTCGGTATACCCTGTAGGTGAATTGTGTTCATATGGTACTGGATGTGTATATGCACATGAGTGTATTTATATGTGTGAGTATACTAAATGTATATTTTTTAAGTAGGAAGGGAGGCCCCATGAAGAAGCCTGCTAGGGGGCCCTGTCTCTCCTAGTTACGCCACTGGTCTCATGTACATTTGTAGTCGGGCGCCTGAGACTATACAAAGGACACACAATGGCCGCCACATGTAGGGAATGGATTGTTCTTCTCTCATTATAATCTCCAGGGAAGTCGTGTAAACAGCAGAAAGATGACACCGAAAACCCACATGAAGAGGACGGAGAATCCAGGACTGAGCCCTGAGGAGACGGGAGAGATCCTGACATCACTAGAGAATAGGAGAGACCAGGAGGCTGCAGGGACCTTCAGTCAATGAGCGAGCCCCTGGAGGAGCTGGAGGTCCCCCGGCATCACACACTGCCCAACACCCAGGAGTCACCTCACTCATCACATGATCTATGACATCATCACAGGTCCTTCATCCAACACTTCCCCTCCATACACTCATCCTGCTGCTTCCTGTCCTCCTAGGAGACCCCGCCCCTCAGTGACATCACACTCCCCGGGTCACATGACTAGTGGATAGTGAGCAGGAGGCCCCGCCCCTCAGTGACATCACACTACCATGGTCACATGACTAGTGGATATTGAGCAGGAGGCCCCGCCCCTCAGTGACATCACACTCCTGGGGTCACATGACTAGTGGATAGTGACAGCGACGTGTTTTGAGGAGAGAAGAGGTAAGTGACCAGAGGAGGGACTACACTCCTCCCGCAATGCCTCCAGACACACACAACTTAATGGAGGGACTACAACGCCCATGCATGCTCCAGTAGCACACACACTATATGGGACTACAACTCCCAGCACTGCTCCGGAGCACATACACTATATGGATGGACTACAACTCCAGCATCTCTCAGAGCACAATACACTTATGGAGGGACTACAACTCCCCGCAATCTGCTCCAGGAGCGCACACACTATAGGAGGGACTACAACTCCCCAGCAGCTCCAGGAGTGCAACTACTGTTATGGAGGACTACAACTCCCAGCATGCTCCAGGCTCCACACACTATAATGGAGGGACTACAACTCCCAGCATTCTCCAACGAGCACAACTATCTGAGGGACTACAACTCCAGCATGCTCTCCACGAGCACAAACTATATGGAGGGACTACAACTCTCCGCATGCTCCAGTGACACACACACTATATGTTGAACTTGAGGACTCCACCCCAGCATGCTCCAGAAGCACCACCCACCTATAATTGAGGGACTACAACCCTCCACGCTCTCCAGGAGCCCATACACCTATATGGAGGGACTACAACTCCCAGCCTGTCCGGAGCACATACACTCTATATGAAGGGACTACAACTCCCAAGCATGCTCCAGGAGCACACACACTATTATGGAGGGAGGACTACAACTCCCAGCATTGGCCGCAGGAGCACACATGCACTATATGGAGGGACTACAACTCCCATCATGCTCCAGGAGCACACACTTATATGGAGGACTAACACTCCCAGACATGCTCCCGAGCACGCAACACTTTATATGGATGGACTACAACTACCCCCATCATGCTCCATCGGGAGCACAACACCACTATAGGGAGTGGCTACAACTCCCGCCATGCTCCCGGAGCATCACACACTATATGGGGGATCTACACTCCTCAGCATGCAATCCAGGACACACACACTATATGGACGGGACTACATTACTCCCAACATCTCCGAGGAGCACACACACTATATGGAGGGACTTACAACTCCAGCATGATCCGAACCTACACAAACTATATGAAAGGGAGTACAACTCCCAGCATGCTCCAGGAGCACACACACTATTATGGATGGACTACACCTCCCACGCATGCTCCAGGAACACACACTATATGGAGGGACTACAACTCCAAGCCTCCCTCCATGACCCACCATCTATATGAGGGACGTACAACTCCCAGCATGCATCCTAGGAGGACACACTACTATATGGGGGACTACAACTCCCAGCATGCATCCAGGAAGCACACACACTTATATGGAGGGACTACAACTCCCCGCATCATCATGGCAGCCACACACTATATGGTAGGGGACTACAACTCCCAGCTCTCCAGGAACACACCACACACTATATGGAGGGATCATTACAACTCCCAGCATCATATCCAGGAACACAACACACTATATGGAGGGACTACAACTCCCTGCAGTCATCCATAACACTACAACACTATTGAGGGACGACAACTCCCAGATTGCTCCAGGAACCCAACACTATGGACTACCTCCCCAGGTAGGAGGACTAGGCGACACAACTCCATGCATGCTTTTCCCGGACGCACACACTATATGGAGGCTGACTAAATTCCCCAGGCATGCCTCCAGGTAAGCCACAAACTGATATGGAGGGACTACACTCCCCAGCAGGCTCCAGACCACCACTATATGGAGGGACTAACAGACTCCCAGCATGCTCCAGGAGGCACCACACCTATGAGGGGTACTACAGCTCCCAGCATGCTGCCAGGAGCGCACACTATATGGAGGTACTACAGATCCCACATGCCTCCGGAGCACAACACTATATGGTCGAGGTACTACAGACTCCCCCCTTCTCCATTGTCCCTCCCGGTGGGTCCAGTATGTGCTTATTAGTGAGGGCGGCACAGTCCCAGCGCCATCACTCCTCCCTCATTCCAGGGACCTCCCCTCCAGTGTCTGAGAATCCCCATCTGGCACATCACACTGTATGGACACAATTGCTTCATATAGAGTTTGCTCTTAGTTCTTGTCATTTTTCCATCATGTTTCGATAGAATTCCGGACGTCCCCAGAGTTTCCTCCTAAAGATGATCCTGTCCATCAATGATCCCCAGGGATCGGGAGAAGGACAGAGAGCAGATGGCGGCCCAGGATCCTGGATCTCACCTGGAGATGGTCCCTTGATACCCGGAGAGGTGCGAGTCTCCCAGGACCTGCTCTTATCTCTAGGAATCAGCGGAAATGACTGGAGAGGTGAATGGATTCTTAGGATCTAATGTAGTGATCAGTGTCTCCCTCCCCATACCAACAGGATTACCAGTAGTGAAGAAGTCGTACTGGTGAGGTGTGTGACCCCCCGTTTTTACAGGAGGATGGACCCAGAGCCCAATCACCGAGCCTCGACCTCATTCACTGATAATGACAGAAGATCCTAGAACTTACCCATCCAGGCTCACTGAATCTGGGCTGGCGGAGAGGTGAAGCGCTGCCTGTAATGTGGGACATCAAGTTTAGTATAAAGGAGTGTTTTTCCGTAAGGCAACCCCCTTAATATCAGTAAGAATTCGAAGCCTAACGACATGATGCAGGATTAAAGCCAACCAGTAAATCTTCTCCAGTAGGAACAGTTTCCCAGCTGTAGGCAGAGCTGTTTCCATTTGGTTGCATCTCTTCAGTACAGTGCAGCAGGGCCGGCAATTGCCCTGAAAGGGGAGAATCTCTTCTTTCAAATGAATCTGTGAAGGTGTTTTCTAGGTGCCAGGGATGCAGAGATATTCAGGTGTAAAGTGAGAATATCAGGTGCCATTTTTATATATAAAAATCATTCCCGACGGCAGTTTAACAGTTAATATCTCCTGACACTTAGAAACACAAATGCATAGAAGCATATAAAAGAGGAAAAAAGAAGTGCGGTTCTATGTGTCACAGAGCCAGAGATACAGCCCCCTGAAGTGTTACCCCCCTACAGATTCTTATCCCTTGGCCATTCTGCGAGGGAGAATTTGCTGCATCCTCACAGAACTATCTAAGAACACACTTTCTCTCTTCTTGCCTTAATATTTCGTTATAGTTTTGTTTTTTTTTTTTTGAAAATTGACTGATAAGGAATGAACATTCGATGCTTTAATTTCATCTGTCCCCCTGTCTATATATCTTCATCTCCTATCTAGTTAAATAATCTTTGGTTACATAGCGCAACAGATGACGCATGCGCTTGCACGATCTTGCCAGATCATCCCTGTCCCCATGGGGCTCACAATCTAATTCAACACTACCAAGCCTATTAAGGTGGATGAAGACGGCTCAACGGGCTGCATATGGCAGCAAAGACCCATCGCTATCAACCGCGTCGGTGCTTGCACCGATCACGGTGTTAACCTCTTGTCTGCCGCTGGTGGCAATATAAACATCTTTCGTCAGATCGTCTCTTTCGCCCTCCACCGAACCGTCATTGGGGTGTCTGCGATCTGTTTTTTGACAAATGAATCATCCTCGTGTCTTCGATCATACCCTAGTCTGGCATGGTTGTCTGCATATTCGGTCATGAGCCGTGGCTCATTGACTGAATCCTATGCAAAACTCCATATACTGCATACAGAATGAGCGAAATACCCTGCTCCGTAAGGGGTTAAGTAGTAATTAGTGGGGGGGGGGGGTTATACGGTTTGCTGATCACTGCATATCGCATAAATATAACATCAGTTACTTATAGTCTGTACGAGGTATCTTACCAATATCTTGCTTGTAAAAGAGTATGTTCACTACCGTCCTGGTTCTTACTCAATTGTCTACTAAAAATGATTGTGCCAATGGACTAACATAGCGGCATAACGTGATGGCTGAAGAAATTTGCCGTCCCTTTATGTTAAGAGATCAATCTGCCCTAAGCATAGAGACTTTAAAGGAAATGTACCACATATCATATACCTATATGGTGCTCTGGGTCCTGTAACCAGCAGTAGGTTCAACCTGTGAAGCAGGACCTTGCATAGTCCGTTCACATACTGAACTCTACAAAAGACCTACTACAGCTGGCTAAAGCAGTGGAGTAAGATCCTCCCTATTGATAAATCTGCCCATAGTCTCTACAAGAGGAAGATTTGTGTTAAAATGATTAGTAAAAATTGTATGTGCAATATTCTGAATCCTCCATTTTTAGAATTGATGGAAAACTGAGTTTTACAATAAAACTAAGTTTTAAAGGGGTATTCTTGTCTGGGCATTCTCATCCAGATTCATTAATCTGCCATATATAAACATTTCTTCAATTGGATGTCATTAAAAGAATGTTCCTGTGTGAAGATAATTTCTCATAAATGTAGTCATATGGTCCCTTAGAAACCAGACTGACTCCATGGATACGGCCACCTCTTTATGAGAAATTATCTTCACACAGGAACATTTTTTTAAAAACATCCAATTGAGGAAATGTTTGCATATGGCAAATTAATTAAATTTAACTGCCCAGATGGGAATACCCCTTTAGGTGTTGGTTCCACTATAAAAAAAATATATGTAGTACAGTGTATTCGAATTTGTGCAAAGTCCCGTTGTTATAAAAGCACAGAGGGGGCCATAGCTCAAATGTTTGGATTCTTGAACCAACTAACTTCACATAGAGCTATAGTGCTGTAGATAAGAGTCTTCTGCAGTGTATCCAGCACTTATCACAAGGAGTGGCTGTGCCTGTGATGTAACTGCGAGGTTGTAGCAGAAGACCAGTCTCTTCCCCCTTTATCTTCCTGACTAAACTATGCTGTCATAATCTCTATAACATTTATTTTAGACGCTCCATGTTCAGTAGTTCTCATCAGCCCTGGTTCGACATAGATGTGTTCTGTTGCTGCTTACAACTAACTTACACAGTATCACAACTACATTTTTCACACAACACAATCACACTGATTGACAGTTAATTTCACAGGCAATACAGCTGGCTAAAGCAGTGGAGTAAGATCCTCCCTATTGATAAATCTGCCCATAGTCTCTACAAGAGGAAGATTTGTGTTAAAATGATTAGTAAAAATTGTATGTGCAATATTCTGAATATTCTGAAAAAACTGAGTTTTACAGTCTTAAAGGTGTATTCTCGTCTGGGCATTCTCATCCAGATTCATTAATCTGCCATATATAAACATTTCTTCAATTAGATGTCATTAAAAGATTGTTTCTGTGTGAAGATAATTTCTCATAAATGTAGTCATATGGTCCCTTAGAAACCAGACTGACTCCATGGATACGGCCACCTCCGCTGGAGGGATTGCACAGAGACACAAAAGGTTTTGGTACATGAAATGTCCAAGAGTTACTGTATGTCCTACAGCCGTCCTGTGGTAATGATTGCTGAATCCAGGTGCTCAGGCAGGACTCAATAGCGCATGTCTGGCCACCACTGCCAAAATCTGAGGTGGTCGTAACCGAGGAAGCCATCTTGTTTCAAAGGGAACATTTATGAGAAATTATCTTCACACAGGAACATTTTTTTTAATAACATCCAATTGAGGAAATGTTTGCATATGGCAAATTACCGGTAATTAAATTTAACTGCCCAGATGGGAATACCCCTTTAAGTGTTGGTTCCACTATAAAAAAAATATATGTAGTAGAGTGTATTCGAATTTGTGCAATTTCCCGATGTTATAAAAGCACAGAGGGGGCCATAGCTCAAATGTTTGGATTCTTGAACCAACTAACTTCACATAGAGCTATAGTGCTGTAGATAAGAGTCTTCTGCAGTGTATCCAGCACTTATCACAAGGAGTGGCTGTGCCTGTGATGTAACTGCGACGTTGTAGCAGAAGACCAGTCTCTCCCCCTTTTTCTTCCTGACTAAACTATGCTGTCATAATCTGTATAACATTTATTTTAGACGCTCCATGTTCAGTAGTTCTCATCAGCCCTGGTTCGACGTAGATGTGTTCTGTTGCTGCTTACAATTAACTTAGAGTGTCACAACTACATTGTTCACACAACACAATCACACTGATTGACAGTTAATTTCACAGGCAATTAGCAAGACACACTCAATAAAGAAGTGGCTATGTAAGTGGGGACCACAGACCACTTCTCAGTACCAATGCTTTGTGGCTGATGTTTTGGTACATTTTGAATGTTGGTGCGGCATTCACACACGTGGTAGCATTAAACGGACTCTACAACCCACAAAAGTGGCTTCGGTATTGCAGCTCCTTCAGGATGGCAATGCAAGCTATGGCCAGAAGGTTTGCTGTGTCTGTTTGGTAGTGTCCAGAGGCTAGAGGAGCTAACAAGAGATAGGCCTGTACATCAGGGTACATAAAGGGGCAATAATCCAGCAGCAGGACTACAACCTCTGCCTTTGCGCATGGAGGAACAGGAGAAGCACTGCCTGAGCCCTGCAAAATGACCTTCAACAGCCTCAAATGTGCATTTGTCTGCATAAATGGTTAGAACCTGACTCCATTAGTATTGTATGAGGGCCCGACATCCACAGATCGATCTAATCTGGAATTTGCCAGAGAACACCAGGATTGGCAACATCGCCACCTGCGCCCTGTGCTTTTCACAGATGAAAGCAGGTTCAGACTGAGCACATGTGACAGACATGACAGAGTCTGGAGACACTGTGGAGAGCGATCTGCTGCCTACAACATGACAGGTTTGGCAGTGGGTCAGTAATGGTGAGGGGTGGCATTTCTTTGGAGAGCCGCACAGCCCTCCATGTTCTTGCCGGAGGTAGCCACACTGCCATTAGGTACCGAGATGAAATAGGACAATGCTAGGACCGGCTCGCTAGTTCCTGATTATGGAATCCAATTGAGCACATCTGGGACATCATGTCTTGCTCCATCCACCAACATCAAGTTGCACCACACACTGTTTAGGAGTTGGCTGATGCTTTAGTCCAGGTCAGGGCGGGCATTTCATCAAAGTTGGATCAGCCTGTAGTGTATTTTTGTGGGCGTGTTTACCTGGCCTGAATTGCTTAATAAATGTGATTTCCTTTATTATCGGTGGCAATGGTACAGGGCAGTTGACGGGGCCTGGCGATGGCGCCTTTTGGCGCTTGCTGAGCTTTCTTAAACGTTGAGTCTTGAGGGTCAACGGTTTGAGAAAGCGCGTAAGTAGCGCGAAACGGCCCGTCGCCAGGCCCCGCAACTTCCCTGTACACTGATATTAAAGGACTATTGCACGTTATGGTGTAGTGCTTCGACCATAGGGCAACTTTCCACACTCAGGACGCACCATTGGAAACAGATGACCACCGGTATTCTATAAGAACTGGATAGTGCCAGCAATCTCTTCCATATTTCTAGAAATTTGATTTCCATTAATCGATTTTTTCAGTGATTTTGTTGTTAGCACAAAAATTTTTCAAAACTTTGGTACAGAACATGTATTTCCGATGTGATATATTTTGATTAATTCGTGATCTGGATTTTGTCATTTGAGTGCTCCCTTTTTTGAGCAGGTATTTGCCATGTGCTACTTGTGCCCCAATGTAACATGTATTTTATTTGCCAATGAAAGATGCTTTTTGATACCAATTAATGGTTCGTCTTTGACCTAGCTTTGCCCTACTAGTACAATTGCAATAATAACCACAAACAGATCTGCTAAGAAAGCTGCATCAGACTTGGGTTTGATGGGCCAGAGATAATGGAGCTCATTTACTAAGGGTCGCGCTACTCAGTTTCGTTGGACTGTGCGACTTTTTCAGGGATTTCACAGCTCGCACAGGTATTTAACAAGTGTCTGAACTGGGGTTTTGGTGCAAGGATTGTTTTTTGGCTTGCATGCACGCAATTTAGGGGGCGTTTCATCAGATGATTCGACAGATTTGGACTGAGCTCGGGATTTAACTTTCAAATTGTGTTGCAAGCCCAAACACTTACATGCAACATCATAAAGATGGTGAAATTTTTTGGACCTGAGTGGGGAAGCGACATATGCAGGATAAGCGACATATTCAGTGAACTCCGGGGACGGGGTAAATAAAGGTGCCCCAATGTTCTTGAAAGCCTCTACATCCACAGAACTACCACGTCATGCTGGGTGGAGCGCAGAGTCTCCTGGCTTGTGATTGGCTCTGTTTCTGGCCGCTAAAAATCACAACGGCGGGAGATGCCATTTTCTCGAGCAGTTTCGAGTACGCTAATGCTCGAACGAGCATCAAGCTCGGACGAGTATGTTCGCTCATCTCTAGTATTAACCTATGAGAAATACACCATAGTGTCAAGTCAACAACTTGAGAAAGCATTGAATGTGCAAAACAGCCCGTCGCCACACTCTGTTTTTACTCATGTGCGGCATTGCTCAATGATGCAAGTTTGCATCGATACAGGTGAGTGCTGCCTATCTCTACTACAGTGGTCTATATCATAAAGACTTTATAATGTGCTGACCACCAACGGACTGTACAGATTATTTGACCCACCATTCTGCCTACCTCCGTTTGTTTTCCCTAAAGACACATGATGCAAGTGCATTCTTCTTGTATTGTTGACCATAGTGTCAAATGATTGCCCCATTCACTTTATGGGGGTATTTAGTGTTCTGGCGCAGAGGCCCGGAAACAATTGCGAATCCCAGCATTTGCCATTTTCTCTTTCTGGGGAGATTGGTCTGGCATGGGGCCCGCCCATCCACAGTTAACCCCTTCAGTGTCTCACAATATATATATCAGTTCTAGGGAAAGGGGGGTGATTTGAATTTTTAGGTTTTTTTATTATAAATTTTTTTTTTTTTACTTTTTAAAATTTTTATTTTTACTATTTTTCAGACTCCCTAGGGTACTTTAACCCTAGGGTGTCTGTACGATCCTATCATATACTGCCATACTACAGTATGGCAGTATATGGGGATTTTACTAGTCATACATTACAATGTGCTGATAGCACATTGTAATGCATGGGTTAACCCGAAGTAGTTTCGGGCCTTCGTGAGACCCGAAGCTACCATGGCGACAGATCGACGATGAAGCCGCCGGCACCTTTGCCGGCTGCGATCAGCAGTAAAACACCCGCGATCTGTGCCGGCACCGATCGTGGGCGTTACAGGTAAGCCTTTGCTGCAATAAGCAGCAAAGACTTACCGGCTATGGAGAGGGCTCGGCCCGCGACATGTGACGTACTATTACGGGAAGGGGTTAAATGATTTCTCACATGAAATCACAGCATGCCTCCATACAGGTATTGGTAGAACAAGTCCATGGGGGCTGCTGTGATTTCATGCGATTTAGATACAGATTTGGGGTAGAGTTTGTAAATGTTTGTAAATGTTAGGGTTAAAAGATCTTAGATGACATCACCCTGGTCACATGCCCTGAAGTGCTGTATGGTGAGAAGAGACAAAGCATAAGGAGGAGCCACAGGACTGGGCTGAGGAAGGGTGGTATTTAAGTAATTTGACTATGGGAACCTGTCACTAGCTGTATTTGTGAAAAATGTGGTGACAGGTTCCCTTTAAATTAACTCCTTCTGTATTTTGCAGCAGAAATTGCACCCCTGATCATCAGATGTATTCATCATTTTGTGCCTTTTTGTGAGGCATGGTCGCAGGGTTTTTTATTTTGCTCCTATTTCGACAGATTTAAAGACTGTTGGCACCAAAACAACAAAAGGTTTACCAACTATCAAACCCCTTCCTTAATGCCCTTGCCATTTCTGTGTAAGGTGTGCCAAATACATAAAGGATATATCTAACATCAGTTTAGTGATGGGAGATGTGTCCTTGTAAGAAGTTCCTGAGGAACAGCATTCCTCAGGGCTTCTTATATTATATTATAACTATATACTCCGCGTCCCAATCCCCACAGGACATAGATAGGTGACGGATGAGGCCGCTAGTGCTCCAGGGGGTGTGCATACATTGAAATATGAGGCTCCATGAGGCGCTTGGGTGATGTAGCCTGAGCGCCCCAAGGTAATTAGCATAACTTTTATAACTCATGATAGCATTTGCCATTTTCTCTTTCTGGGGAGATTGGTCTGGCATGGGGCGTTTCTGTCCCCATGCCAGAACATTCGCTGCAGTGTATGAAAAGTTGCCGGCTGCACTTATTTCCATGCCATCAGGCCACCAGCCAGATACATCAAGAGGCCAGAGCCTTTTAATCTAAATGGCTGCGCCTAGAGGGTCGCTGGACTATCATACACTGGTGTACGACAAATAGCCCCCATGAGCTTCATTTTGACCCTGGAGATCTGTGAAATCATACCTCCAATATAACAGTCATGTAGCTCACTACACAACATGCATACCTATTGATTCTGTCTCCCATATCAGTATCCCCTTCAAAATACATGGTTATTTATTTGCACTTTGTACATCCAAAACCAGTGTTGTAAGAATGATGAGACATGGAATAATCATGAGGAAGAATGAAGGAAGGTTCTGAACAGAAGGGGGCGTATCTGGTAACTTCCCCATAGCATTTCTGGCTAATTAACAATTTATTGAAAATGGATCTCACCCTCTCACCCAGCCAAATCAGTTCCCTACACTGTACGGAGGAGACCCAATCAGGTCGGAACAATGCTGTCTACACTTGGGAGTCTGTTCCTTCTGGGATATACTGGTTTGGTTATAATCCCGTATCATGTCATAAGGCATGCTTGATGTCAAGGGCGCCGCCTTAAAAGGTAACTAAAAGAGGCGTGGTTTTCCTCATCACAGCCTGGAAAACTTTGCATATTTTCCCAGAAATATTAATGAGCACTGAGCATATAGAGAGAATGAGAATATACAGTATATAGTCTGCAGGAGAAAAGAAAAGGCTCGTGCTTTGACTACTTAAAAGGAACCCGTCAGGCAAAATAACCCCCCTAAACTAAATATATTTTCATAAACTGCCATTAGAAAGCATTGCCTCTATCCCTTCATTGTCCCTCTACATGCCTGTAAACTTAAGCAATGAGGTCCTAAAGCTGTATGCAAATGACCTGTGAAATGTCCAATGAGTCATTAGCATATTCAAGCTGTCTGGCTTATTCAGGAGTGGGAGGCACAGCCATATCCCCAGTGCTTGATGTACTTGCTG
The DNA here is from genome assembly GCA_019512145.1 of Engystomops pustulosus. Classification (NCBI taxonomy): domain Eukaryota; kingdom Metazoa; phylum Chordata; class Amphibia; order Anura; family Leptodactylidae; genus Engystomops; species Engystomops pustulosus. The sequence continues at coordinate 76,118,838 of CM033641.1, read as the reverse complement.
GTGGCCTCATTTACATAATAAAGAATAGATGATTTTATAATGATTAATGTATGAATTGACTAGATAAATTCTATGATGCGATCCTTGTGAGCTGCTCTAACAGGTAGTAGTGACAGAAATAGTGACAAAGACCTGATGACAGGTGTCCTTTAAGGCCTCTTTCACACTTGTGTTGCAAATCACGTCAGAGTCTGATCAGAGAGCAATCAGGGTTAGGTCAGTGAAAAACTGACTTTTTTTTTTTAATAAGAGTTCAATCGGTTTTCAGACAGGGTTTGTTCAGAGTTTTTCACGTGTTTTTTTTCCCACACACTTGAAAAAGACTTGACTGTCGTCTATCTTTTCTATGGCAATTGATCAGTGAAAAACACATTGCACTTGCATACACGTATGTCTCAGACTGGAGTGCGTTTTTATGCATCTTTCACACGTGTAACTTGCAAAAGTAGAGCATGCTGAGATTTTAACACGCGTGTGTGTGTGAAGAAAATGTGACAACACCAATTGAGTGTAATGCAGTGCAATGCAATCTCTGCACGTTATATACAAGCGCAGAACACGCATGTGAAAAATGCAAGTGTGCAAGGAAAGGCCAAAGGAAAGGCTGGTCACAGGATATTATTGTTGTAGGACCATGGTGTACAGAGTGCTGGGGGACAGGGAAGCAGGGTATTTTAACGGTGAACCAGACACTTTAATTATACATTTTTTTTTTCTTCAGTGGACAACCCCTTTTGCATTTTTATTTTATAAGCATTGTAAAATATAACATTTTTCGTCATCAAAGCCACATGGGCTCTCTGAATCAAATACTTCTAAAGGCTAAATTCAGATGAACGTGTGTCCGCCGTAACAGTACGGGGGGCACACGTCGGGCCTGGGGGAGGAGGAGGGGGTGAGCAGCTCCCCTCTCAATCACGATACATTGCATCTGTACTTTACTGTAGCTTTGACGATCCCAATATTTTGAGCCTAGGATATGCATAAAGTATAAAAAGTTGATGAGGACTAGCGCTATGGCTTCTCTTCTACCTCCTTAATTAAAGAAAATCGACCATCAAAAAACAAACATGACACACCAGGGACACTTACTCATAGATCCAGGCACAGTGGCTGTGGTCATTTTCTTATATTTTTTATCCTTACTTGCCTTCCCCTCCCTGAAGCAAGGGCCTGAGTAGCCCTTCTGGCTTATAAACATAATTTAAAAAGTTAATTTTAGAAAGGAGGCTGCCATGAATAACAAATATAAGAAGATTTCCACAGTCATGGTGCCTGGATCTATGAGTGAGTGTCCCTGGTTTATCCATGCTTGATGGTAGATTTCCTTTAACTATAATTTTGTGTTGTTTCATAGTAGGGACATGGCTAACCTAATAAAAATAATGGGAATTGTGCACAGATTTATCAAGAAAGAAGCCAATAAGTGTATGAAAGTTGGAACAAGTTTTCTGAATGAACCCATTTATTTCTTGTAAACAGCAGAACAAAAACAGCAGCATTGGTTTATCATTACATTTTCTTAACATCCAGGGGGTTCAATATATACATTAATTACTCAAAATGAAAAATAGCTTAAAAAAATAAGACTTTCCAAATTAAAAAAAATGTATATACACATAAAATGCATCTTACGAAATGAAGTCATTAGTGGGAAACTTTGTGCACTTTGCATCTTTCTGCAACAAAATAGCCTTTATCTCAGAGGCCCAGTACAGCAAATGTACTAGATATGACCAAATAGCAGCACCATGAAATATGCTATTAACTGGAGAATAGCAAAAATTGCCTAATTAGCGAACTCAAAGTAAAAACCAGATTTCTCTAATAAAAGAAATCAGAAATTGAAAGTGCAGGTGCTTAATAATAAAATGTAGCTCAGATAGGCATTGGGATATTGTATAATAAAATGACAATGTATTCCCACTGAATGAATATATATTCAAGTTCACACATAATGACTTATTTACAGGATTGTTAAAGACACAGAATGCAGTATTTCACTCAATATTGTGGTGTTTTACCATATGTTGTCCTATCTACAGTACAATATAGACTCCACCTATATAGAACACACCAGAAAAGTTAATATTTTACGGTTAGATTAATATGTTCTTCTGAAATTCATAATTATTTTTTACTTTTCAAATAAGTTATACACATGCCTATACAGTGGGTATATCTTAAGGACATTTTTGATTTAATTCATACGATCCTCAAATTTGTCATATGTAAAATTGTGCATTTTTGGATTAAAATATTATAAGCAATGCAGCTCTTCTAAAATTGCTAAATGAGTTTTGGATAGTCTTTATGAGAAAATTACGATAAAATATTATTCATAATTGCCTGAATGTTGTTACCCAGAGATTGTAGCAATATCATAGTCACTTGTAGAAGGAAAGCCTTTACCCATCATTTGGACATTTTTAGCATTAGTTATTCTGGCCATCATAGACACTGGTTTTTCAAAGTATCTAACAAGAGCCGGCTCTGTCAAGAGAGATGCAAGAAACTGTTCAAATGTTACAGCCCAGTCTTGGTCAAGGCTAGTACTGACAGGCAAAGCAGCTTGATGGCGACTTCTCACAAGGATGGTGTCATCACCAATATCTTCACATTGCAGTTTATCATCTTCATGTGACCCAGCACTCAGCACAGAGTAAGAAGACATGGAACTATCGTCTTTCGTCTCATCATCAGATATGAGCATAGATGAGCAGGCTCTCGGAGAAGAGTCCTCAAGCTTGACCTCCTCCATTTGATCAGAGTTGATTTCTTCTGTATTATCACTGGATGTATTGTTGGTGGAGAAAGCTTCTGGTTGCATATACTGGTATGTTTGGATGGGCTTCTTATCATGGACAATACTTGGAGTTCCTTTACTGCTGTGGCTGGAAGCGTCTTCTGGAGGCTGCAAGGACAAAAGCTTGCCCATGTCCCCAATCTCGAGCAGTAAGCTGGTAACTGCTGCTGTTGCCTGGTATAGTTCTTGTTCCCTTGGATCTTCACTAAACATACTGTACATGGTCTTACACAATTCAATAAACTGCCCCTAGAAGTAATCAAAGACACCATGAAAAACTACATGGAGCAACGGTGTTGCTCTGGTGGAACAATTTCATAAAATAAACTTAATACCTTTTACATTTTTAAATTTCTCTTTAATTTGATCAAAATCCCAACCAATAGGCAGCCCCACCGTTATTTATTATATTCCTAATGAGGTATAACTTGCTGTTCTATATGTTGTAGACTGGAATAAATGGTACAAGCTACTAATATTCTTCCATTAATATCAGTTACCAGGATCTTGCATGAGCAACTACAGATGTACTAGATGGAAACACAGACTAGACATCCTAAAAATATTCCAGACATCTAGTGGTTGATGCCAAATAATACAATTGGTGCCCATTATAAGTATATTCAATTTATTATGGCGCATCTTAAAGCTATTTATTTTAAAAGGTATTTTTTGATTTTATGACTAAAAATTTTGTAACATGGCAAAAAGGATAAAACTACGTCTTCAAATGTAATGACGTAAAGATGACAAAGTCAAAATGTAAACCATCCACCCAGCCAGTAACAAATAAATCATATTAATGTGATGTAAGCACCTGGATCATATAGATCAATATAAATACAGTATACATCATTTACAGCTCTGAAATACCTGGTTCAGCTTGGTTAATTCCTTAGCCTCCTTTTGCTTAGACTGGTTCTCCTGTGCCCATATCCGGAGATAATTTCGGTTATCCTGACTTGTTTTCTTGACTAATATTGTAATACAAATCAGTTATCATTTCAGTAGAGTAAATGAACAAATCCCCACATTACTGGCCCTACTAACACAATACAGACACTGACAGCTAGGGGTTACCTTTAGCTGTTTTAAGACTGACTGCAACAAAGCCTTCTTCTGTTCTTTTCTTGCTTTTCAACTCAATTGCAGCAACTTAATGACAACATAGGAAATGAAGAAACATCTCTTCATCATCAATTGTGGTATAAATAGAAATAACTTATATATAACCAAGCAGTAGGTACAACTATATAAGCCCCTAATGGTTGCCTGGAGCCATCAGAGCAAATAAATCAAGTATGTGCATCCAAACACTGGACCAGCCAGACACATGTAATACAGGAGGTCAGTGACCGGCTGCAATGGTCACATGAATGATGTGTAATCACTGTGAAAGGACTAGCTGGGACCACCAGAGTATTAGCACCGGAGACATGCTGGCATATACTTTCCCAGTTTGAGTGATTTCTATTTTCCCGACTGTGCCCATTAAAAAAAAAACAAAAAATACTCCATAGCAGCACAGTTTTATTGCACCGTAAGTATATAATAACATGTTATTTTGGAGATCAGGACATTGGAGCATGCTGTAAGTTCCTGCTGTCTCTTTACATTTTGCCTGGCAGCTTAAAGCCCTAAAGTCCACAGACTATTGTACATGTTGCTACTGTTTTAGGACTTTTGTAGCATTGCCAAAATTAGAAAACCAACCACAAGCTACAAAACAGCAGTCCCTGCTGCCAATCACAGCTACAGAAGAACAGAGAACAGCAACGTCAACCAATGACAACTCTCAGTATTTCACCTATGTACCTTAATAGGGGAGAGGGGGTGATTTTATCATCACTGTTTGTGACAAAACTTTGTAAGACATCAGACTAAGCAAACATTACTAAGTGGTTTCTAAATAAAAGTTGCAGTTTGAAGCCAAATACTAAACATGACTGGGGAACTAAAGGGAACCTGCCATTCAAATTAACTCATCCAAAATAAATACTTCATAAAAGCCTGTGATAAAGGATTGCCCTTATCCTTAAATGATTTCTCACATGAAATCACAGCATGCCTCCATACAGGTATTGGTAGAACAAGAAGTCCGTGGGGGCTGCTGTGATTTCATGCAATTAGATACAGATTTGGGGTAGAGTTTATAAATGTTAGGGTTAAAAGATCTTAGATGACATCACCCTGGTCACATGCCCTGAAGTGCTGAATGGTGAGAAGAGGCATAAAGCATAAGGAGGAGCCACAGGACTGGGCTGAGGAAGGGTGGTATTTAAGTAATTCAACTCTATGGGAACCTGTCACTTGCTGTATTTGTGAAAAATGTGGTGACAGGTTCCCTTTAAATTAACTCTTTCTGTATTTTGCAGCAGAAATTGCACCCCTGATCATCAGATGTATTAATCCTTTTGTGCCTTTTTGTGAGGCATGGTCCCAAGGTTTTTTATTTTGCTCCTATTTCGACAGATTTAAAGACTGTTGGCACCAAAACAACAAAAGGTTTACCAACTATCAAACCCCTTCCTTAATGCCCTTGCCATTTCTGTGTATGGTGTGCCAAATACATAAAGGATATATCTAACATCAGTTTAGTGATGGGGGATGTGTCCTTGTAAGAAGTTCACAGCATTCCTCAGGGCTTCTTATATTATATCATAACTATATACTCCGCGTCCCAATCCCCACAGCGCATAGATAGGTGACGGATGAGGCCGCTAGTGCTCCAGGGTGTGTGCATACATTGAAATATGAGGCGTTTGGGTGATGAAGCCTGAGCGCCCCAAGGTAATTAGCATAACTTTTATAACTCATGATATAGAGTTATGATGAAAGAAGTTTAGAGGAACATTGTTACTAGGATACATCTACCATCACTAAACTGATGGTAGAAGTCCTTTAAGACAACGTACAATCGCAGTGCAAAACACCACTTTTTACCTCCTACAGTAAAGAATAGTTGGGAGAGAAAGAAGTATTTATATTAAAAATCAGCTAAAATAAATCTAGGTTGTAATAACGTATTACTGCCAAATAAAAAAAACAAGCTTTTACAGATGTTGACATACCATGGCTACATTCAGGTGCAATGTCTTCAAAGAAGTATTGTGTGGCCTCAAATGCAGAATCTGGTTCTTCTTGGTCTGGTGACAGGTCTGAAATGGTCAGTAAGATAATATCACTATACAGGTTTAAGGTCTATGGATGGAATATTCCCCCAATGTACTAAACCGAGTGTGCACAAGTTGTAAACTTGGATGTTATTTGCAACCTTATACAAGGAACATGTGTGGTTGATCTAATGCTGTAAAGAACTCACCAGGTAATATGTGCATTCTGTACAACAGCTTCAGTTTTTCTGTAAGGTCCCCATGGCAGGCTGCACCTGAGGAAAAATATTATTACAAAAAGTTTATGAAAGGAGACACATTATCGGATAAAAGCAATACACCTCCCTGGTGTCTTCCTGCAGATGAAAAATCAGAGTGAACATAGTTTACACATCATGATAACAAACTGGCTTATGAAATTTGGCCACTAGAGGTCACCCTCATCTTGGTTAAAAGCATTCTTGGTCATCGTTCTATATCTAATTATACTAACCTTGGTTCCCGGCCTAGATCGTTGCCCTTTGCTATTAGCATATTTATTTTTTTCATGTTTATAATTCCCACCACCACTTATGTTACTGTTTTTTCCTGTATTCCTCTTTTTGCTTGCCCTCTTATTTTATGTTTGTTCTCTTTTTTATATTACAAAGTAGATCGATACATAGATTTGTTATTTGTCGCCAAATCCCAGAGATTCTGACAGTACAGTTGCTTGGTCAACTACAGTTCTGTGCAAAAGTTTTAGGCAGATGTGGAAAAAATGCTGCAAAGTAAGAATGCTTTCAAAATTGTTTGAATAGTACTAGTAGTTTATCAATCAAGCAAACAAAAGAAATGCAAAGAAAATCTGAAAGAGAAACAACTTGGAAAACCAACCACAGATCTCCAGTAGATTTAGTTTTGCTCAATTCCTACCATATCTTCATGTATCCCGTCGTGTAATTCAGTCAGCAATTTTACTTGTGAAAGCATTCTACCTTTGTAGCATTATTTTCACACCCGCCAAAACCCTTAGCATAAAGTATTCTTGTATGTCTGCTGTTTATTCTTTTACAGTAGTGGCTGATATTTGTTTGCATTTCTATGTGGATAAGTCTCCTGCACTGCAAAATGGATTCACTCACCGAAGACTGTGCAACACCCCTACCAACGCATAGGCAGAGTGGTAGTTGTGAATAGCGCCCTCTCCATGTCAGGAGCGGTTAGGTAGAATGATCACCTCTCTATGAAGTCTCTAAGTACTGGAGAACTTGGTGATTAGTGAGTGGGGCAGTGCTACCACCTGACCAAGGAAATATATAAACCCCTGGTGGGCGGGAGTACATGGTCTTAAGTTTTAGTTCAGTAGGTTCTTCTGAGAGAACCAGACCTCATGGTCTGTCTGTGATAGCAAGTGTCCCATACCAGGAACCACAGGTGCCGCAAGCCATTGCCTAGCACCCAGGGCAATTCAGGAGACTTTAGACCAGAGCCGAGATCCAACAGCCGGACTCCGCTCCATTTCTATCACCCTAGCCCGAATCCACTACTAGGCTTTCTTCCTGTGGACCAGCTCTCCATGGCTCTTCTAGCTTGCCGAATCCACTGCTAAAGCTGCTGTTATCGTTTGGCCTTTGCCCACTGTTCAATAAAGAACTGCAAGTTGATTTTCACAACGTTGCCTCCGTCTGATCCAGGGTGCTTACCACCAAGGACTTCCCCATCCGTCACCCAGGGATTCATCCTACCGACACCTCAGGGGTTGCACCAGAGAGAAACCATTGTAGCAGTCTCTCCCTCAATATTTATTGCACACACAACCTGCTGGAGACCTGCCAGGCTGTAGGTCAGCCCTCTGATCCCCATACCAAGCACCATGACCACAGTATTCTGGGCCCCCGGCTGCCTCCTGGCCACAAGAAAAGGCTAGGCCCTGATGCGGGATGTTGCAACTGTAATGTTATTTCAAAAAAATTTTGAAATCATTTTTCCACAAATACACAAATACACAAATATAACTCAATAAAAATACTCACTCAGTCCTGACACAAACTCTCGGAAGTTTATTAAACCATCGCCATTGTTATCCAGCAGCCTGAAGAGGCGGAAAGCCATGATATCTGTGTGTGTCCCACATGCCCATGGGAACAGGAGGATAAACATACTCTTGAACTGTTGGAAATCTATGCGGTATTGCTCCAGATAAGGTAAGGATGGGTCATGGCGCTCTGTGGAACTGCTGGTGCCACCCCAGTAGCAGCTGGTGAGGTGCTCAGCCTGAAATAATACATATAAAAGGTCATATAGAGGTAAACCTTACCCTCTTAACCACCACAAACCAACATTTTGTTATAAAGGGGAACATAGTTCTTGCCACCTAACCGAAAATTTTTAGATGGAAAGCAAAACTGCACCCTCTCTCTAAAAAGTTTTATATTTCCCTTTGGGCTTTTTGCCAACTTCTAGCCCCAAAGATATAAGGTGCCCTCCCATTGACAGACATTTTCTTATCGATCAAAACAAGTACCGTATATACTCGGGTATAAGCAAAGTTTGTCAGCACAATTTTTGTGCTGTCAATCCTGCTATTATAGGATTGGTGTAAAAACTAGTAATGTACAGTAGTAAAATGAGCCACTGATTTTTTTAAACATTTCATTTATACTTTCTAAGCAAATACATTAATAAATACCTTAAAAAGTGCATACAACTCTTCCAGCTCATCGATATTAAATGCTGTGTCAGTCACAATAGTGCGGACCTAAGGGGGTACATATAGAAAAGCACTTTCAGGCATAATTTGCAGACAACATACAGTAGATGCACTTTGCAATGATGCTTTACTTGTGTGCAAGTAAAAAATTTAAAGCAATTTTCCAAAGATGAACATTACAAAGCTTTCATCTGAACCATCATTCAGCTGACAACTATTTGACACCACTTCTTCAATAAGAGTGTTCACACATTTAGGTTTTTTTATGCAGTTTCAAAGTCCAAACCAGGAGTGGATCATGAAGGGAGATAACAGAACAAATAGGATATACAAAGTAGCTCTTCTCTTTTTTTTTTAAATCCATTTCTGCTTCCGACTTCAAAACATAATAATACTATTTTATAAAAATAATAAGTAGTACTCTGAATGCCTAAACAGCTTAAAGGGGTATCGACATGAACCAAGTTAGGCTCTATCCTGTGAACTTGGTTCGTGGAAAACCCCTTTAAAACCTCTGCAAGGAAATCAAAGACATCATTTTAGTCAATATTTACTTTAGTATCTTGCTAAACTATATTAGAAGGTTGTGTTTATATGTTAGTGTTGAACTCTATCTATATTTCATGCGGAGGTGTCCAATTGGATAGTCCTATTAACTCACACATAGACTTCTCCTTTTAGTGAAGCCATGGTTTTGTCAGTAAAGAAAAAATCTGGGGGGAGATTTATCTTTTAATGTCCAAGATCAGAATCAGAGCTTAGTTTTCATTTTCCCATATCCATTTTTTAAAATGTAAGCAGATTGTTCTAGTTGCCCATGGAATCCAGTTTCTCATCAGACATTTCAGACAAAACTCCTAAAAATACAAATTCTCTGTAAAAGGCCACCTTACCACATTTCTCTTTGTAGTGTCCTCAAGGGTCTGTATCACTTTTAACCTCTGCTTAAACCGCATTTGTTCTATCAAGTCTGCACGTATTGAGCCAAATTTCTACAAGGAAATTTAATATGATATACTTTAGAGATAAAACACAAAGTGCAGCAACTCATCGCTACAGTCAGTCCAGTCTGTTCCAGAACTCATTCAGATCAGTCTTAGAGAGTCACTACACAAGACCTGCAGAGGTCAGCAGCCTGCAGCTGCTGTCTCCCCTGAGAAGGTTCCGCTTCATCATGCCTGCATCTCTCCCTTTCTACAAAGCTTGACTAAACTGCTGCCAAAGCAGCCAACCTTCTCCAGCCCCAAGCCATAGGACCAGGGCTGTGGGTTACTCCATGCTGCATACAACCACCAGCTACCTCGTACCTGGAATAAAGGACCAACTACCTCAGCATGTTACCCATTGTGGTGTTGGAATATTGGAATAAAGAGAATGAGTTTCATGTTCATAACCCCATCTCCATGTACGATTCCCTGGCTGCCGCTAAAATCACGGGCCTCCCCTTCAACATCTCCCCAGGGATCTCTTCAACACATATACACCACAAGTGTCCCAGGTGAAAACCTCTATGTTATGGCGGCCTACCCCTCTTCTTTTATCCCTGCGCTGACCCTGTCCAGGGTGGAAGAGGCCTGTTGACCTGGACCAAGCTACCTGTGACCCAACTAATGCTGGGCCACACTGCAAGCGAGCTTCCCTCACACTAAAAGGTCAGGTGCCCGTGGGAGGACATAGCATGTACATTCGTCAAAATGTTAAAAGAAATTTTCACAGCACTAATACACTAGTGATGGTGTTCTAACTGTGTTAATAATCAGTCCCAACATCTAATAGGTTGGGGAAATGTATCACCCATGTTGGGCACCAACTGTTCTCAAAACCATTAGAAAAAACTCACACGTGTGCTTAAAACAAGACTACAGGTACAGTACCTGATAGGAAGAGGCAATGAGAGCAAAAACATCCACTTCTGGGTAAGGCTCCATGTCATCAGTGACCAGGGAATGCAGGTGAGGAATTGGGGGTAATGTGCTGTCTTTATTACTCACACTATCCAGATACCTTAAAAATAATTAGGTATGTTTGTCGAAAAAAAAACAATTTCGATAATATTGTGCTGTAATTTATGAAAAAGGAAATTAATAAAATGTGCACATTTTACTTACTTTCCAAGCACAGTCATGGCTTCTCCATCATCTTTACAATTGAGGAGCTTGTCAACGTTGGCTTCCAATACAGCAAGTGCGAGCTGAAATATGACCTTGATGCCTTCATAGAAAAAACAATCCACAACTACCACAGCACTTTCAAAGGGCATCACACTGAGGAAAAGTGTGAGAAACCAAGAGAGGGAAATGGTGGAGATCACCCCCAAGTCCTGCATACAGTCATAAAGCTGAGGCACATAATCGTGGGCTAGCTCTTCAAATACTCCTTGGTCCACAAGGGCTCCTAAAGGTAAGTAGAGAAGAATTAAGTACAATACACACATGTTCATGCTTATTGAAATTCACTGACCTGTGGCTATATAGTGAGGAACATCATCAGCTTTTTAAAAAAACATTACACTTTCACTGCATTAGGGGCTAGTGAAAGTGGAATAACATCTAAGGACAAAGCATTTAAAATGTAGGGCTTAAAAATGGAACCAGTCACCAGGTTTACCCCATTAAACTACCAGTCTCCTCAGGTGGAGTATGAACCATCCTTTCTAGAATTCCGCTTTTTATATGAAATCTTGACCTTCTACCTACCTATAAAAAAAAAAAAAAAAAAAAAAAAAAAACTCCTCCAAAGTCATGAAAATTAGTTTAGACTCCATTGTGCCTTAGGCGAGTCAAATTTATAGATGACAAATTTATAGACGATAGGGCCTAGAAAAGTGCAAATTTCATCTTTCATCTCATCTCAGGCCTGTGGTTCTGAGCTACAGAACCTTGGATAGAGGAAGTTAAAAAGGGCAGATTTTTATCTGCCATTTCCAACTATGTCATTGCCTGTATCTTTGGTTCTGTAGATCACAGAAACGCAAGCCTGATACAAACTGAAACATGAGATTCTCATCTTTAACCCCTTAATGCTGACTGATATATATTGGTTGAGCCCTTGCATATTTCAGCAAAACCCATCGCTAACACCTGCGGTCGGTGCTAGCACTTGATTGCCGCCACTGGCATATAAAAGACGGCGGTTAAATTAAAAGTTAAAAAAAAAATAATAAAATTCAAAAGTCACCCCACTTTCCCTAGAACGGATATAAAACTAAATAAACAGTAAAAATCACAAACATGTTAGGTACCGCCACATCCCAAAATGCCTAATCTGTCAAAACATAAAACCGGTTATTGCTGGCGGTTAAACACAACAGAAAAATGCCCAAATGTCCGCAACTTGACTTTTACATAATGTAAAAAATTTAATTAAAAAAAATAAATAAATAATTAGCAGGTTGCACAGTCCCCAAAATGTTTTCATTGAAAATGTCAGCTCACCCTGTAAGAAAATGACACCTAACGCAGCTCTGTACACCAAAGTATGAAAAAGTTATTAGGGTCAGAAGATGAAGAAACAATATTTTTTTTTTTCGTATACAGTTCTAATTTGTGAAAATGTATTAAAACACAATAAAACCTATATAGATTTGGTATTACTGTGATCGTACTGAACCAAATAATAAATCAAATGTAAAGTTTGCACAGTAAAATTTGTAAAAACTGAGCCCACAATAAAGTGGCAAATGCGGGTTTTTTTTCCCCACCAATTACACCGTATTTGGATTTTTTTTATTTTTTACAGCTTCCCAGTATAGGGCATGGAATAATAAAGAACGTCACCGAGAAGTAAAATTTGTTATGCAGAAAATAAGCCCTTAATCAGCTCTGTACACAAACATGTTTAAAAAAAAGTTAGATTTATGAAGGTGGGGAGCGGAAAATGAGTGAAAAAAGGCTGCGTGCTTAAGACTCACTTGACTTTGGAGGAGATTTTGGTAAACGGCAAGATTTCAAGCTATTAAAAAAGGGAATTATAGAAAGGACGTTTCATACCCTACGCATGGGTTCTATTAGTTTAATGGGGTAAAATCTGGTGACAGAATCCCTTAAGGGATCATAGTTAAATCACCTATCCTAGGATATGTCTTTTATTGGAGATTGGTGGGGTCTATTTGAATGTAAGATAAGCTAGAATAATAACACTGCTAGGCTATAACACCTAATACAGATCTCCTTTGGGCTCCCAACACTATGTAGAAAACAGAATGCTTAGTGTGGTTCCTGAGTCAGACCCCCAGAAATCTCCAATTACTGATAAAACCTCCCAACTAAAAGTACAATTTCAAGTTCATTCGTAAAATAAGACATGCTAGGTTTCATATAGACAAAAGTATGCTGATGACACGCTGTATATCAAAAATAATACAGTTCAAAACAGTCACATAATTGATACCCACCGACAACCCTGGTATTGTAGTAGTCAGGAAGCATCCGCTCACAGAGAGCCACAAGCAACCAGAAGGCTTCTTCCTCCTTGGCATACAAAAGGAGTACTGAAGTAACAATATTCATTGCCTAAATGGAGAAACACATAAAAAGGTCAACACAGCAAGGTATAAGATATTATACTCACATAATTGACTATAACAAGGTGGCAGTGGGAGATAGAAAAAGGAGTTGGTCTTTTGTACTAGCTCGGACTGTTGCTGTTTTGTTGGGGGGGAAGAATCTCTATTTTTAATAGTTGGAGAAACATTCCAATAATTTGTAATAATCATCATTACACACAAACATATACACTTCCAGTATATACAGTAAAAAAAGTAACAAAACCTGGACACAGCTGGGTCAACAATGAAGAAAATAATACTTTTCCCACCCCAACATGCCCCCCTCCTGTCTTGGCTCTCCCACCAGATCACCAGAAGGTGGTAAAAGTAGCTATTGGGGTACACCCATGCACACATTACTGTGCCCCATCTTCAACAGATGGACTCCACTTTTTACTTCACTTCCCTAGAAGTCTTGTTTCACCATCCCGTAAGCCCTGCATGGTAAAGACCAACAATTTTTGTTTTTAACCATAGTCTCCACAACGCCAAAACTTTTTTGTTGTATATCCCATATTCCACCCGGATAACGTTGTTCATTCAGTTCTTATATTCCCTCATAGTCGGAGGGGAGCTTCTAATCCAGTGGTACAGAATTTTCTTGCGTGCCAGATACAGGGATCTCTGGATCCCTAAAATTACTGGGAGCTATACTAGGATCTGCAAGTGTTTATCTGTAACACCTGGGAGAAGAGTTAACAGCTCCATCCAATAGCCCCCTAACTCCCCACATTCCCATAGCTTATGCATAAGGTCTGCACTGTCAACCTGACATCTAGGGCATTGCGAGGTAGGACCGATATAAAACATATGCAGCAACTCAGGGGTCTTATACACATGGTAAATAAGGAACAATCGGCCGAGTTGTTGACTCTCACTGGGAGATAAGGTGGAGATTAGCAGCATTTCTTTTCATTAATCGCCGGCTAAAGGCCCAACATCTGCTTCCCACTTTTCTCAAGAGGGAAACGAAAAATCATCTAGAAATTTCCCCAAGAAGCCAGGATAAGAAAAATGTTATCCTGATGTCTCCTCCCATTTTGCGACATATGTCAACTTAAAGGGAACCTGTCACCAGGAACTTAATTTTCACTAAAGACAGGTTGCAATAAGCCCTGCAGGTGTCATGGGCTTCTACAACCTATCTTTACTGAAAATGAGGTCCCTGGTCACAGGTTCCCTTTAATTGTATGTATTGATAGAAAAACTGCCCTCCCAGGTTAAAAAAACATATTTAGCTGTTCAAAGGATTACAGGTGTCTATCCTATACCAGGTGTGCTATGGTTGTAATTCCATTATGTTCCCACAAAGAGAAATCCTCAAGCCAAAAAAAAATTTTCAGGCAGGTGGGGATTACGCCATGCAGTGCTTTATATTGTTATTATGGCCTAATGCATTTAGTTTCTTAAATGAGGTACACACATGAGACAGCAGTGCAAGTGTCGGTAAAACAGTGTTATTAAGATTATCAAACCCAGCCACTCGGCAGGTGCAGGGAGGATCGCAGGACGACAATGGCAGCTGTTTAGGCAGGGTTCCTGCAGGATGCGCTGTCTGCTCCCATTGCCGGCCAAGCCATGCCCCCACCCCAATTTAACTGCTCAAATAAAATATGAAGGAAATGTCTTTACTATTAATTAAGTAGGCCACAGATGGTTTTGTTTGCTAAATTTTCTGCAGTAGTCATCTATGTCATAGGAGAATTCACAAGTGAGGAAACCAAAAAGGTAGCATAATCTGCTGAGTGATCCACAATGACACCCACTGAAGACTATCAGGACAACACTTCTACACATGCATTAAAAAGGTTCTGTAAATAAAGGTCTTGTTTTTCAAAGTAACAGAACTAAATAACAATGAATCCCACAAGAATCTGCCATATGCTGCCCATCAAAATCTGGGCTCACAAATTCATTGCTGTCTAAACAGGTTGGGTCTTCCTTTTCCCAAGTTATCCATATACAGTCAATATACATCATAGACAGTTAACATATTGTCAAAAGGTTCTCACAACCAATTTATTAAATGAAGACCCTATATAATTGGTTTATATAAAGATCACTGCTATATGCAAGAACAAAAGAACAAATGGTAAGTAACCAGAATTAAATGCCTGGCTCTGAGAGATTAAAGGGGCATTCAATCCGTCAAAGGTTTTGTATGCATGTTCCAATATTGTATTCAAGAGAATGCGAAGTTCTTATAGGAAATCAACTATCAAAACCAAGCATGATAAACCACACACACACACGTATCCATAGATCCAAGCACTGCGATTGTGCTAATATTATAATCTGTTATCCAGGGACACCTTCCTTCTATAATAAACTTATAAAATTATGCTAATAAACCTGAGGGGTTACCCTAGCCACTCTGTAAACTGTCTTTACAGACTGTTACAGTGTTTCACCTGCCACCTGCTCCCTCAGCACTTGTGCATCGAACAGGAAGTGGTCAGTATCCCATTAGCATAATTTTAAATGTTGATTTTAAGAGGAAAGGGGCCATGGATAACAAATATAAGAAGAATACAGTACAGTTTTGATGGTAGATTTGCTTTAACCACATTTGAGTACCATTTCTGTATTTTATTATTTGTTTCAATAGAAGTAATTAACCTTTTAACTAGGACCAAAGGATTTCTGGTGTCATTTTAGACTTTATACATGAGATGTTCTGATAAACATCATTGAAAATCACTTGTCACTACAAATACAGAATTGAATGAAAAAGTGCAACATGAAGGTAAAATTTTGCAAACAATTCGGGTTCTGCTCCATAGGCAAGATAGAAGGGACTGACAAAAAAGACCTTCCATCAGATTTGGGACTTTGTATTGGAATGTTACAACCTACCTGACAGTAACCAATGTTTGGATTTCTAAATGCATAAGCAGTGAGAACCCTCCTCAAGGCAGAAATCCCAATTTCATTTTGGAATGCAGGATGCTCTGGAAGGGAACGGTGTAAATCTCTTTCTATCTCCTCTGTGGCAAGGTTGTATTGACCCATAGACTTCTCCACCAACTCCTCATAATAACCTGGGTGTGTTGCCATTTCATTAATAGCCCCTGATAATGATAAACATATTGTTATAGAGAAGAAGAGTGACAAGAAGTAATCCTGCATAGCATACACCTTCACAGTGCTGACCACTTACCAGAGAACAGTAGCCACAGCTCTCCTCGCATGCGTTCTGGGATGCCCTTCAGTACCAGGTCTCTGGTTTTCTGTGTGCGGTACATACAAATACCTTGACCATATTCTGCAAAATGAACTTTCCAAGCTTGCTCCTTAAGAAATTCTTTTGCCTTTAAGACAGAATACAGTTCTCATTACTTCATATAACATACTTGTTCAAAATCATTTTAAAATCTTAAAATAGTAGTTCATCCATATTGATCATAGATAAACAGGAGAAAATTGCATTACAACCAGTCCTTTACACATTATCTAATAGACTTTAGTAAATTTTGTTCATAAAAAGATGACCAGAACTTCTTTTTCTACCAGGCTCTTGTGCAGCGGCATAGGTTTAACATATGCCATGTCTACATTTAGCCATTCCCCTTCATTAATCGCCGGCTAAAGGCCCAACATCTGCTTCCCACTTTTCTCAAGAGGGAAAGGAAAAATCATCTAGAAATTTCCCCAAGAAGCCAGGATAAGAAAAAGGTTATCCTGAGGTCTCCTCCCATTTTGCGACATATGTCAACTTAAAGGGAACCTGTCACCAGGGACTTAATTTTCACTAAAGACAGGTTGCAATAAGCCCTGCAGATGTCATGGGCTTCTACAACCTGTCTTTACTGAAAATGAAGTCCCTGGTCACAGGTTCCCTTTAATTGTATGTATTGATAGAAAAACTGCCCTCACAGGTTAAAAAAACATATTTAGCTGTGCAAAGGATTACAGGTGTCCATCCTAGACCAGGTGTGCTATGGTTGTAATTCCATTATGTTCCCACAAAGAGAAATTCTCAAGCCAAAAAAAAAAACTGGAGCGAGACACGTCTGCTCACATTGCCGGCCAAGCCATGCCCCCACCCCAATTTAACTGCTCAAATAAAATAGGAAGGAAATGTCTTTACTGTTAATTAAGTAGGTCACAGATGGTTTTGTTTGCTAAATTTTCTGCAGTAGTCATCTATGTTATAGGAGAATTCACCAGAGAGGAAACCAAAAAGGTAGCATAATCTGCTGAGTGATCCACAATGACACCCACTGAAGACTATCAGGACAACACTTCTACACATGCATTAAAAAGGTTCTGTAAACAAATGTATTGTTTTTCGAAGTAACAGAACTAAATAACAATGAATCCTACAAGAATCTGCCATATGCTGCCCATTAAAATCTGGGCTCACAAATTCATTGCTGTCTAAACAGGTAGGGTCTTTCATTTCCCTAGTTATCCATATACAGTCAATATACATCAGACAGTTAACAGATTGTCAAAAGGTTCTCACAACCAATTTATTAAATGAAGACCCTATATAATTGGTTTATATAAAGATTATTTAGACTCTCGCTGTTTTTTTATCACTGCTATATGCAAGAACAAAAGAACAAATGGTAACTACTAACCAGAATTAATGCCTGGCTCAGAGATTAAAGGGGCATTCAACCATCAAAGGTTTTGTATGCATGTTCCAATATTGTATTTTAAGAGAATGCGAAGTTCTTAGAGGAAATCGACCATCAAAACCAAGCATGATAAACCACACACAAACGATTCCATAAGTCAAGAAGTAGAATCAGGCCGGCGGCCAGCACCGGCCACTGGCAAGTGCCGGGGGCACCCGGGGGTACTAAAAACCACCTGTCCCGGTTCACAGACGAAATGCAGGCGCTCCGCAGGGTAACGGAGGCTTGAAAGCCGGCGCCAATGGGATGACGTCCATCGGATAGCTGTTGGATGTGCGGCTTCATGAGCGGCGGTATGGGAGGCCGACCGACGGACAGCTGCAGGCGCTGCTCCAGGGGGAACAAGGAAGGATGAAATGATTCGTTTTTTTTCTTTTCCGGAGGGGAAGTAAGGGTGTCGCGGGGGACGGGGGGGGGTCAGTGTGTATAACAGGGGAGAGGTGGGGGGATGTTAGGGTCAGAGGCGGGTGGGGGGGTCATTGGTGTCAAGGCGGATAGAGGGAGGTGTCAATGTGCTCTGGAGGGGGGTCATTGTGTCAGCAGGGGGGGGGGGGTAAGTGGCAGGGGTTCAGTGTGGTCCCGCAGGGTCAGGGGTGTTCGAAGTGTGGCGGTGCATCCGCAGGGGAGGGGGGAGGGCGTTCGTGTGTCCTCGATCAAGGTTGTTTTGTCCCCAGGGTGTCAGTGTGTCCGAAGGGGGAGGGGGCGGCAGTGTGGCCACTGGGGTATGGGCGCGGTCCAAGGAGGGGCCCTTTTATAAACTTATTAAAAATATGCTAATAAACCTGAGGGGTTACCTAGCCACTCTGTAAAATGTCTTTACAGACTGTTACAAGTGTGTTCACCGCCCCCTGTTCTGTCAGCACTTGTGCATCGAACAGGAAGTGGTCAGTATCCCATTAGCATAATTTTTTTTTTTTTATATAATTGTATTTTTATTATCATTTTCAAAACAATATAACAAATAATTTGCACGTATTTCACATTGAGATTTTCATAATAGTACAAACGAGAAAACAAGGTGTCTGTCAAAAGATATGACAGCTCAAATTTCCCATTTACATACGGGGGTACAAAGTTTAACAGTGCAATGTTTTCCTGATAGTAAACCAAATACAAGGAACGCTTGAACTTCATGCTCAGTTGGTCTAGAAGGGTTGGGGAGGGGGGGGAACCAACAGAAGACATTCAGACGAACTCACCATGACAACAAGCATAATTTTAAAATGTTGATTTTAAGTGGAAAGGGGCCATGGATAAAGCACATATAAGAAGAATACAGTACAGTTTTGATGATAGATTTGCTTTTTAACACATTTGAGTACCATTTCTGTATTTTTAGATTGTTTCAATAGAAAGTAATTAACCTTTTAACTAGGACCAAAGGATTTTCTGGGTCATTTTAGATTTATACATGAGATGTTCTGATAAACATCATGAAATAAATTGTTTGTCACACAAATACATAATTGACTGAAAAATGCAATTGAAGGAAAATTTTGCAAAACAATTCGGGGTCTTCTGCTCCATAGGCAAAGATAGAAGGGGACAAAAGAGACCTTCCATCAGATTTGGACATTTGTATTGGGGAATATTACAACCTACCTACAGTAACCAATGTTTGGATTTCTAAATGCATAAGCAGTGAGAACCTCTCAGGCAGAGAGAAATCCCAATTTCATTTTGAATGCAGGATGCTCTGGAAGGAACGGTTGTTGTAAATTCTTGTAATCTCTTTCTACTCTCTGTGAAGGTTGTATTGACCCATGACTTATCTCACCAACTCCTAATAATAACCTGGGTGTGTTGCCATTCATTAATAGCCCCTGATAATGATAAAAAATATGTTATTAGAGAAGAAGAGTGACAAGAAGTACATCCTGCATAGCATACACCTTCACAGTGCTGCCACTTTACTAGAGAACAGTAGCCACAGCTCTCCTCGCATAGTCTGGTTTGGGGATGCCCTTCAGTACCAGGTTCTGGTTTTCTGTGTGCGGTACATACAAATACCATTGGACCATATTCTGCAAAATGGAACTTTCCAAGTGCTCCTAAGAAATTCTTTTGCCTTTAAGACAGAATACAGTTCTCATACTTCATTAAACATACTTGTTCAAAATCATTTAAAATCTTAAAATAGTAGTTCATCCATATTGATCATAGATAAACCGGAGAAAAAATTGCATTACAACCAGTCCTCTACACATTATCTAATAGACTTTAGTAAATTTTGTTCATAAAAAAGACGACCAGAACTTCCTTTTTCTACCAGGCTCCTGTGCAGCGGCATAGGTTTAACATATGCCATGTCTACATTTAGCCATTCCCCGTATAGTTTTGTAATTGGACTATTTTGTATGATTTTATTTCCAAGGAAATGGTAGAAAGTGTGAGAATTTTCAGTTATAGTAAACTATGGGACTGTGGACTGATTATTATGGGAATCAGAAGCAATCCAAAACTATCATTTTTTGTATAAGCATAACTAACTTTAAAGGGGTATTCCAGGAATCAGCATAATTTGTATACAAATGAGTCAGTAAAATATAAGCTAATATGTAATTAGTTGTTATTTAAAATTTTGCTTCCCTTATCAGAAAATGCTGATGACATAGACTGTAATGAAGAATTAAAATGCTACTGGCCCTTTAATCAGTCCGTTAATTTCCTCCGCGCAGTCTGTTGCAGAGCATACACAGGACAGAAGATGGCCGCTGGTCACGTGTTCACATCACATGTCCTGCACCTGCCTGGGTAGGTCATTTGATCACCACTACGCTTGGCTGTAGTGGGTTGGTTGCACTGCATCCAGTATGGCCAGTGTTTTGGTGATGGCAGTTACACATCATTACTATGGTAACAGAGAAAGAAAACCTGTAACATCATCACTAGGAGCAGAGCATAAGAGGGAGGAGGAGTTACTGAGAACTAAAGGATCATGGGACTTTTGGTTACCAGTGTCGGCCATCTTAGTGATAACTCCACCTACTTTAGAGAGGCCATAAATTTTGTAAATCATAATCATTGAGTATTGTTTTACTCCTTTAGTTATAAGCATTATGCGGTTTTGTGTCAGACTTCACTTCCCGGAATTACCCCTTACAAAATTGCATACATAAATATGTGGTTAATAAACACATTGCTTTATAAAGTAATTACAAAGATTACTGGGTGCTTTTTTTATCCTGCCCTTTCTTCCTTATTTAAGAAGTTGGTGTAATCAGCTTTCTTTCCGTTCTCACTGACACGCTGAGATAAAGGACCCTGATAATTTCCTAAATGACTTTGCTTTTATAGATTGTACAATTCCAACAGGCAGACCGTTAATAACATGGGTGTATGCAGAGAATACCTTTTTAATATATGGCTGCGGGGTCTCTTATGCATAAAGACCACCACATACTTACCTCACTTCCCCACACACCGTTCTCCTACTGGCGACACCCTGACACCCGCGCATTTTAGTAGTGTTTATACAGAACATCCATGTTGGCATTGTGTGATAAGAGCCAATTAGCGCTATGTACACTACATTTGGCAAAGAAACTCAGGGCGACATCCATTCTCTTCACAAGGTACTGTGCTGCGTTTTAGGGGGATCTGGGGAGCCAGGTTCCCTTTTAATAAGAGGCTGGAGTGAGCAGAGCTATGAAGAGCTCAGTAGGTAGGGATGCAGGAGTGCCTACATGAGCAGCTCTACCTCTTTGATGCGTTCGAACAATCATGCGCAAATAAAACCGAAAAAACAAAAACTTAAGCTTTTTTTTTTAGTGTCTTTTAGCTACGATAAAAAACCATTAGGGCCACTACCACACTGCTTTATGCTTATACAATTGCGTAAAGGGATGGGGAGGTACACTTGTCTGTCGTGCCACCAGAAATATAAAAAGCAGATTATCTGGATAAAAACTTGTCACTGTGGGTGCTTTGTCAGTCAGCCAATTTTTCACCACATTTATCAGCCATTGAGGGCGACATTCCATTCTTACCCCACTTTAACGTAAAAGTATGTAAGGGTCTTGGAGATTCCACCTCCTCTATCTGCTTTGCTATAAAAAACTAGCGCTTTATAACAATCCAGTGTCAGAAATTGCTGAGAATGAGATTCCTAATCTGCACACAATTACGATACATTTGTGTTTCCAATACCTGCTGTTTCAGCAAAAAAAAATGAACAGACTCATCTTCTCTGACATGAATGGCTTGATGAGATCTGGACGTCATTTAAAAACAAGTTATGTAACGGTTGAGGAAGGAGGAGAGAGAGTAGCGTGACTGAGCGGTCTTCAGGATTTATGCTGCGTCAGTGTTGTGCTACCTCTTACCAATTTAGGGTGAATTCTTCTGGTGACCTCCTACGATACATTGTCATGAGGTCTGAGTGGCTGTCGGAGCACTGTTTCCATTAAGGTTGACATGTCTGTCTCTATTAACTTCAACTCTAAGTCTATGATGAGGACTGCAGGAAACAAAGCCAGTGGCCTGGAGTCAGCCTGTAAACATGAATAGGCACATATTTCAATATGTATAATGTGTTCACAAGTAACATCACCAGGGCTACTTCGGCAATTCAGTTAATAAGCATATAATGATTATGTAACGTTTAATACAATTTCAAATAATTTGGGCAAGAATAATAAAGACTACAATAACCTGTAATACTACAAATAGTAGTTTGAGAATCCAAGACATTTATTATAGGCCTTTAAGTTGTACCTCCTCTCTATCTGCTGTTGCTTCCAGAAAATACCTTATCAAAGTACATTTTTAGTGTCGTTTGCTGAGAAATCGGATATC
Organism: Engystomops pustulosus; assembly: GCA_019512145.1. NCBI lineage: Eukaryota > Metazoa > Chordata > Amphibia > Anura > Leptodactylidae > Engystomops > Engystomops pustulosus. Next base: position 76,096,238 of record CM033641.1, on the reverse strand, counting down.
TCTGCACAAGAAAGTCTCTGTCCTTCAAAATGGCAAAGAGGAATGTCATCCTGTTCTTGGTGCTGATAGACAGCGGGCTGGGCAGGACATGGAGCTGTCAGCCTTCTCACAATAGTTACCTACAAGGAGAATAGTCATTTACACAAAGGGACAATGAAGCTACTGGCAGCAAATGTAGAATGAATTGGGTAGAAAAAATCATGAAGACGTCTAATAAATAGCATAGACGGACGTCATAAACCAATAACACTTACTCATATGCACCTTTGAAAATGTGTTTCTTCATGTGGTCAATTCTCAGAATATCTCTGTGATGACAAAAAAAAAGAATATGCACTCCAAAAAATCAGGCACAAGTAGAGGTAAGCGGATGAGATGCAGCTGGAGTACAAGCCTATAAGTCGTGTATGATTTCAAAGGAAATCTACCATTTGTTTTTATGCGTTGTGAACCAAACATACCTTGAGAATGCTGTAGCACGCACGATGCAGAAAACATATCTTGTTTAATCCCTGAACTGAGTGGTTTTGCTCAAAAAAACGTTTTTAAAAATCAAGACCTTGGGAAAGCTGGTGCAGGCTGGCTGGCGTGTATAAACCGATTACTTCCACATTCACAGGAGCTCCCTGAACTGTTCAGACAACACTAATCAACCTGAGCTGGATGACTCATATGCAGCAGTGGGGGATGGTGCAGCGATTGATTATTTCTGCCTGTCAGGGACAACAGTGATGCCTATTCTTGGTTTGCTGGGCAGACAAGGCTGAAGCAGTGCATAAGTAGGGTGAGGAGAGCACTGGGCAGCCACAGTAGCAACAGAGCCTCATTACCATAATTTTATTATTGGTTTTTCAGCAAAATCACCAAATTCAGGGATTTAAACAAGCAATATTTCTGCATCAGTGTGCTACATCATTCTCAAGGTATATTGGTTCATAATGCAAAAGCAAAATGGTAGATTTGTTTAATGCAACACAAAAATGAAAAGAGTTGCCTTTAGAGCAATCAAACAGTATCGTACTCCAAGCACAGAAACAGGATCAGTTCTTCCTTTCTTCCAATGGCTTGTATTAGAAAAAATTGATTAAAAAAAAAACTATGCAAATGGCCTCATGAGCCTAATTATGATGTCACCAGCTCAATAATCAGAGGAGGGAGTCAGGGCCACCTGATACTCATTACATAATTTTACAAGACAATTTTCTTCAAAATGAAGAACAGATCTCTTATCAAGGAAACACACCAGCATGGTATTGGTTCTGGTAAGCTTTCCTCTTTATCCATATAAAAAAAATAATCCCCTGCAAGTCATATGTACATGAGCTAAAAAATGTTCACTTTTTCCTGAGAGGAGTCACTTTGGAGGTCCTGTGGACCTCTGTTTGAATCCCGTGTGTTATCCGGGATTGAGTTCTGCCCACTTGCTGATGACCATTGAAAGGGTCTGCCTGGACGTAAACACACGGTAGGAATAGATCCTGCTCTTCTTTTGCATCTCGGGCAGTCCTCACATCAGGGATTGTGAAATTCACAGCGGTGTGCATGAACCCATAGAAGTAAATGTCTTGTGGTACCTGTAAAATTACACTAGCATAGATCCTCACTTTCTCATAACATGCAGGTAGCCTTAGAGGCTAGAGGGGAAGTGTACTACTTGCGCAACTACCAGTAGATCTTGTGTGTGCTTTAACTGCCTGTATCTATTCACATATTTCACTGCTATGTAGAAAAGTCCTTCAAACCTGCAAATAACTAAATACATCAAACCCACATGAATGATATGGAGGGGGCAGTTTCTCCATGATTACACCTAAAATAATCAGATTAGACACATCTGGGTTTCAGACCATCCATGACATTGAATGGAAAATGCTGCTGAAGAAACAGACTTTCAAAGATTGTAGCTTTAGAATTCAGATTACTGTACAACTGTATAGGAAAGGGTACACATTAGCAGCGACACAAACCTCTCGTAGTGGAATAATAAGACTGCAAAGATTTTCTTCTTTACTAGTGAAGCAGATGTAATTTGTGGAAAAAAACATTTGTCCCACAATGTGCCTTTTAATGAAGGGTGTCCACAATGTGCATCTGTGTGTCCATCCAACTTTTCATCTTGGTAAACGGAAAGAGCACGGGTAGTGTTGCCTTGGCCGAGCATCTAATCTCTGCAATATAGGAGGTAGGATATAGTCCCTCAACAAAATCCCATTATTTTTTGGCAATAATGCCCGTTTTCAAATGTTTAAGCACATTCTTTCACCCCAAACTATCTTTGTCTATCTTAGCTTCAGATGCTTTCCAAGACAAACCTGTCCAGATCATACTTAATATTTTCAACCCCAACACTATATTTTTTGTTCTGTACCACTTATGGATATTTCCTGGACAACCTTATCTTGTAGCCAGTGTCGGACTGGATTTCTTAGGCCCACCAGAGAAAATCAATTTGGGGACTCTTCATTATCCCCAGAAATATACTCTAGCAACCCCCAAAGTGTGGTGTTTTTAAAGGACCTCTGGGGTCCAGTATTGGGTTGAGCCAGGGCCCACCGGAGGGCCTCTGGTACTTTGGTGGGCCAGTCCGACATGCTTGTGCTTCCTTTCTGGGTAGCAAGTTAAACCTCTAAGAAAAACAGTTCATTCACGTGGCCTGGCCAAATAAAAAAGTATGCACAGGTCATGTGCTTGCTTGGACGTAGACGTGTCGGTGGAGAGTCAGTGGGAGTGAGCACCCCATCATCCCTCTCCATTGAAAACAAGTGGCTCACTACCAGTCAAGGACCCCATATGGTTCGTGCATAAGGCCTATGTAAGGTGCTCAAATAGATCTAGAAATAGATCTTACCCCCCACTCCTTTTTAAGGCAGATACTTTTTTGGGAGATTTCTTTTTTAATTTGGGGAGGGTGCGATCCTGCTCAAACCCTTCATATCCAAAAGTTGTCTCATGGCTATGTTGGCAAGCTGCTCCTCCAATTGAGTCTCAGAGTGTTAAGAGAAAACTGAGAAGAAATGTTCACTAGAACGTGTGTGTGACTTTAATCATGTCCGGGGGAGAAGTAAAGTAGCCGTTCTTTCTAGTTGTGTTATGTCAACCCATCGGTCATCACCGTTGGCTAAGAAAGAGATGGAATCAATTATGACAGAAGGAAATAAGCACTTACTCCTATGTGATGCATTACTTAGTCTCTCAATAAGAGGGAGGAGGAGTTACTGAGAACTAAAGGATCATGGGACTTTTGGTTACCAGTGTCGGCCATCTTAGTGATAACTCCACCTACTTTAGAGAGGCCATAAATTTTGTAAATCATAATCATTGATTATTGTTGTACTCATTTAGTTATAGCATTATGGGTTTTTGTGTCAGACCTTCATATTCCCGGAATACCCCTTTAACAAAATTGCATACATAAAGACATGTGTTCCTATTAACACCAGCATAGTTTAATAAAGTATATTACAAAGATTACTGGGTGCTTCTTTTATCCTGCCCTTTCTTCCTTATTTAAGAAGTTTGTGTAAATCAGCTTTCTTTCCGGTTCTCCACTGACAGCTGAGATAAAGGAACCTGATAATATTCCTAAAGACTTCACTTTTTATAGATTGTACAATGTCCACAAAGAGACGTATTAACATGGTTGTCAGAGAATACCTATTGTTAAGATCTGGCTGGGGGTCGTTTATGCATAAAGAACACCACATACTTACCTCACTTCCTCCCACCCGTTCTCCTGTGGCGACACCCATCACTACTAGCTTTGTGTGTATACAGACACCGGCGGCAATGTGTGTTTACAGCCAATTAGTGTTGTACACATACAATTTGGCAAAAGGAACTCAGGGCGTACATCCTTTCTTTCACAAGGTACTGTTGCGTTTTAGGGGGATCTGGGGATGCCAGGTTCCCTTTTAATAAAGGAGCTTGGAGTAGGCAGAGCTTATGAAGGCCAGTAGGTAGGGATGCAGGAGTGCCTACATGAGCAGCTCTACCTCTTTGACTGCGTTCGACATGCAAATAAAAGCCGAAATTTAAAAAAAAAAAAAAGCTTCAAAAAAGGTTTAGTGTCTTTTAGCTACGTTCACAGTGCTGACCACTTACCAGAGAACAGTAGCACAGCTTCCTCGCATGCGTTCTGGGATGCCCTTCAGTACAGGTCTCTGGTTTTCTGTGTGCGGTACATACAAATACCTTGACCATATTCTGCAAAATGAACTTTCCAAGTGCCCTTAAGAAATTCTTTTGCCTTAGACAGAATACAGTTCTCATTACTTCATATAACATACTTGTTCAAAATCATTTTAAAATCTTAAAATAGTAGTTCTCCATATTGATCATAGATAAACAGGAGAAAATGCATTACAACCAGTCCTCTACACATTATCTAATAACTTTAGTAAATTTGTTCATAAAAAGACGACCAGAATTCCTTTTTCTACCAGGCTCCTGTGCAGCGGCATAGGTTTAACATATGCCATGTCTACATTTAGCCATTTCCCGTAAGTTTTGGAATTGGACTATTTTGTGATTTTATTTCCAAGGAAAGGTTAGAAAGTGTGAGAATTTTCAGTTATAGTAAACTATGGGACTGTGGACTGATTATATGGGAATCAGAAGCAATCCAAAACTATCATTTTTGTATAAGCATAACTAACTTTAAAGGGGTATTCCAGGAATCAGCAAATTTGTATACAATGAGTCAGTAAAATATAAGCTAATATGTAATTAGTTGTTATTTAAAATTTTGCTTCCCTTATCAGAAAATGCATGAAATAGACTGTAAGAGAATTAAAATGCTAGGCCCTTTAATCAGTCCGTTAATTTCCTCGCGCGCGTCTGTTGCAGAGCATACACAGGGACAGAAGATGGCCGCTGGTCACGTGTTCACATCACATGTCCTGCACCTGCCTGGGTAGGTCATTGATCACCACTACGCTTGGCTGTAGTGGGTTGGTTGCACTGCATCCAGTATGGCCAGTGTTTGGTGATGGCAGTTACACATCATTACTATGGTAACAGAGAAAGAAAACCTGTAACATCATCACTAGGAGCAGAGCATAAGAGGGAGGAGGAGTTACTGAGAACTAAAGGATCATGGGACTTTTGGTTACCAGTGTCGGCCATCTTAGTGATAACTCCACCTACTTTAGAGAGGCCATAAATTTTGTTAAATCATAATAATGAGTATTGTTGACTCATTTAGTTATAGCATTATGGGTTTTTTGTGTCAGACCTTCATATTCCCGGAATACCCCTTTAACAAAATTGCATACATAAAGACATGTGTCCTATTAACACCAGCATAGTTTAATAAAGTATATTACAAAGATTACTGGGTGCTTCTTTATCTGCCCTTTCTTCCTTTTTAAGAAGTTTGTGTAAATCAGCTTTCTTTCCGGTTCTCCACTGACAGCGAGATAAAGGAACCTGATAATATTCCTAAAGACTTCACTTTTTATAGATTGTACAATGTCCACAAAGAGACGTATTAACATGGTTGTCAGAGAATACCTATTGTTAAATTGGCTGGGGGTTTATGCATAAGAACACCACATACTTACCTCACTTCCTCCCCCCGTTCTCCTGTGGCGACACCATCACTACTAGCTTTGTGTGTATACAGACACGGCGGCAATGTGTGTTTACAGCCAATAGTGTTGTACACATACAATTTGGCAAAAGGAACTCAGGGCGACATCCATTTCTTCACAAGGTACTGTTGCGTTTTAGGGGGATCTGGGGATGCCAGGTTCCCTTTTAATAAAGGAGCTTGGAGTAGGCAGAGCTTATGAAGGCCAGTAGGGTAGGTGCAGGAGTGCCTACATGAGCAGCTCTACCTCTTTGACTGCGTTCGACATGCAAATAAAAGCCGAAATTTACTACACAATATACATGTGCAGCACTAGTATACTACCCCGATCCCCCTTATATACACTACACAATATATATGTACAGAACTGGTATACTACCCCTGATCTCCTCCTTATACACTACACAATATACATGTACAGCACTAGTATACTACCCCTGATCTCCTCCTAATACGCTATATATGTACAGTCCTGATCTCCTCCTTATACACTACACTGTATACATGTACAGCACTAGTATACTACCCCAATCCCCCCTATACAATATATATGTATAGCACTAGTATACTACCCCTGATCTCCTCCTGATACACTATACATGTACATTCCTGATCCTTCACGATCTCCTCCTTATACACCCCAGATCTTTTGCAAGAGATAATTTTATTTATTTCTCTAGTATTTTGTTCAATCAAAGTTCAGCTAGCACAGGGGTTTTAATAAATGTGGCCAATATACATGTACAGCAATCTCCTTTGATCCCCTCCCTATTGACTAAGGCAGTATACATCATGGTGGATACATACAAACAAAATAAGAGATAAAGGAGAAGAAAAGAAAGAAATGAAAGATACACATACTACCATATCACCAATTTTCTACTCCTTCTTGTGTAGTACTGGATAATTTACTATAGAATTTAAAATGATTTGGCGTTTCCGATTTCATGTTTGAGCGTTTTTTTTCCTGGATGTGCATAAGCCACCAGAGGTGCTGAGAAGCTGCTTTTCCCTTTCTCCTTTTTGAGACACCTACACGCTTGGCTGAAGCAAATATGTTTGTATGCATACATAATAAATGGAAGGGGTCAACTATGAAGAGACAACTATTGATAGTGTCCATGGTCACCTTTGGATTTCTTAAAACAAAAAAAAAAACCACACAACTTATTTTTATAATTGAGAGTCCAAAATCAGGAATTATAGAGATAACGTCATAGTGCAATAAGTCTGACATGGAAGATACATGTATTACATGGCTCACAGCTGGAGCATTGTAAGAAGTCTTATCTGAATTGCAGGCTGCTGACGTAGCACTTGCTCAATAAACGTGTGTGTAAAATCATGTGTATAGTATCCGGTGCAGGAATGCGGTAGAACACGTTCTGCATACATACACATAGTAGTACGCACTGCACTATGAGCAGTTCACACCGTTCAGACAGGGTTACGTTTCCAGAGAAGATAAGTTCCTCACTCAGGCTGTGTTCACACACACGTTACACATCAGGGAGGATTTAACTCCTGAACGCAGACGCACTTAGACCTAAACACATGCATTCAGATACAAGAAAGACGTCTTTTGCCGGTTAACATGGTAAACACAAGCCAACCAGGTAGCTTCTGTAACACTGCATAGGTTTGCATAGCCATAGAATTTCTGTTTGTGTAGATACAGAGCAGCGGAACATGCAGGATCGGTAAATATTAACAGCGCCGCAAGAAATTGCATTAGTTTGTGGTCCATTTTGGTTAATCAACTATGTTGATTTGGTACAGATTTCTTGATATCTACTTTATCATGAAAAAACACATGCAATTTGGGGAACACAGAACCCAAAAAAACCGACACAATGGACTTTGACAAAAAAAAAAAAAAAATAAAATCACTCCAGCAGCTGAGTTCAAGCAGCTAGATGCTACAGGCAGCACATGCAGTGTGAAAGATTGCAAATGGCCGTCTGTTTTTATAGGGCTATGACATCACATAAGCCTGCTGGTCGCTGAATGGCTTACATGTCTGCACATGTGATGGACGGTGTTGCTTTCATCCTACCAGAGTTCTCTGCCCCATGTAACTTGTTGTGCTCGCGGCCATTTTGCTGATAAAGGTGAAAAAGAAAAAAAAAAAAAAGTTAGTTCTCACGAATCACTGTAAACTTCGGATTCGTGACGAATCAAGGTTTTCCTGAAATGCAGAATTAACTGATTCATTAGAATCGATTCGCCCATCTCTAGTAATACACTCACCGGCCACTTTATTAGGTACACCTGTCCACCTGCTCGTTAACACTTAATTTCTAATCAGCCAACACATGGCGGCAACTCAGTGGGGGACATTTACTTAAAGTGTCGGAGTCTGCATTGGCTTTGTTACCGACCTGCTCTCGGAAAGAAGACACACATTTAATATTGTAGAGCTGTGCAGAGACATTTCTGGCGCCGAGAACATTTTCTGTCCCCGAGACCATTTTCTGTCCCTGGGACCAAAATCTGTCCCGAGCACCAGAAATATGTCCAACGGTCCCTGCTAGACCAGTTTTCGTTTGGTCTACTTTCCGCCAGTTTACAGCGCCCAAAACTGACTGTGACACATATTAATTCTGTCTGAGTTCCTACTCCGCCAAAGCCACGCCCCTTTTCGGAGAAGAGTCGGAGCAGACGGAAAAATCATTTGTTCTGTTCCCGACAGCTAATAAATATGTACGAGAGCAGAACAATGTTGGTGAGATGCCACAAAAACTGCGGAAACCACCATAGTACAATGTCCCCCAGTGGCATTTTAGGCATTTAGACATGGTCAAGACAAGCTCCTGCAGTTCAAACAACCGAGCATCAGTATGGGGAAGAAAGGTGATTTGTGTCTTTGAACGTGGCCTGGTTGTTGGTGCCATAAGGGCTGGTCTGAAGTATTTCAAAACTGCTGAACTACTGGGATTTTCACGCAACAACCATCTCTAGGGTTTACATAGAATGGTCCAAAAAAGAAAAAACATCAGTGAGGCGGCAGTCTGTGGTCGGAAATGCCTTGTTTGATGCCAGAGGTCAGAGGAGAATGGGCAGGACTGGTTTCGAAGGCTGATAGAAAGGCAACAGCCGACCAAATCGCCACCCGGTACACGGCAAGTAGTCCGAAGAGAATCTCTGAACGCACGTACGGTCGAACTTTCAGGCAATGGGCTACAGCAGCAGAAGACCACCACCAGGTGCCACCTCCTTTTTCAGCTAAGACAACTGGAAACTGAGGGCTACACTTTGCCAACTCATCGAAATTGGACAGTAGATTGGAACAACGTTGCTGGTCCGAAAGTTCTCGATTTTCTGCTGCGACATCAAGCCTTTCGGGTGATGGGCGTCTACACATTAAAGCATCGGATCCACTTTTGGTACGCGTTGCTATCAACGGTTCAGGCTGGTGGTGGTGGTCCTCATGTGTGGGGGAATATTTCTTGGCACTCTTTTGGCCCCTTGGCTACCAATTGATCCCCTCGTTGAAAAACCGCCCAGCGCTACCTGAGTATTGTCATGCTGACCAGTCCCAATCCTTTATGACCACAATGTCCCAACATCTGATGGCTACTTTTCAGCAGGATATGCGGCCATGTCATTTCAACGTCTGGAATCACTCAACTGGTTGTCTTCTGACATAACCAACTGGAGTTCACTGTATCTCAATGGCCGTCCACAGTCCACCCAGATCTCATCCAATTGAGCATCTTTGGATGTGTGGAACGGGATTCGCATCATGGATTGTGCAGTGCACGCGACAATCTGCGAGCAACTGTGTGATGTCCATGCAATGTCCATATGGACCAGAATCTCTGAGGAATGGCTTCGCACACCTTGTTGAATCTATGCAGACGAAATTGCGGCCAGTTCTGAGGCAAAGATGGGGGTCCAACCCGTTACTAGCATGGTAGTTATCAACATCAGCAAAGAAAAACGCCTACTGTAAGACAACTTGCTCGGATTCATGGCTTCACTCCCATTTTATTTCATTGCAGAAACCTAAACACTTACACATCATACAGTCCTCAGCATTTACATAACCTGTACTGCATCGAATTTGGAAACACCACAATATCCGCAGTGTATGTTTATTATGGTATAATATCCTAGGCAATTGTGGATTTCCATTAACTCACTGTCATTTCCTCAATTTTCATATATGATGTCATAGAAAATGAAGTTAAGAGGAAAACTCTATACTACTTGTACAGTTCACAAACAAAATGTGCAATTCAATTTCAAGTACGAACAATTTTCATACTCGGCAATTAATGTATACTGTTACAATGTTTTATGATAAAGTATTTGTACCAACTTGAAACTTTTTAATATCTTGATGAATACCGAAATCACTTAACCGACCCTCTTGGTTCAGGTCCGCTACAAATGCTTATGTTGTCTTGGGATCGTGTGCCAGCCCAATTGTTTTTAAGCAGGCTAACACACAATCTCATGTACTTTGTATTTTTGCTACAATACAAGAGCCGTTTCCTCAAATACCGTTCCCACAGGATTGGTGCTGGCGACCTGCTAGTATGTTTTCAGTTGAATGCAATCTTTGTGGCCTGGCAGGTATTTAATAATTGCGCGCATTGGGCTAAAATCTTGTTTTACAACGCGCCTAGAGCTTTTAGCGCTCTGTCTCTTTTTGGCAGCGAAAAACGGTTCAAAACAATAGCTCAGGTGCTCAAAAGTCACAAAAACACAAACACTTGTATCGATAAAGTCTGAATGAAATTCCAAAAAAATCAAAATTAAAATCTCAAATTAAAAAAAAGGCTTTGTCACTAATTTCACAATCTCATTCGCGCATCGAACCAACACGAAACGGTTGCTGCGGTGATCTGCTATGACAATCTGATCCTGGTCCTCAAACATGTCCCTAACAATAATAAACTGGTCAATGCAGCCAAGTGACTCAACACAAAGTCTGTAACTCGAGTTCACAGAGTGGAAAGAAATAAATATCAATCCTGCGGTTCTCACTACGATTCTGTGTTCCACTCCTGATGCCTCCATAAAAAGTCTATGGCCCGGCCGTCACACAGGGCGCTTTGCTCTCGCTTGCACACGCAGACAAAGTTCCGCACGCCACCATGGGCGGCGCCTCGGCCCGTATCTCGCAATCATGCCCGTTTCTTTGTCAACGAGCAAAACACCGAGGCTGAGTACTCGTTCCCGATGTGCGGCCGTTTCATAGAAACGCCGATGTCGACTCGGCGCCGAGGCTCCGCCCCGGTGGGCGCGACTTTTGTCTGCGTTTGCAAGCTGCAGACAAAGCGCCCTGTGTGGCGCCGCCTATGAGAGCTGTCAAAGATAAGTCGTTGACTGTCTTTCGGCTACATAATATTAGGGCCCAATAGTAAACTACAAACATCCTTGGCACTGCAGGGTCCCTTACTTCACTCCTGGCGCCTCCGCGTGCGCTCCTAAAATAAAAACAAGCACGACCACTATGTGTGGTGGTAGGCGGGTATGGGTTCACTCTGTTAGATCTGCCGCAGGAGAAATTTGCATATAGCAAATTATATGGTGGGTTTTCTCTATTACTTTTGAAGTGTGGTGAATTTTTTAAGGTGAGCTAAATGAACTGTCATTAATACCTAACACAGTGGATCCACACATGGGTTATTGAAGCTTCACTTTTTTAAAGTTTCGTGTTTTTAAGCAGAAAGTCTCCGTTAAAAATGTCATGCATTTAGAAAACACCGCACGGGGTTTTTTATGAAACTTCCGTTAATTCCATTTTTTTGACAGGTTTACAACAATGTTTCTTAATTAAACTGGTCATAAACTAACCACGCATGCAATTTTTTTTGGACGAACGTGCTTAAAAAGGACGGCAAAAATCGGGTTTTTTTAAAACAGCCATGATGTTGGGCTATCACACATACTTTATACTGGTCTGTGTCCTTGAGTGTTCACAATGTTGCTGCTTATTGGCTTGCGCTTTTACAAAACCATTACAACAAAAAGCTGAGATGAGGCATTTGCCTAATCACACACACCCTGATGGAAGTCACCGAGTAGGTACGATACGCGTGGGTTCGCTCCTCTTTCTCCCCCCCTCTGACCATGCTACCTGCCCTCTCTCACTTTATCATGTGGTCTTCTCTTGAGGTATTGTATAATTTAGGCAGCTATTATACAGGACTGCTCTGTTACCTCTGCATTGTCACTTATATGTATTGCATACCTTCTAGCTGCAGCCTGATGTTATTCAGGCACATTTAGCACTTTTTTGCTTGCCTTGCATTGAGAACTTCCTTTCTCTTTGATCCGGACCAGTCTGTTGGGTCACGGGAGCCAACAGACACACAGGTCCTGTGAGGCTCAGTCACACCTTGCATGGTGCACTTTTTAGTGTTTTTAATCCATATGTGGTTGTTGTTTGGTTATTGTCTGTTACTTATGTTTGTACTAATAAAGTTTTTTGACATTATTCTAGTCCATTGTACGTATCCTCCCTTGTGTCTTTTTGGTGGTGATTTGCCTAATTACATTACTGTTAACGTTTCTATTTACAAAACGCATTGTAAATGTCATTTAACACACACGTATACCAATGCATACGCTGCATTTTGTTAACACACGATGTTGTGTTAACACGAAGTACAAGTAATTGTCAATTGGCAATATCACCCTTGCCCTATCAGCTTTTACCCTCACATGTTGTAGTGTTTCAAACGCATAATGAAAACGCAGGACAAAATGCAATGGGTGAACGCGCGTCCTCAGGCGGCGCCACCAGTGCGATTTGGTCTGCTTTGCAAGCGACGGACAGAAGTCCCAATGACGCCCGACAACAAGGGTGCTCGGGCCTCCTGCTCGTATTCTGCAATCAAGCTTTCTATGAACCGCCCTATGATCCAGGGTACACTGATCGCTGTGTTCTACTTTCGCGTGAATTTAATTCTACTAGAAACGCCATGCAATCGGGCCGAGGCCGCTCGGGGGCGCGACTTGTCTGCGTTTTGCAAGCTGCGAGCAAAAGCGCCACTGTGTGGCGCCGGCCTAAGGAGTTATCAAGAGTGCTGCCATACAATGTGTTTGATTCGGTTCAAACTGAATCCAAAACGCACACGGGGAGGCCACGGACGATTGTAAATGCATTTGAATCACCAACCGACATCATGTATTGTCTAAATGCAAGGATATCAGGGGCTGATTACTGATCACATGAATTCAAGCGCATATGCGCGATATGCCCTGGTCCGTCACTGTGGCGTTTTGATTACTTTATTAAATGAATTAAAACGCTATCATGTGACAGCACCCTTGCTTTTCCTTTCTTTTGAAAACACTGCCTCAGCTGAGGAGGTGTGATTTGCCAAATTACATTACTGCTAACATTTGCAAAAAAAAAAAAAAAACGCATTGTAAATGCGATGTTACAGCGTTAACAGTAAATTCAATTAGGCAAATCACTATCCTCAGCTGTTGTAATCGCAATGAACACACACAACTGTGAAACGTATATATATCTATCATATATATATATATTATAATAATATATTATTACTATATATATTACGAATGTGATGATAAATTTGAGGGGCACATTGGACAAAACTGCAGACAAACAGTCTACGGGATGTGTCTTACTCACCGAAGCCATTAACATCATGGACTTTTTCAAATTATACGGAATTTATTATATAACTAATTTTGTATTATCAAGTCACCATGAATAAAGTTATACACAGTAAATCAGATTGCATAATTCAGCTATACACACACATAACCTAAGCGATTGTTAGAAGGATCTCAAACAGATTTTGTCATGTCTCACATACCACAATAAAAGAACTGAATGACCAGTTCTGAAGCACAGGTACTGGGCCAGGTCATTGTCCTGGAAGTAGGAGTCTACATCACCCACATAATGTGAATAGTGCTGCTGCTCACCGATCCTTAGTGTGGTGTTTAAGGTTCCTACCAATGATGCCATCAATGCCATGTACGTCATCATTCCTTCTTCTCGGCAGTGAAAAAAGGGATTGGCCCTTTCTGTGTCCCCAACACTTGGGGAAGTAGACTCTATTCCAGACACACAATCATTATACCCAGGACACAAGCGCAGGACTCCCTCAGCACTTTAATGTGAGAATAGAAGACCACATGATGGAAATACCCTGAGGGGGCTGTCTGTTATCAGGCTACATTCTGAGACTGCACTCACTGTTGCAGCTAAAACTGCATCTTTTGGCACTTTCCCAAACGGTGATTGGGTTGTGATTCCGCTCTGCTTATTTCCAAAACACAATGGGGGACATTTACTATGGCGTCTTCCGCAGTTTTGTGGCGCATCTCACCAATGTTCTGCTCCTCGCAACTATTTTATTAAGTCAATGTCTGGGACAGAAAAAATTGCCTTTTTCTTCGTCCTCCCGACTCTTCTCCGAAAGAGGGCGTGGCTTTGGCGAGTGGAAACTCAGACACAATTACTATGTGTCGTCACCCTTTGTTGGAGTGTGGTATAAATAACTAGATCGGAAAGTAGACCAACGAAGAACTGTCTAGCAGGACCTGTTGGACACATTTCTGGTGCTCGGAGACAGATTTTGCTCCAGGGACAGAAAATAGTCCGGCGCCAGAAATGTGCTCTGCACAGCTCCACAATATTATTGTGTCTTCTATACCGGAGAGCAGGTCGGTAACAAGCCAATCAGACAACCGACACTGGTAATAAATGTCCCCTCAATGCACAGACTGCCTCCTGCTAGCGACCCAAGTAAATCATTGTGGGTAGGATTTATCTAAGTTCTGGCACAAGCACAACTGTCGGCCATCTGAAGATCAGATCTCTCTGGAAAGGCATAGAGCGATGTTTTAGGGTGAAACATACATGGCGTTTATGTTGGGACCCCTTATTATTATCATATTAAGTGCGTTTGTCAGATCTTAAACAAACGCATCGTTAAAAAACTCATCCTTTGGTTACACCACAACCAAGACCAATGCGATGAGTTTTTGAAAACGCAATGTACAAAACCAAAAGTCTTTTGTTGTCTGGTTTAATCCGAGCAATTTGCGCCCAGATGACCGTAACACATGGCAACACGCCCAACATAAGAGCATGACGTTCTGGTCATCAACAAAAACACGCAATAACGTTGATTACACTACAACCCAATAACATGAATGACAGATCTTTTGTAGCGGCATGTGTTTTTGTACGATCTGAAAACGCACTTGAGTAAAAACGGCCCAAACGGCCCCCAACAAACACCATGTTGTCTTCACCCTTAGGCTATATCACACTGACGTATGGGTGGTTGTATATACGGCCGCCTTAATAGCAGCGATATCGTCCCCCATAGGTCAGCAATGGAGGCCCTGTCCTATCTTATCCCGTAGTAACGAGCGCCGTGTCGCCTATTACCATTACACTATGGGAGGGTGGCGGGGTGGGTGGTGCCTCTACGCCTCTCCTCGCTCATCACTCCGTACTCTTGCCGTTGCCCTCCTACTGTACGAGAGTACCGAAGTCTGGAGCAGGCCGTCAACGGCTGTGAGCTTGTGAATATAGGCCTCAAGCCGGCTGCGCCAGCTATGCAGTGCTCTTTTAAATACGTTAAATTAACGCAAAACACAGCGATTCGTTCCCGATCGCAGGCGTTTCGCAAGAACGCAATGCGATCGGCCGAGGCCCGCCCCGGTGGGCTCACTTTGTCTGCGTTTGGCGTTTGCAAGCGTCAGACAAAGCGCCCTGTGTGGCGCCCGGCCTGTAGGGTGATAGCACATGTCTTGTTTTTGAATGCGTTTTTTGGTGTTTGGCCGTTTTAAGAAGTCCCGCATCCGAAATGAGAAGTCCAAAAACGGCTCCTTTTTTGCATTTGACTCGACTTAATCTTAATTACAAACTGTGTCACAATGCTGACGGACTGCTTAAAAACGGGCGGCCAAAACCGCATTACAACACTCCACGTTGTGCAAATCACCTCTTAAGTGCCACACGCTGTCAGAGCAATAATGGGTTATATGGTATCATCTATCGTGCGCCCATAACAATGCCGACATCAATGAGAGTGCGCCAAAGCTGGCATGGACTGCCGCCTTAATTTTGGGCTCTCGACCATTATTTTCCTGGTCTAGTTGTGATGGCCTAAAAATGCGGACAAAAACAAATAATGTGACGGATAATTAGAAAGTTAGACCACCCCACGGTGCACAAGAAAGAGACCATGTGTGAGGAGTTCCAGGATCGTCGGAACTATCTGTTCTTTCATGGGCGCGTTCACGACTGTTCGCGTTTTGGGTGCGTTTTCATTGTGTTTGAAACCAGCATATACAACACTGTATGAGGAGTTAATTTTGCATAATTACTCTTACCGTTTACGTTTGTTAAATGCAATGTTAACTCATGCGTTAAACATCGGTTACGATGCAATTTTCTAAGACACATTAAATTTAACAGTGTATGTGGTAGGCAAATCACCTTCTCCTCAGCTGTTGTATTATGCGTTTCAAATGCAATGAAAACGCAGGTCAAACGCGAACGTGGACCGCCCTTGCTGGTCGCAACACTCATTAAATGATCTGCACATTCTGCGCGGCCCAAAATAAACGAAAAGATCTGTGGCATTTTTTAGGTGCAGATACGATAATACATGGTCCCCCTGTGGTTTGCAAATCAAGTTTAGTAAATTCACACGTGGCATGTGGCCTGAGCTTCCAAATGTGATCGGAAGAGAACAGCAAAAACGTGAATCGAATAGTTTTTCATGGAAACATAAGGGTGATGCCACAACATGGGGGGACATTTACTAGAGGCGTTTCTTGCCAGTTTGTGGCGCTATTACCACATGTTCTGCTTCCACCCCATTTATTAGCTGCGGCGAAGAACAAGAAAAAATGCTCTTTTCCACCTCTCCGACTCTTCTCCAAAAAGGTTGGCAGAGTGGTAACTCAGACACAATAAATATGTGTCGCAACCATTTTTGTCTAGCTGTACCTGCGAAAGAAGACCAAAGAAATTTTGGTCTAGACGGACCAAAAACCAGTGCTATTAAGTCAGTTACATTAGGACAGTGTTTGCTGCCCTCGGTACAGTATTTGGTGCGTCCCAGGAGCGAAATGTGGCGTCCAGAATGTTGTGCACAGCTCCACAACAGTTAAGTGTGGTAATCTTGCTTTCAAGTAGCGGTCGGCAACAAATGCCAATGTCAGACAACCAACTATGTAATGTCCCCCATGGTGTTTTGGTCTGTTTTTAAAGCATGCTTTTGCACGTCCATTTTAAAACACGTGCATTTATTTTAAACAATCCGTTTTGACAGTTTTTTCCCAATCTATACCTTAGGGACCGCGCCCACCAGGGCGCTTTGTCTTGCCTATATGCAAACGCAACGCAGACAAAGTCGTCCCTACCGGGCCGAGGCCCTCCCGGTGGGCGCGACTTGTCCTGCGTTTGCGTTCGCAACGCAACAAAGCGCCTGTGTGGCGCCGGCCCCCCTTTTTTTTTTTAATTAGAAAACATTTAAAAAAACACAGGGGTGTAAGCAGCTAAAATAGCCAAACGTATGGTAAACAGTCACAAACGGTCAAAAACGGATGCGTTTTTAAATGGATGCTGAAAACGCATGCTTAAAAAGGAACCCAAAAATCTCCATGTGTGGGTGGCCTCACCCTACAGGGCGCATTCATTTCCACAATGCGTTTGATTGTGCATTGCGTTTTTGACACATTCAACTGGCTTCAGTCCTGATTACATGCTGATGTTCCATGGACGTTTTAGAGATTAGAGTAAAAGGCAATGCAAACCTTGGCATGTAATCACGGCTGCGCCCGTGGAATGCGTCAAAATGTATGCACAACGCGCGCAATGCATCGTGTGAATGCACCCTCATGCTTGCGTTTTAACACAACGTGTAAAGCATCCTTATTGTTGCTTTTGTTGTTTCCACTCAATGTTACTGCTATTTCCTCTGTTCAAAAAAAAAAAAAATTTGTATTCTTCACTCCGGTTTGGGATTTTTTGATAACTAACAGGAAAATAACTGAAAAAATGTTTGAACTAGTCTTTACTATAGAACCGCAGGCACGCAAAGTTACTGCCCTGAACTGTTAAAATCAGTATGGTAAATGGTTAATTGTTCATGAATATTTGCTATGGCTTTTTGGCTGTTTGTCATAAATGGAATAAGACTTTTATACTGTCCATACACTGGTTCTATGACGCACATGCATGCCACATATAGATTATCTGAATTTCGACGTGTACATTGGATTACTTAAAATTTCGGGGGGGGGGGGGGCGGAGCTTAGCTTTGCGAAAGGTTCTTTTTATCAGTGACGATTTAGCTACAGTTTTGTTTCTCGAAACGAAAGTGGGGGTTCAATCATAGATCATGTATACCTTTTTATTTCTTTGTGAACATAATCTTTTTTTGCTCAAATATTCTAACTCAATTGTGGAATTTATGATCATGCATTTTTCTGAACTCAGTTTTTTTTGGAACATGCAGTGGCAAGAAATTGAGATTACAATAGCACCTATGCCACCTGCACACCTGTGGAGGGGTGGTATAGAGGGTGTGGTTGCTGTGGAGTGGGGCAGATGCTACCTCATGCCCAGTGTTTTGCAGTCTTGACAAAACGTTGAACGTTTTGTTAGCTGGTTTCATACAAACTTGGCCTGTACAGACCTTGTGTAGTCTTGCCCAGTAGCTGTGGCTCATACCTAACTAGGATGCCTGAGCCTCTTGAATATTCGGCACATCGAGGTAAGTGGCCGCAATAAATCCTCCCCCGGATATGTCAATACAATATAATTGGATATGATAATTCCCCTCACCCATGTGTGCCTACACTTCAAAAAGACTGTCATTGTTGCTTCTGTACACCAGTGACCGGGGCAGATGTATCAGCACTGGCGCTCCGTACCAGATACAGGTAGTTCGCCGGGGGCCATCTCCATTATGGCCCAGCACTGCCCTTATCCCTGCCCCACCAATGTAGGACAATTTGAGAACAAAACTGGCACACGTGCATTTTGAACCCGTTTTTTTTTTTTGGGCGTTTTTTTAAATGCCTCCGTTTTAATATTAAGATAATTGGTAAAAACGGTCAAAAACAGATGTGTTTCAAAAAACGCATGCATTTTTTTAACGGACTGCTTAAAAATGGCCGCAAACACAGGTTCAAAAAACGCCCTGTTGCCGCAGACCGTAGAGGGTGGATAATCACAATTACTGAATTCTTCTCCGAGAATTGCTCGAACTGGAGGCTTTGGGTAGGTCGGTATTGTAGATAAATCTCCAAAAGTTTTTAAATTCTTATGTGTGTTCTCTGAGCAGCCTCTTTTTGGGCACCTAGTTTCTCTGATTTTCCTTGTTACATACGCCATTGATCTATTCATAATAATCGGCATACGGCAAAAAGCGTTGAATATTCTGGCAAAGGTTTACTTTCTCTGCCATGTATTTTTAATTGTTTTGCCCTCGGCAGTTTCATTCATCAACTGCTTGGTGAGGCTGACACTTGTGTCGTCCTGTAGTCATGGGATGGAAGTGGGCAGCTCCTGTTTAATGGAGATCAGGATTATTTCTGGAGAGCCTGTCCAAACGCTAGAAAGCTTGTATTTCATGTCTTTGCATATCATTTCAGACTGTGCGGAGTGGGCGCAGGAGCTGCTGCATGTTCTCTGTAATGTGAGAGTCAAATGCATTTGATCTGGTTATTTGCATTTCAGCAAGACCTACTTTATAGTCTCTTGTAATCAAAGACATCAGATAAGCATTGTCTATATTTAGGCAGTGATTGTCAGGTACTCGTCTATACGATGATCTTCCGTGAAAGAACAAGGTGATACTTGGTGTTCAATCCTATGATGCAGCCTAGGGGACAGCTATAATGTCCTCTATGTATAGATTGTTCACTTCTTTCCTTGTATTTTCCTGCAGTCTTGCCTCTCACACTCGTATATCATATGGTTATGTGCTGCAAATGTTTTCTGGTTTCCTAAGTGTTTAACACAAACTATGCTATCGTCTAGCCAGCAAGGAACGCTCTCGAGAAGTCGCATATGTTGTCCAGCATCCTTGGCTTGGAGGACACCGTAAAGGGTGCTACATTCACACGCACCTTTTCTTCCTGCGATCTCGCAAGCGGCATACTGCCAGGTGAAGCTCCCTGTGTATCTGAGCTTGAATGTACTCCCTGACCATACTGGCAGACGCAGAGCCACCGCCAGTCTGACGTCCAAAACCAGAGAATACAAGGGTGGATGCGATAACGGCTACATAAACTTGCCGTATTCCGCTATCTTCTTACTCCGTACTAAATCATTAACCGCAGTGGAGGTCGCTATAATAAGTCCTACTGGGGGTGAGGGGAGAGGCAGATGTCAACGATTATTTTGTACATCTGTCCACCAGCCTGCTGTTGTAGTAGTATGGCCTGGCTGATAAGGTCACCGGCCCAGTGAAGTAGGTTCTGGGGGCGTCACACCCTGAGTATGCAGACATAGGCAGGCAGACAGAGTCTACGGTAGGCTGCTAGCTCACGCAGTCCTTTTGTGTAGAAAACAAGCGCTAAAAAATAAAACCCAGACTAAAGGTTCGAACCAAGGATGTAGGTGAGCCACTGCCATCGGGCGAATCTGCCCCAGGCAATACTCCCCCGAAGTACATTTCAACGCCTGGGAAGCCCATGCCCTGTGCTGATGCCTAGCATTAATGATATTTTCATAAGGTTGGCACCCCTCGGAAAGGACTCTCAGAAACTAAAACATTTTACTACTGCAGTATGATACTTACCGATATATATTCGAGTGATAAGCCTAGTTGATCAGGGTGCACAAAAAATGTGTGTCTGAAAAACCAAACGCTCGGCTTATCTCAAGATAAAAATTATCAAAACTCATCTTTTCTGGCTTCGCCCACTTCTGGCTATAACTGGGCAGCGAGGGCTGTCTATACATATCTGGGGTATATGGGCTGCATAGGGCCTATATTCCATGGGTGGGGCAGGTGCTGGCTATATACTAATTGTTGGGCAGGGGTCGGCAAGGCTACTATACTGGTGATTGTAGTGCTAAAAAAATATAAACTGGGGAATTATTTTAATTGAAATCAGGGTACTGTAATATGTCATTTTCAAAAACAAAAAAAAAGCTTCAAAAAAGTTTTTATGGTCTTTTAGCTACGATAAAAAACCATTAGGGCCACTACCCACTGCTTTATTGCATTATACATTACTGTGTAAAGGGATTGGGGGAAGTAACACTTGTCTGTCTGGCCCCATCAGAATTATAAAAAAGCAGATTAATCTACGGATAAAAACTTGTCACTGTGGCTGCTTTGTCAGTCAGCCATTGTCCTTACCACATTTATCAGCCATTGAGGGCACATCCATTCTTACCCACTTTAACTGTAAAGTATGTAAGGGTCTTGACGCATTCCAAACCTCTTCTGTTTTGCTAAAATAACTAGCAGCTTTATAACTATCCATGTGTCAGAAATTGCTGAGAATGAGATATCCTAATGCACACAATTACGATACATTTGTTTCCATTACCGCTGCTGCTTTCAGCAAAAAACATGAACAGACACTCATCTTCCTCTGACATGAATGGCTTGATTGAGAATCTGAGACTCATTAAAAAAAGTTATTGTAACGAGTATGAAGGAAGTAGCGATGAGAGATGCCAGCTTTGTACCCTGAGCGGTCTTCGGATTTATGCTGCGTCAGTGTGGTGCTACCTCTTACCAATTTAGGGTTGAATTCTTCTGGTGACCTCCTACGATACATTGTCATGAGAGTTGCGTGCATGTCGGGAGCACTGTTTCCATTAGGTTGACATGTCTGTCTCTATAACTTCAACTCTAAGTTATGATGAGGACTGCAGGAAACAAAGCCAGTGCCCTGGGTCAGCCTGTAAACATGGATAGGCACATATTTCAATATGTATAATGTGTTCACATAGTAACATCACCAGGGCTACTCTCGCAATCAGTTAATAAGCATATATGATTATGACGTTTAAATCAATTCAAATATATTCTGGGCAAGAATAATATGACGATACAATAACCTTGTAATACTACAACTAGTAGTTTGAGAATCATAGACATTTATATAGGCCATTTAAGGCTTGTACCTCCTCCTCTATGCTGCGTGTTGCTTCCAGAAATATCCTTATCAAAGTACATTTTTAGTGTCGTTTGCTGCAGGAAATCGGATATTCTCTGCACAAGAAAGTCTCTGTCCTTCCAAATTGGCAAAGAGGAATGTTCTCCTGTTCTTGGGTGATTCACAGCACCAGCCGGGGCTGGCAGGAACCTGGCAGCTGTCAGCCTTCTCTACAATAGTTACCTACAAGAGATGTCATTTACTACCACAAAGGGGACAA
Organism: Engystomops pustulosus; assembly: GCA_019512145.1. Lineage (NCBI taxonomy): Eukaryota > Metazoa > Chordata > Amphibia > Anura > Leptodactylidae > Engystomops > Engystomops pustulosus. Next base: position 76,074,282 of record CM033641.1, on the reverse strand, counting down.
TGAGAGCTACTGCCGCAGCAATGTAGAATGAATTGGGTAGGCAAAAATCATGAAGACGCTCTTATAATAGCATTAGACGGCTAGTCATAAACACAATAACACTTACTCATACTGCACCTTATGACAATGCTGTGTTCTCATGTGTCATTCCGAATTTATGTCTGCTGCAGACAAAAAAAAAATCATATGCCCAGACATGACGACGTTTGCGATCACTAAATCAGGCACAAGTAAGAGGAAGCGGACTGAGAGCAGCTTGAGTACAGATATAAGTCTGTGTATTGTCAAAGGAAATCTACCATTTTGTTTTTATGCGTTGTGAACCAAACATACCTTGAGAATGCTGTAGCGACACCGATGCAGAAACATATCTTGTTTAATCCCTGAACTGAGTGGTTTTTGCTCAAAAAATTTTTAAAATCAAGACCTTGGGAAAGCTGAGTGCAGGCTGGCTGTGCCGTGTATAAACGCATTACTTCCACATTCACAGGAGCTCCTGAACTGTTCGACAACACTAATCAACCTGAGACTGATGACTCATATGCAGCAGAGTGGGGATGGTGCAGCGATTGATTATTTCTGCCTGTCAGGGACAACAGTGATGCCTATTCCTTGGCTTTTGCTGGGCAGAACAAGGCTGAAGCAGTGCAAGTAGGGTGAGGAGAGCACTGGCAGCCACAGTAGCAACAGAGCCTCATACCATAATTTTATAATGGTTTTTCAGCAAATCACCAAATTCAGGGATTAAAAAGCAATATTTCTGCATCAGTGTAGCTACATCATTCTCAAGGTATATTTGGTTCATAATGCATAAAGCAAAATGGTAGATTTGTGTAATGCAACACAAAAATGAAAAGAGTTGCCTTAGAGCATCAAACAGTATCGTACTCCAGCACAGAAACAGGATCAGTTCTTCCTTTGTCTTCCAATGGCCTTGTATTAGAAAAAATTGCATTAAAAAAAAAAACTATGCAAGTGACCTCATGAGCCTAATTATGATGTCACCAGCTCAATAATCAGAGGAGGGAGTCAGGGCCACCTGATACTCATTCAACATAATTTTACAAGACAATTTTCTTCTCAAAATGAAGAACATATCCTTTATCAGGAACACACCAGCAGGTATTGGTTCTGGTAAGCTTTCCTCTTTATCCTAAAAAAAATAATCCCCTGCAAAGTAGCATATGTACATGAGCTAAAAATGTTACACTTTTTCCTGAGAGAGTCACTTTGAGGTCCTGTGGACCTTTGTGTTTTAATCCCGTGGTGTTATCCGGGATTGAGTTCTGCCCACTTGCTGATGACCATTGAAAGGGTCTGCCTGGGACGTAAACACTGGAGGAATAGATCCCTCCATCTTTTGCATCTCGGCAGTCCTCACATGCACGGGATTGTGAATTCACAGCGGTGTGCATGAACCATAGAGTAAATGAGTTCTTGTGGTACCTGTAAATTACAACTAGCATAGATTCCTCACTTTCTCAAACATGCAGGTAGCCTTAGAGGCTAGAGGGGAAGTTTACTATCTTGCGCACTAACATTGTAAAGATCTTGTGTGTGTGCTTTAACTGCCTGGATCTATTCACATATTCACTGATGTAGGAAAGTGTCCCTTCAAACCTGCAAATAACTAAATACATCAAACCCACATGAATGATATGGAGGGAAGTTTCTCCCATGATTACACTAAATATAATCAGATTAGACACATCTGTGTATCAGACCATCCATGACATTGCAATGGAAAATGCTGCTGAAGAAACAGACTTCAGATGTGCTTTAGAATTCAGATTACTGACAACTGTATAGAAAGGCTAGGACACATTAGCAGCGACACAAACCTCTCGTAGGGAATATAAGACTGCAAAGATTTTCTTCTTTACTAGTGAAGCAGATGTAATTTGTGGAAACACAACATTTGTCCCACCATGGCCTTTTACTGAAGGGTGTCCACAATGTGCAATCTGTTGTGTCCATCCAACTTTTCATCCTTCGGTAAACGGAAAAGAGCACGGTAGCGTTCGCTCTTGGCTCGAGCATCTAAATCTCTGCAAATATAAGGAGGTTAGATATTAGTCCCTCAACAAAATCCATTATTTTTGGCAATAAATGCCAGTTTTTCAAATGTTTAAGCACATTTCTTTCACCCCAAACCATTCTTTGTCTATACTTAGCTTCGATGCGTTTCCAATACAAACCTGTGCCAGATATCATACTTATATTTTCAACCCCAACTCTATATTTTTCTTGTTCTGTACCCATTTATGGATATTTCCTGGACAACCTTATCCTTGTAGCCAGTGTCGGACTTGATTTTCTTAGGCCCACCAGAGAAAATCAATTTGGGGACTCTCATTATCCCCCGGAAACATATACTCTAGCAACCCCCAAAGTGTGGTGTTTAAAAGGACCTCTGAGGTCCAGTATGGGTTGAGCCAGGGCCCACCGGAGGATCCTGTGGTCTCTGGTGGGCCAAGTCCGAACTGCTTTGCTTCCTTTGGATAGCACAGTTTAAACTCTAGAAAACTTTAGTTCATTCTACTACCTGAGCCTGGCCAAAAAAAAACGTATGCACATGGTCATGTGCTTGCTTGGACGTGAGCACATGTCCGGCTTGGAGAAGTCAGTGGAGTGAGCACCCCAATCTATCCTCTCCATTGAAAACTCAATGGCTCACTACCACTCAAGGACCCCCATGGTTGCGTGCATAAGGCCTTAATTAAGTGCTCAAATAGATCTAGAAATGATCTTACCCCCCACTTACCTTTTTAAGGCAGATACTTTTTTGGGAGATTTCTTTTTTAATTTGGGGAGGTGCGATCCTGCTCAAACCCTTCATTATCCAAAAGTTGTCTCAGGCTATGTGGCAGCTGCTCCATCATTTGAAAGTCTCAGAGATGTTAAGAAAAACTGAGAAGAAATGTTCACTAGAACGTGTGCTGACTTTAATCATGTTCGGGAGAAGTAAAGTAGCCGTCTTTTCTAGTTGTGTTATGTCAACCATCGGATCACCAGTTTGGCTAAGAAAGGATAGATGACAATTATGTACAGAAGGAAAATTACTTGAGCATTACTTGTTTCTGTACAAGCGACTCATGTATTTGTACTGGCCTGAATCTGCTACCATCTCATTAATATTTCTGTTAGCACACCATCTCCTCAGACTACCTAGCCATCCCCTTCTGTAGTTATGGTGGATCAAAGGTCAACCCTTCTTCTTTATCAATACTACAGGGTGGTTGAGGTGTGACTAGTAATTTAGATAAATTTTGTTTGTCATCATATTAATTTAAAAAAAATGTTAAACCAATAATAGCATATGGATCATTTTTATGGTATTAGGACATCAATTTATGTCCAATTTAAGAGACTTCTGTCTTAACGATAGTTAAAGCTATAAAAGTATCAGTGTAGATATTTATCAAACTCTCTTAACTGTTGTTGCAATAAAGCCACAACTCTGCTGCATTCACACATAATTTCAATATAAAAGATGAATACAGTGTTTTTGTAAATATTTTTGCAAAATACACTTCAAGCCCACATTTTAAATAAAAAAAATATTGGGACAGATTTATAAAGGTGTTGCCCAAAGTAACCAATAAACAGGTAGCTTTATTTTCCAAAATAATAATAAAAAAAGGGCATGTAGATGGCTGTGCAGCCAGAGCATAGGCTCTCTAGGGTCTCACCCCTGGAGCACTGGCAGCTCATTAGCATATTTTAAAGACAATCCTTTTAGGAAAGGAGACCATAATTAAAAAAAAAAAAATACAAGGCCAGTTCCTGCATCAGGTGCAAAGTATATCCGATAGAGGCTATAGAGTTACATGAATCAGCAATAATTTTCTTAAACCGCAAGACCATTCAAGAAATCCATTCATTTTCCTCTTCTAAGACTGAATTTTTCTTTACAAAGATAAATGTTCTTGTTATTGAGCCCAACCCGTAATCATAACGTCTATGTTGTACACTACCTTTTCCCTAATAAGAAGGAGTAGAAACAGGATGGTTGATGCTCAGGTACATTCCATGCCTTGTCGGGAGAAACGTCCTTCCAGTTAAGCATGAGAATAGTGCATTCACTAACTTTTCTTCATCTGGATGCCAAATAAGCTGTGCAGAACTCACATTATTGCCTCCTTAAATTATCATATCATCGTCTTCCTTTGATGCCATTGACGATATTAATCTGCAATGATACCTGTAAGGGTAAACATGCGCAGTTCTTCAATGGGTGTTGCTTGCTAAGCGATCGTTGGAATAATCTTCAAGACTCAATGCAAAGATCACAATAGACGCATCATAGTGCTAGGTTTTACTAGAGCGATATGCTGGTCATTCCCCCCTTAAGAAATCCTTACTTTGACATGTAGAATTACCAAATTACTCTGCTTACTGACTGGTGTAGTCTATCCAGAACTTTCCATTGTATTCATGTATATATGACATAACATTTCTTTCTTTACAGAAAAATTTTGTGTGTGTTGGGGGCCCTCCAGTCCTACTATACACAAGACTGGTCGCTTGCCATTCCCCAGATAGCTTTTATACCTGAATTTTTCCTTTGACAAATGTAGTTTGTCATTTTCATTTTCAAAAATGGAAAGTGCCTGAAGGAGGTTTCACTTCAAGCCATCCCAATGTTCAGTTACTTCCCTCCGAGTGCCTCCTGGACATAGGAGAAATACAATGACTAGTTGTGTCACATCCGTTGAAAAAATGCACGTATTACTACTCCTCTCCTCCAATTAAATCATCATCATCATCCTCTCATTTGATAACAGTCTCAATAAAAGGCAGCAATATAACATTCTTTCTCTTAGATGCATGCTTCTTACCACAGCAATGGTCCAGTATGTAAGGAGTCTGGGGTCTGATAAAGGATGCGATAAGGAGCCACCCTGGCACTGGAGTCCAATACAACATCCAGGGTACCGCCAGCAAACCTGCAAAGAACAAAAACGATCATTGAGTTTATGTGCATAAACAATAACACACATCTGCCTCTGCATAATATTCATTTGTGTAAGCAAATGCTGATAAATAATACAATACACTGGACTAGAGGTTTACTCCCATTTCACAAACAAAACAGGACAACTAGAAAAAGGTCAGGAATATCAATGAGTGCCACCTATGGAGCTGTACAGGATTCTTATAGCTAAAAGCCCCTTTACCACCGTAAAAAAAAGGGGGCGTTCAGGGATCAGTATATTTATGGCACACACTATTAGAATAATCCCTCAATGTATGTTTTTCTTTAGGATCAGATAAGTTTCAGAAAAAGGCCTATCTGATGCTATTAGGATAGATTCTTTCACAAAATACACATTTAGCAAAAAATAACGTTACAGATACATCCCCAACCTTTTGGTCAAACTGTAAATAGTAATTCATGTTATGGCAACAGATTTTCGAGGAAAGGGAACGCTGTCACCACAATTCATAAATAAGCTAGGGAAAGGATGGATGTGTCCTGCTTTGGCCGACCTCCCATCTGTCCGGACCCTGTTCACTATGTCTCTTCTCAGAACTTAAGCAGTCATGTGCTTTCACTTAGGTCCTTACCCAGTTACAATTGCAATCCTCCCCATGTGAATATTTTAATCACAATTAGTCACAGCGGCTTCCATGGACACATGGGGGGAGGTAGAAGTCCATGGAGGGGCGATGCTGTGATTTACATGTGATCAGATACATACATGGGGTAGAGTCGTAAGATTCGTAACGGTTAAACAGACCTAGAGCACATTCACCCTGGTCTCACAGACATGACTGTGCCCAACTTTGAGTTTAACAGAGCTTTTTCTTCTCAAGGTGCTACCCACACAGTAGCATTCCTATCAGCATGAGACCGGTCAACGATAAGGAAAGACGGCGTGGGCAGTGGAAGTTTTGCATAGTTAAGTTTTATCAAGACGATAAGTTGCATATAAGTTCAAACTTTTTTTTTTTTTTTTTAACAAGGCCAGCCTTGAAAGGACACCATTTAGGGATTGAATGGTCATATTTTAAAATCATAGTTTTTCATTATTTATTTTGGGTTGTTCAATTTAAATGACGAGTTTCTTTAAACTTCAATTTTTTGCAACAAACACTATCATAAAACCTCAGATCAGTGTTTCCTGCAGTAGTGTCCTTTGGTAATCAGATTGTGGTTGGTTGAGACATTCTTAATGTGTCAGAGTAGAGATCTGCTCTCGTGTCAATAAGAGACTCATTTCTGCCTAGGCAACCAATAGATATGAAATTGCTTCATCAGTGAAATATATAAAGCACCAGAGCGGTGTCAGATTGGATAATCTATATGACTAGAATTGGTATTTCATCAGTCGATCAATAATCGCACACTATATTCAAGGTCTTGTCTGTGTATCAAAGAATTAAAAAAAGAAAAATAGATACTAAATAATAATAATAATAAGAATAATATAATAATAAATTTAATAACCCTCCACATGAAAATTGTTTTAAAGAAGCAAATAACCAGCCACACGCACATGAAATACATACATAATGCGATTTAGCGGAAGTAGCAAAGAAGTCATAGTGGAGATGGGAAGAAAGGTATATAAAAGTAGATGCATTAAAGCAAGGATCACAGTATTAGTCTGTGTGAAGGGGGAAGCATTAATTTTGTGGGAGAGAATCGTTGTGAAAGAAGGAACTTAATGGTGCAGTCTGTATTGAGGGTGGGCAGTATGGAGGTGGCTGTAAGAGGGAGGCATGGAGACCAAAAAGCCTAACATTCAGAGGGACAGTCATGGACTTGTGTTAAAGCATGATCCCAGACTCGAAAAGTAGGAGTTCAAGTAATCATCAAAACGTTATCTCAACAATCGCCCTAGAGGTACAATGTGAGATATGCATGGCACTGTGCGACCCCTACATTCATTTCTATGGGACTTTGACTTCAAAACTAGTGTTTACACAAGGCATTTCAATGTTGAAGTAACTATTTAACCAATCAACGAAGGAAATTGATGAAGAGTTGTTACATTCACAGTCAACTGAATGTAATTATGGAAATAAGATAATAAGGTGAATAATGCTTCTAACTTGTGTGAGGTCATGTTGTAATTACGATAATCATAACTACTATCGTCAGTCAAGCACACATGACTATATGGGTGGGCCGTGACTTTCTTCACATATGTGTAGATGTCCAGTATGGTCAACATTAACCATGGCTACCCCAACATGCAAGACATGCAGTCTATACATTAGCACAAAATTATGACTCAAAGTGTGGGTGAAGATTATTAAGGCTAAAGAGATTTTGTTATATGGGAAGATAGAAAAAAAACAAACAAAAAAAAAAAAAATAAGGACTCGTGACGAGGCTGAGAGAAGGATGAAGGAGATTCTTGATAACAGGAGGAAAGGATTTAAGGTGTGTTAGATTGTATTTGATTATAAAAACGAAATTAGACCCTCCAAAAGATTGGCATAAAGGCCCCCAAAAACGACTGCCACGAAGGAAAGCACATGATATTCAGCAAACATCATAAGTCATCATGGAAAATAAGTGGGTGAAGTATCATGAGTGGCGTGACAACTAGAACTAATATATTAGAACGAATAAGCTTCGATTTTGTTAAAAATCCAAGCCAGTAGGACCTAATTCTAGTTTTAAATAACGAAAAAATGACAAATTTGCTGAGTGCACATGACCAGGCCGGGTTTTTGTTGGAGGGAGGAACTAAAATTCTATTTAATGTCAAAGGAGGGAAAAGTAGCATGTGAACATCAAGGGATTTGCCGTGCAGTAAAATGTGTTGGACGATAGAGAAATCGTAAAGTTACCTGGGGCCTGCCCAGAAATACTCCAGTCGTTAGTTAGGTCTGGCAGTGGGTCACTAAGATGTGGGGAAGCATTGCTCTTTCTCCTATGTGCTAGCAAAGATTTTGGGTACCAAGAGGAGATCCCAGACACCCCTTGTGAGACCACAGGAGGTACAAGTGGGCCTGGATTCCTTTCTGATGCATGACAATGCTTAGAACATCGTGTGGCTGTAAAGGCCGGAAGGACCCTGCATGATGAAGGCAAGTGATGCTATAGAATGGCCTCCCACATTCCAAGACAGAATACAAGCACATCTGCGGTCATTTAAGAGTCTTATGAACAGGACTAACCTTGTAACACCATGTTCACCACAGATGCTTGTTGCCAGGAGTTGACTGATGGAATGATCCAGGTGATGAGAGGGGGGGAAGATTGCTCAGGAGAAAGCACACACTCATCAGGAACATGACCCAAGCATTGCAGGGGGTCACACAGGCGCACTGTGGGAAAGAAACTGGTTATCTACAATATGGGCTTATGAAGGTTCAGGTTGTCAATTTGGATGGCGATTTCATGCGTGTGAAACCAACATAACAGATGAGGAAGAGATGAGTTCCTGATGCATTACTGTTTTGGGGCACCATGGTAGCATTACAGGCCTTGCAGTGCTTGGGGGACCTTGGTTCAAGTCGCCAGGGCAACAAGTCTGTAAAGAAGTTGGTTGCTTCCATCCTGTTTCTTCCCACACTCCAAAAAATAATGTCAGTGTGATTAGATTGTGAGGCCCTTGGGGACAGGGAAACAATTTTGGCAAGTCTCTGTACAGCGCTGAGGTAATATCGCTGTCCGAAGCGACTATATATAGGCAAATTACTATTATTCGCTCTGCATTTGTAACGCAACAAGTTACGATCAACGAATAAGGATATGCAATTACAATGCTTTTTGTAAACGCAAATGTATAACAGCAAACGTAATTAGGCAACATTACTTCTCCTCAGCTGTGTTAATGCATTTCAAACTATATTGAACACCGGCAGGCCAAAAAGCAACGTGTGAACGCGCCCTTAGTGCGCATATAAAAAGTAAGCAGCGATGATCAAAAACTAAAAGTATATATTATTCTCATACACCAACTTAAAATTCATAATAAATATTAAAGCATAACCATAAAATCAAGCCAATGATAAAATAATGGCGGGCCCTTAATACAAAGGTCCAGGGCACATGGAAGAGAGATATTATGGTTAGGGGCGGAGAACAGACGCGCAGTACCAAAAACTCCCCTAGCGTAGATGTGTTCCGAACCGGGGTCTGCTCGAACTCACTATAGCCGTGAAGGTTCACGGCTGTCGGTATCTAGGGTCAGATTACAGACCAAAGGAACTCTCTATGTCTACTGGGGTGATGGATGGACCAGCACAGTTTGCGCACAACAGAAGGCACCTCCCACCGAAGGCCCCAGCTGCAGGGGACCTCCACAAGAAGGCATGGGTCTAGGCTAGGACTCTGAGATGAGCAGAGGAAAGAGTTTCCTCCTCAGAAAGCTTGCTGGACCGCGAGGCCGATGTGGCTTTCTTACAGTTTCACTATAATAACAATAACATACTCTATCGTAACACACAGTGACAGCTGCAGGGCCCACTCTTCCAGAAGGGCGCCGGTTGTGGTCGCAGGGGATCCTTAAAGGCTATTCCAACCGAAGACAAGTTTCTTTTACGTACTGACAGCACAAACAAACAAAAAAACACAACTTTTTCCAATTCTACTGTTATTAAAAATTGTAGCAATTTCACGATTATGCCCCACTTGTCTCTATAGTCTGCTGTACAGACCCTAGATCGACCTGTTACTTCACACTTAAGGTCAGCGGCCATCTTGGATTTTGTGAGACGTGCCAGGTGAGATTTTGTGTCTGTGGCCTGGTAGCCCTTGCCCCCTGACAGGCCAGCTGAGGATTGAGACTGTGAGAAAGGAGACAAGCTGCAAACTACAAGGAGAAAGGTACAGGAGAAGGGGAGGAAGGCACACATCTGTGAGATGTGAAGAGAATTGTGTGTGCGTGCGCAAATCTAATGTATCCGTGCTATCATCTGATTGTCCTCATCCCATGTGTCTACTACAAGTCAGAGCAGAAGCCAGCAAAAGCATTCATGAAAGTTATATAAAACTTGTACCCCGATAATGTAAACCTCAACTGTTCACCCCCCAGAAAAATAGATGGAGTCATAATACATATGTGTATGACGTGATAGAGGACCCCCACACCTGGGATTTCATAGAGCAGCCATAGGGAGTGATAGACAGCTTTTTAAAACAGCAATAAAAGTGAGTAAAATGGTTAAAGCAGAAGGCGGAGTCTGTAAAAATGCTTCGTGCTTGTCCGTTAACAACCTACAGGGACTGAGATACTGTGAAACTTTTCTTAGTGAGAAAACACCCTTATCGGCAATAGAGTGAACGTGTCTCCTCCTTCAAGGCTAGTATACATTATAATGGTTAAAAGTGATTTTAGAAGCGAAGCATGGGCATATATAACAATTATAAGAAGATTACCACAGTGACACATGCCAGGATCTAAGCGGTGTCCACTGGTTTTATTATTGACTTGCTAATGTTTAAAAAAAAGCTCCGTGTATTTGAAAAACCATTGTGCTGCTAGTATCAAGCAATGCTGTACAGTGTGTCATGCCAAATATGCAAGTGCAGTAAAGGGAATTCTCCGATCTTACATGCATTATTTTTATTTCCATTGGCAGCTGGGACCAGATGTAAGAATTATAGGAAACACAAATAATATCCTTATAATGTCCCCAAACGGTTTTTTTTTTCTTTTTAACTGTAATTTCCCTTTACAGATATACCTCAGTATTTAAAACCCTACTGTTACGGAAATACATATCGATTTGGCCAAAAGCAGTTGTGATATCTCATAGCAACCTTTTACAGTTACCACTAGACCACCTATAACCCAATTATTCTGCTATTCTTTCAATAAGAAAGTTATACAGTACTACCCTAATCAACCAAGAAAATCCACCCCAATTTCATTAATAAGAGGTCAGAAATAACCCCCTCACCCCACTGCAGTCCCAGAGGTGACAACTCGGCCTTCAGCAGGAATGGCCCAAAACACAACAAAGACACCCGGATCAGAGCACAAGGCTGACACCAGAGGATTGCCAGGCAGTCATCAGCTCACTGGCCTTCTCCAGGGGGGGGGGGACTGTATGCCACTTAATGTAATGGCCACCTACTGATGAGTAGGGCAGACATCCCTGGAGGAGGACGGGCAAGCCTGCTCCATACTGAGGTATACTTTATTAAACAAAAATCGATACATAGGTAACAAATATTAATACAAGGAGAGATGGCACTGCATATTATACCTCAAATCATGTATGGTGGATAGTATCAGGTGTTAAAGGAGTTATTACAGCCAGTACCCACGCACTAATATGGTCCCAGGCCAAGTCACATCATCTGCAGTATGAAACATACGGATTGGCCTTTCCGTGATCCAAAGGGCATTTGCCAGCAGCAACTCCTCCGGATTCACCCACTGGAGGGGAAAAAAAAAAAAAAAGCTTCAAAAAAGGTTTAGTGTCTTTTAGCTACGATAAAAAACCATTAGGGCCACTACCACACCTGCTTTACTGCATTATACAATTACTGTAAAGGGATGGGGAAGGTAACACTTGTCTGTCTTGCCCACAGAATATAAAAAGCAGATTATCTATGGATAAAAACTTGTCACTGTGGCTGCTTTGTCAGTCAGCCAATTGTCTTACCACATTTATCAGCCATTGAGGGCACATTCCATTCTTACACCACTTTAACTGTAAAAGTATGTAAGGGTCTTGGACGATTCCAAACCTCTTCTGCTTTGCTAAAATAACTAGCAGCTTTATAACATATCCAGTGTCAGAAATTGCTGAGAATGAGATTCCTAATCTGCACACAATTACGATACATTTGTGTCTACATTACCGCTGCTGCCTTTCAGCAAAAAAACATGAACAGACTCATCTCCTTTTAATAAAGAGCTTGAGTAGGCAGAGCTATGAAGGCAGTAGGTAGGGATGCGGAGTGCCTACATGACAGCTCTACCTCTTTGACTGCGTTCGCATGCAAATAAAGCCGAAAAACAAAAAACTTAAGCTTTGTTTAGTGTCTTTTAGCTACGATAAAAACCATTAGGGCCACTCCACACCGCTTTATTGCATTATCAATTCTGTAAAGGGATGGGGAAGTAACACTTGTCTGTCTGGCCCACAGAGAATATAAAAAGAGATATCTATGGATAAAAACTTGCACTGTGGCTGCTTTGTCAGTCAGCCAATGTCTTACCACATTTATCAGCCATTGAGGGCACATTCCATTCTACCTCCCACTTTAACCTGTAAAAGTATGTGGGTCTTGGGTGATTCCAATCCTCTTCTAAGACAAGCAGGCTAACGAAAGGGGTGCGAGAGTTGTAGTATAGAGTACGTTAGAAGAGAGAAATAGGGAAAGAGAGGTAGGAACTGGGTGGGGGAAAATATCTGTGAGGTCACGGTGGGTATGGGAGTAAAAATGAGAGAAGCTCACAATTGACAGCCATATGAGGAAATACTGCTGTCTAAATACCTAATCAGCTTTAGACCATATCCAGTGTCAGAAATTGCTTAGATGAGATCCTAACTGCCCACAATTACGACTACATGTGTGTCTAATCACCATTACCGCTGCTGCCTTTCAGCAAAAAAACATGAACAGACTCATCTTCCTCTGACATGAATGGCTTGATTGAGAATCTGAGACTCATTAAAACAAGTTATGTAACGAGTATGACGGAAGTAGCGATGAGAGATGTCAGCTTTGTACCCTGAGCGGTCTTCAGGATTTATGCTGCGTCAGTGTTGTGCTACCTCTTACCAATTTAGGGTTGAATTCTTCTGGTGACCTCCTACGATACATTGTCATGAGAGTCTGAGTGGCTGTCGGAGCACTGTTTCCATTAAGGTTGACATGTCTGTCTCTATTAACTTCAACTCTAAGTCTATGATGAGGACTGCAGGAAACAAAGCCAGTGGCCCTGGAGTCAGCCTGTAAACATGAATAGGCACATATTTCAATATGTATAATGTGTTCACATAGTAACATCACCAGGGCTACTCTCGGCAATATCAGTTAATAAGCATATAATGATTATGTAACGTTTAAATACAATTTCAAATATATTCTGGGCAAGAATAATAATGACTAACAATAACCTGTAATACTACAACTAGTAGTTTGAGAATCCAAGACATTTATATAGGCCATTTAAGTGCTGTACCTCCTCCTCTATGCTGCTGTTGCTTCCAGAAATATCCTTATCAAAGTACATTTTTAGTGTTGTTTGCTGCAGGAAATCGGATATTCTCTGCACAAGAAAGTCTCTGTCCTTCAAATTGGCAAAGAGGAATGTCATCCTGTTCTTGGTGCTGATAGACAGCGGGCTGGGCAGGACACTGGAGCTGTCAGCCTTCTCTACAATAGTTACCTACAAGGAGAATAGTCATTTACTACACAAAGGGACAATGAAGCTACTGGCAGCAATGTAGAATGAATTGGGTAGAAAAATCATGAAGACGTTCTATAAATAGCATAGACGGACGTCATAAACCAATAACACTTACTCATATGCACCTTATGAAAATGTGTTTCTTCATGTGTCAATTCCAGAATTCATGTCTGCTGACAAAAAAAAGATATGCCACATCCAAAAAATCAGGCACAAGTGAGCGGACTGAGATGCAGCTGGAGTACAAGCATATAAGTCTGTGCATTGTCAAAGGAAATCTACCATTTGTTTTTATGCGTTGTGAACCAAACATACCTTGAGAATGCTGTAGCGACACTGATGCAGAAAACATATCTTGTTTAATCCCTGAACTGAGTGGTTTTGCTCAAAAAACAGTTTTAAAAATCAAGACCTTGGGAAAGCTGAGTGCAGGTTGGCTGCCGTGTATAAACGCATTACTTCCACATTCACAGGAGCTCCCTGAACTGTTCAGACAACACTAATCAACCTGAGCTGGATGACTCATATGCAGCAGCTGGGGGATGGTGCAGCGATTGATTATTTCTGCCTGTCAGGGACAACACAGTGATTACTATTCTTGGCTTATGCTGGGCAGAACAAGGCTGAAGCAGTGCATAAGTAGGGTGAGGAGAGCACTGGGCAGCCACAGTAGCAACAGAGCCTCATTACCATAATTTTATAATTGGTTTTTCAGCAAAATCACCAAATTCAGGGATTAAACAAGCAATATTTCTGCATCAGTGTGGCTACATCATTCTCAAGGTATATTTGGTTCATAATGCATAAAAGCAAAATGGTAGATTTTGTTTAATGCAACACAAAAATGAAAAGAGTTGCCTTTGAGCAATCAAACATGTATCGTACTCCAAGCACAGAAACAGGATCAGTTCTTCCTTTATCTTTCAATGGCCTTGTATTAGAAAAAATTGTATTGAAAAAACTATGCAAATGAGCCTCATGAGCCTAATTATGATGTCACCAGCTCAATAATCAGAGGAGGGAGTCAGGGCCACCTGATACTCATTTACATAATTTTACAAGACAATTTTCTTCAAAATGAAGAACAGATCCTTTATCAAGGAAACACACCAGCATGGTATTGGTTCTGGTAAGCTTTCCTCTTTATCCATAAAAAAAATAAAAAATAATCCCCTGCAAAGTCATATGTACATGAGCTAAAAAATGTTTCACTTTTTCCTGAGAGAAGTCACTTTGGAGGTCCTGTGGACCTCCGTTTGAATCCCGTGTGTTATCCGGGATTGAGTTCTGCCCACTTGCTGATGACCATTGAAAGGGTCTGCCTGGGACGTAAACACGGGTAGGAATAGATCCTGCTCCATCTTTTGCATCTCGGGCAGTCCTCACATGCACGGGATTGTGAAATTCACAGCGGTGTGCATGAACCCATAGAAGTAAATGAGTTCTTGTGGTACCTGTAAAAATTACAACTAGCATATATCCTCACTTTCTCATAACATGCAGGTAGCCTTAGAGGCTAGAGGGGAAGTATGTACTATCTTGTGTGTGCTTTAACTGGCTGTATCTATTCACATATTTCACTGCGTAGTAGAAAGAGTCCTTCAAACCTGCAAATAACTAAATACATCAAACCCACATGAATGATATGGAGGGCGAGGTTTCTCCATGATTACACCTAAATATAATCAGATTAGACACATCTGTGTTTCAGACCATCCATGACATTGAATGGAAAATGCTGCTGAAGAAACAGACTTTTTAAGATTGTAGTTTTAGAATTCAGATTGTCAATCTGTACAACTGTATAGTAAAAGGTCCCCTGTAGGGTACACATTAGCAGCGACACAAACCTCTCGTAGTGGAATAATAAGACTGCAAAGATTTTCTTCTTTACTAGTGAAGCAGATGTAATTTGTGGAAACAAACATTTGTCCCACAATGTGCCTTTTACTGAAGGGTGTCCACAATGTGCAATCTGTGTGTCCATCCAACTTTTCATCCTTAGGTAAACGGAAAAGAGCACGGTAGTGTTCGCTCTTGGCTCGAGCATCTAAATCTCTGCAATATAAGGAGGTAAGGATATTAGTCCCTCAACAAAATCCCATTATTTTTTGGCAATAAATGCCAGTTTTTCAAATGTTTAAGCACATTTCTTTCACCCCAAACCATTCTTTGTCTATCTTAGCTTCAGATGCTGTTTCCAAGACAAACCTGTCCAGATCATACTTGATATTTTCAACCCCAACTCTATATTTTTCTTGTTCTGTACCCTTTATGGATATTTCCTGGACAACCTTATCCTTGTAGCCAGTGTCAGATTGGATTTTCTTAGGCCCACCAGGGAAAATCAATTTGGGGACTCTTCATTATCCCCCAGAAAATATACTCTAGCAACCCCCAAAGTGTGGTGTTTTCTAAAGGACCTCTGGGGTCCAGTATTGGGTTGAGCCAGGGCCCACCGGAGGATCCTCTGGTACTCTGGTGGGCCAGTCCGACACTGCTTGTAGCTTCCTTTCTGGATAGCAAAGTTTAAACCTCTAGAAAAACTTAGTTCATTCTACTATTCAGCCTGGCCAAATAAAAAATGTATGCACATGGTCATGTGCTTGCTTGGACGTAGCACGTGTCGGGTTGGAGAAGTCAGTGGGAGTGAGCACCCCTCATCCCTCTCCATTGAAAACTAAGTGGCTCACTACCAGATCAAGGACCCCCATATGGTTGCATGCATAAGGCCTTAATGTAAAGTGCTCAAATAGATCTAGAAATAGATCTTACCCCCACTTACCTTTTTAAGGCAGATACTTTTTTGGGAGATTTCTTTTTTAATTTGGGGAGGGTGCGATCCTGCTCAAACCCTTCATTATCCAAAAGTTGTCTCATGGCTATGTTGGCAAGCTGCTCCATCAATTTGAAAGTCTCAGAGATGTTAAGAAAAACTGAGAAGAAATGTTCACTAGAACGTGTGCTGACTTTAATCATGTCCGGGAGAAGTAAAGTAGCCGTCTTTTCTAGTTGTGTTATGTCAACCCATCGGATCACCAGTTTGGCTAAGAAAGGATAGATGACAATTTATTGACAGAAGGAAAATTACTTGAGCATTACTTGTCTTCTGTACAAAGAGACTCATGTATTTGTACTGGCCTGAATCTGCTACCATCTGCATTAATATTTCTGTATAGCACACCATCTCCCTCAGAACTACCTAGCCATCCACCTTCTGTAGTATATGGTGGATCAAAGGTCAACCCTTTCTTCTTTATCAATACTACAGGGTGGTTGAGGGTGAACTAGTAATTTAGATAAATTTTGTTTGATCATCCATATATATATTTAAAAAAAAAAAAAAAAAAGTTATACCAATAATAGCATATGGATCATTTTTATGGTTATTAGGAACAATTTATGTTCCAATTTAAGAGACTTCTGTCCTTAACAGATAGTTAAAAGCTATAAAAAGTATCAGTGTAGATATTTATCAAACTCTCTTAACTTGTTGTTGCAATAAAGCACACACACTGCTGCATTCAACATAATTTCAATATAAAATGTATACAGTGTTTTTGTAAAATTATTTTTGCAAAATACACTTCAAGCACCAACATTTATAAATAAAAAAAATATTGGGACAGATTTATAAAATGGTGTTGCCCAAAGTAACCAATAAAACGGGTAGCTTTTATTTTCTAAAAATAATATAATAAAAAGGGCATGTAGATGGCTGTGCAGCCAGAGCCTGGAGGCTCTCTAGGGTCCCCCCCTGGAGCACTTGGAGCTCATTAGCATATTTTAAAGACATTCCTTTTAGGAAAAGGAGACCATAAAATTAAAAAAAAAAAAATTACAAGGCCAGATCCTGCATCAGGGTGCAAAGTAGATTCAGCATAGAGGCTTTATAAGCGTTACATGAATCAGACAATAGATTTTCTTAAACAGCAAGACCATTCAAGAAATCCATATCATTTTCCTCTTCTACAAGATTTCCTTCAGTCTTATATTTAACAGAATTATTATTTTATATATGGGTTCTAGGAGAGTTTTGTCTGTATCTTGTGTAATATGTAGTTATTTCTGTTATATGGTAGAAGGCACTTCATAGGTCAATAATATTTGATTGAAAAATGTATGTCCCAATAGTATATATAGCAATACTTATTTTCTTGCAAAACGAATGAATATTTTATAGGCAGGAATAAACTATGACTCCCTATATACATGTATGAAGTTCATACACTAAACATGTAGAAGCTGTGTCACAATGAGTTTTACATTTGTGCCTATTCATAGATACATAGATGTTGTCCTGGACTTGATCTACAGACTGTGCAATGTCATCTTTACAAAGATAAATTTTCAACCCTAATCCATAGACCGTCAATGTTGTAACCCTTACCTTCTTTCCCTAATAGGAAGGAGTAGAAACAGAGATGGTTGATGCTCAGGTACATCCATCCTTGTCGGGGCACACGTCCCTTCCAGTAGCTGCATGAATAGTAGTTCACTAACTTTTCTTCATCAGGCATGCCAAATAGCTTGTGGAACTTCACTATTGCCTCCTTAAACTTATCCGTATCATCATCTTCTTTGACGCCGTTGATCTTATTATATTCTGCAATGATACCCTGTAAGGAAACATGCCAGAGTTATCAATGGGTGTGCTTGCTAAGCGATTAGTTGGATATTATTCAAGACTCAATGCAAAGATCAAAATAGACGCATCATAGTGCTAGGTTTTACTAGAGCGATATGCTGGTCATTCCCACCATGAAATCCTTACTTTGACATGTAGAATTACAAATTACTCTGCTTACTGACTGGGGTGTAGTCTATCCAGAACTTTCCATTTGTATTCATGTATATATGACATACATTTCTTTCTTTACAGAAACATTTGTGTGTGTTCAGAGGCCTTTGGGGCCCATACGGTCAGTCCTATATATACCAGACTGGTCGCTTGCCATTCCCCAGATAGCTTTTATTACCTGAATTTTTCCTTTGACAAATGTAGTTATGTCATTTTCATTTTCAAAAATGGAAAGTGTCTGAAGGAGGTTCACTTCAAGCCATTCCCAATGTTCAGTTACTTCCCTCCGAGTGCCTCCTGGACATAGGAGAAATACAATGACTAGTTGTGTCACATCCGTTGATAAAAATGCACAGTATTACTACAATCCTCTCCTTCCAATTAAATCATCATCATCATCATCATCATCATCATCCTCTCATGAACAGTCTCAATAAAAGGCAGCAATATAACAATTCTTTTACCCGTACGATGCAAAGCTTCTTACCACAAGCAATGGTCCAGTATGTAAGAGAATCTGGGGTCTGATAAAGGATGCGATAAGGAGCCACCCTGGCACTGGAGTCCAATACAACATCCAGGGTACCGACCAGCAAACCTGCAAAAGAAACAACATCTGTCTCTGCATAATATTCATTTGTGTAAAGCAAATGCTATAAATAATACAATACACTGAACTAGAGGTTTTACTCCCATTTCACAAACAAAACAGGACAACTAGAAAAAGGTCAGGAATATCAAGAGTGCAACCTATGGAGCTGTACAGGATTCTTATAGCTAAAAAGCCACTTTACCACCGTAAAAAAAAAAAAAAAAAAAAGGGCTGTTCAGGGATCAGTATATTTATGGCACCTAATTAGAATAAGCCATCAATGTATGTTTTCTTTAGGGATCAGATAAGTTTCAGAAAAAGGCCTTAGTCTGATGCTATTAGGATAGATTCTTTCACGAAAATACACATATTTTCAGCACATAACGTACAGATACATCCCCGAGTTTGGTTCAAATGTAAAAATTAATTCAATGTTTATGGCAAAGAATTTTAGTGAGAAATTAGTGAGAAGGGAACTTGTCACCACATATTCATAAATACAGCTAGGGACAGGGATGTGTCCTGCTTGGCCAGACACTCCCATCTGTTCCGACCCATGTCCTATGTCTCTTCTCAGAACTTAAGAGTCATGTGATTTCATCTTAGGTCCTTTACCCAGTTACACTTGCAACATCTACCCCATGTATATATTTGATCACATTAAGTCACAGCAGGCTTCCATGGACACATGGCGAGGAGTAGAAGTCCATGGAGGGCATGCTGTGATTTCATGTGATCAGATACATACATGGGGTAGATGTTGCAAATGTAACTGGATTAAAAGACCTTAGATGGCATCACCCTGGTCACAAGACATGAAGTGCCCAATGATTTAACAGAGCTTTCTCTCAAGGTTCCACACAGTAGCATGTCCTACCAGTGAGACCTGTCAATCAGGAAGAAAGAGGCAGGGCAGTGGAAGTAAATTTTAATATGCAGGACTCAGTAGAGTTGCATACTTTTTTTTTTTTAACAATGCAGCCTTGGAAAGGAACCATTTAGGGATAAGGGCAATGATCTTAAATCATAGTTTTTCATTATTTATTTTGGGTGGTTCAATTTAAATGACAGGTTTTCTTTAAACTCCAATTTTTTGCAACAAAACCCTAGTATAAAACCTCAGACATGTGTTCCTGCAGTTAGTGTCTTTGTAATCAGATTGTAGGTTGTGGAACAATTCTATAATGTGCAGAGTAGAGAACTGGCTCTGTGTCAATAAGACTCATTGACTGCTAGGCAACCAAAAGATCATGAATTGCTTCATCAGGAAATATGTCTTCAATATCAAGCCCATAAAGCACACAGGCTGTGGTCAATTGGTGGTATATTAATGTAGAATTGTATTTTCATCAGGTTGATCAATAAATCGCACACATATTCAAAAGGTCTTGTCTGTGTATACAAAGGATTAGAAAAAATAAATATGAATTAAAAATAATAATGAATGAAATTTAGTAAAGACGTTCTGACCTCAAACCCTCCATCATGTAAATGATTTTAGAAAGCAAAATAACAGCCACACATGAAATACATACATAGAGTGAGATTATCGGAAGTAGCAGTCTATGGGGAGGGGGAAGAAAGAGTTTATAAAAGGTAGATGCATTAAAAGCAGTTCGTGAGAGGGAATATCACAAGATGTAGTCTGTGTGAAGGGGAGCAGTATGTTGTGGGAGAGAACAGTCTGTGAAAGAAGGAACATATGGTGCAGTCTGTATTGGAGGGGGGCAGATGGAGGTGGCTGTAAGAGGGAGGCATGGAGACCAAAAACCTAACATCAGGGGACAGTCAGGACTTGTGATAAAGCATGATCCCAGGACCTCCAAAATGAGGAGTTCAAGAAATCATCAGAGCAGTTATCCTCAAATCCCTAGAGTGAATATTAGTGCACGTGTGCGACCCCTACATTCATTTCTATGGGACATTTGACTTAAAACTAATAGTGTTTAACAAGGCATATTCAATTTGAAGTAACATATTTAACCAAGTCAACAAGGAAATTGATGAAAGTTGTTACATTCAACAGTCAAACTGTAATAATTATGGAAATAATATAATAAGGTGATAATTGCTTCTACCTTGTGTGAGGTCAGTGTAATGTAAGATAATCATACAGACTATAGTCACCACATCACATGACTATAATAGAGGGTGGCCGTGCTTTCTTCACATATGTGTAGGATTCCAGTATGGTCAACATTAACTCATGGCTACCAAATGCAAGACATTCAGTCTCCATGACAAAATTATGACTCAAATGTAGGTGAAGATTATTAAAGGCTAAAGAGAATTTGTTACTCTGGAAGCTAAAAGAAAAAAAAAAAAAGTATTTATGTAGTGCATTCTGACTGATATAATATAGAAATATTATTAAGGTGTGTTGATTGTATCATATAAAGCCCCCCAAAACACCATTAACACCTATTTCAAATCCACACATGGACAGTTTGCATCTCTGAGTGACAGATATCTTATTAACATCAGCTCTCTCTTTGTTCACCCCAACCATAGACATCTAGTTTTAGCACAAGTGACAGCCGTGACACTGGAGTCCCTGTGTCTGCTGCCTGCCACATCCTCCAGTAAGGTCTGGCAGTGGGTCACTAATATTGTGGGGAAGCATTTCTTTCTCCATGTGCTAGCCAGAGGTTCCAAGATGAGATCCCCAGACCCATTGTGAGACCACATGAAGGTACAGAGGGCCCTGGGTTCCTTCTGATGCATGACAATGCTAGGCATCGTGTGGCTGTAATGGCCTGGAAGACCCTGCATGATGAAGGCATTGATGCTATGGACTGGCCTCCTCATTTCCCAGACCTGAATACAAGCACATCTGGGTCATAAAGTCTTATTCCATGTAACACCATGTTTCACCACAGACTGTTCAGGAGTTGACTGATGACTGATCCAGGTGCGAGAGGGGGGGGAAGATTGCTCAGGAGAACATCACATCATCAGGAACATGACCAAGCATTGCAGGGGGTCACACAGGCATGTGGAAGAAATTGGTTATCTACCATATGGCTTATGAATGTTCACGTTGTAATTTGGATTGCGTTTTCATTGCGTTTGAAACACATAACAGCTGAGGAGAGATGATTTTCCTGATTGCATTACTGTTTTGGGGCACCATGGTTAGCATTACAGCCTTGCAGTGCTGGGGACCTTGGTTCAAGTCCCAGGGTCAACATCTGCAAAGAGTTTGTTTGTTTCCTCCTGTTTCTTCCCACACTCCAAAACATACTGGTAGGTTAATTAGATTGTGAGGCCCATTGGGGACAGGGAACAATTTGGCAAGCTCTGTGCAGCGCTGCGTAATCTGTGTGCATTATATAAATAAAGGAATTATTATTATTGTTTGCATTTGTTAATGCAACAGTTACACAAGAATTAACATTGCAATTACAATGCTTTTTGTAAACGCAAATGTTAACAGCAATGTAATTAGGCAAATTACCTCTCCTCAACTGTTTTAATGCATTTCAAACTATATGAAAACGCAGGCCAAAACGCAACGTGTGAAAGCGCCCTTAGTGGCATATAAAAAGCATGTTGGATTCAAAACTAAAAATATATATTTTTACATACACACACTATAATAATAATATTTATAAGCATACCATCAAAATCAAGCATGATAAACAAGGGGCCCTTAATCAAAGGTCCAGGCACATGGAGAGAGCATATGGAGGGGCGAGACACAGAGGCATACCAAAACTCCCCTAGTGTATGTGTTCCTGACCTGGGTCTGTGCACTCACTATAGCCTGTGAATGTTCAAGGCTGTCGGTATCTAGGGTCAGATTACAGACCAAGGTACTTCTCTATTCTCTGGGGTGCTGGATGGACCAGCACAGTCTTGCTGCACACAGCAGGAAGGCACCTCCACAGAAGGCCCCAGCTGCAGGGACCTCCACACAGAAAGCCTGGTCTGGTGGGCTAGGCCTCTGATCTGAGCAGAGGAAAGAGTTTCCTCCTCAGAAGCTGCTGGACCGTGAGGCCGATGTGGCTTCTTACAGTTCACTATAATAACAACACACTCTTATCGTAACACAGTGACAGCTGCGGGCCCACTCTTCCAGAAGGGCCCGGTCGTGGTCGCAGGGGATCCTTAAAGGGCTATTCCAACGAAGACAAGTTTCTTTTACGTACTCAGCACAACAAAAAAAAAAAAAAAAAACACTTTTTTCCAATTCACGGTTATTAACAAATATGCAGCATTTCACAGATATATGCCCAACCTGTCTCTATTAGTCCTGCTGTACAGACCCTAGATTCGACCCTGTTACTTCACACTTGAGGTCAGCGGCCATCTTGGATTTTTGTGAGATCGTGCAGGTGAGATTTCTGTGTCTTGTGCCTGTAGCCCCGCCCCCTGCAGTCCCAGCACAGAGCTGAGAGACTGTGAGAAGAGACAAGCTGCAAACTACAAGGAGATAAGTGATCCAGGAGAAGGGGAGGCCGGCACATCTGTGAGATGTAGAAGAGCTGTGTGTGCGCGCAATCTAATGTATCTCGTGCATCTCTGATCTGTCTCATCTCCATGTGTCACTACAATGTCAGAAGCCATATGAAAGTTTATATACACCTTGTACCCCGATAATGTAACCTCACTGTCACCCCACAGAACTAGATGGATAATACAGTAATGTGTCTGCTTAGAGAGGACCCGCCCACACCCTGGGATTTTGCATCGAGCAGCATAGGGAGTGATAGCAGCTAAGACAGCAATAAAAGCGAGTAAAATGGTAAAGCAAGGGGTTAAAATGATCTTTATTGTGTTAACATCACTAAGGGACTGAGATGTGAAAATTTTCTTTAGTGGAAAAACCCCTTTAGGCCACTGGTGACACGTGTTCTACTCTTCAGGCTGCTTACAATAATTTTAGAAGTTGATTTTAGAAGGAAGCAGGGCATATATAACAATTATAAGAAGATTACCACAGTGACAGTGCCTGGATCTAAGAGTCCCTGGTTTATCATGCTTGCAATTTAAAAAAAATCTCCGGTATTTGAAAACCATTGTTGGCTGCAGTATCAACAATGCTGTACTTTGTTCATGCAAATCTGCAAGTAAAGGGATTCTCCTATCTTACGTGCATTATTTTTCATCCATTTGGCAGCTGGGACCAGCAGTGCTAATGGCTCCTATGGATAAGTACCATCAGCCTCAAATAATTATAGGAAACACAAATACTATTTATAATGTTCAAAAATGATTTTAACTGTAATTTCCCATTAAGATATACATCAGTATTTAAACCCTACTGTTACGTAAATACATATAGTTTTTTCCTACAACATTTTACAGTACACTAGAACCACTATAACCATTTTATTATGCTATTCTTTCAATAACAAATGTATACAATACTACCCTATCAACCAAGAAATTCACCCCAATTTAATTTGTATAAGTCAGACATAACCCCCCCACCCCCTGCATTCCCAGGATGTGACACTAGGCCTTCAGCAGGAATGGCCAAACACAACAAAGACACCAGGATCAGAGCACAGGCTGACACCAGAGATCCCAGGGCAGTCATCAGCTCACTGGCCCTTCTCCAGACTGTATGCCCACTTCATGTTAATGGCCACCTCTCTGATGATAGGGCAGACATTCCCTGGAGGAGGCGGGCAAGGCCTGGCTCCATACTGATGGATATTATGTAAACAAATCGATACATAGGTAACAAATATTTATACAAGGAGAGATGCACTGCACTCTATTATACATCCATCATGTAGGTGATATAGTACAGGTGTACAGGAGTTCTTACCTGCCAGTCCCCCTCCTCCTCTGGTCCCATGCCCCTTCCTCCTCTGCAGTATGAAATACGGATTGGCCCTCTCCGTGATCCACAGGGCATTTGCCAGCAGCACCTCCTCCGGATTCACCCACATGGTGAGGGGCACAGAGGGCACTGGGATTGATCTCTGGAGCGGTAATCCTCAGATGGCTGCTGTGGCCATGATGTAGCAGTGTGCCCTTCTCTGGCTCCTGGAGGGTGGCAGGAGATGTGGACCCGGCGTCACCAGAGGAGCAGACACATGCCAGCACCTACAGCCCGAGCGCCCAGCCGTGTATAGGGAGAGACATGGCGCAGCTCCGGGTTACGTGCAGGGCTGCAGGGCAGCAGAGCAGAGGTCTCTGTCCATGGTCCTGTCCGGGGCCATGCAGCGTCTGTGTGTACAGGCAGCTATGTAAGCAGGACACCAGGATGGAGGAGGAGGAGAGACGAGCACTGGGAGGCAGAGCCAAGCACCGGGCAATGACATCACAGCCACCAGGGAGCACAGGCAGGCAGCACAGCAGTGTCATCCCCCATCATTACACCTGTACACCCCATTATATCACCTCCTTATACATGTACAGCACTAGTATACTACCCCGATCTCCCCTTATATACACTACACAATGTACAAGTACAGCACTATTATACTACCCCAATCCCCCTTATATACATGTACAGCACCAGTATACTACCCCAATCCCCCCTTATATACACAATATATATGTACAGAACTGGTATACTACCCCTGATCTCCTCCTTATACACTACACAATATACATGTACAGCACTAGTATACTACCCCGATCCCCCCTTATATACACACTACACAACAGGATGGTGCTGGAACCGTGCTATATTTTTCAGTGGAATGCAAGTTTGTGGCGCAAGGGATTAATGAATTGGCGCATGGGCTAAAATGTTTACAACTGCCTAGAGCTTTTAGCTGCTCTCTTTTTGCAGCGAAAAACGGGTCAGAAAAATAGAAGGTGCTCAAAAGTCACAAAAACACAACAAACTTATGATAAATCTGATGAATTCAAAAAAATCAAAAAATTAAAATCTAAATTAAAAAAAGGCTTGTGCATAATTTCAATCTACCTCCATGATTCACAAGTGCTGACCACTACCAGAGAAAACAGTTAGCCAGCTATCCTCGCAGCGTTCGGGATGCCTTCAGTACAGGTCTTCTGGTTTTCTGTGTGCGGTACATACAAAACTTGGACCATATTCTTGCAAAATAACTTTCCAAGATGCCTCTTAAGAAATTCTTTTGCTTACGGACAGAATACAGTCTCATACTTCATATAACATACTTGTTCAAAATCATTTAAAATCTTAAAATAGAGTTCTCCATATGATCATAGATAAACAGGAGAAAAGTGCATTACAACCAGTCCTCTACACATTATCTAATAACTTTAGTAAAATTTTGTTCATAAAAAGACGGACCAGAAATTCCTTTTTATACAGGCTCCTGTTGCAGCGGCATAGGTTAACTATGCCATGTCTACATTTAGCCCATTTCACCGGTAGAGTTTTGGAATTGGAATTTTGTAGATTTTATTCCAAGGAAAGGTTAGAAAGTGTAGAATTTCAGTTATAGTAAACTATGGGATGTGGATGATTATATGGAATCAGAAGCAATCCAAAACATCATTTTTGTATAAAAAAAAAAAAGGCATAACTAACTTTAAAGGGTATTCGGGAATCGAATCATTTGCATACAACTGAGTCAGTAAAATATAAGCTAATATGTAATTAGTTGTTATTAAAATTTTTGCATTCCCTTATCAGAAAATGCCAATGAAATAGACTGTAAGGGAGCATTATTAAAAATGCTTAAGGCCTTGAATCAGTCCGTTAATTTCCTCGCGCCGTCTGTTGCAGAGAATACACAGGGACAGAAGATGGCCGCTTGGTCACGTTTCACATCACATGTCCTGCACCTGCCTGGGTAGGTCATTGATCACCACTACGACTTGGCTGTAGTGGGTTGGTTGCACTGCATCCAGTAGGCCAGTGTTTGGTGATGGCAGTAACATCTTACATGGTACAGAGAAAAGAAAACCCTCTGTGTAACATAATCACTAGGAGCAGAGCATAAGAGGGAGAGGAGTACTGAGAACTAAAGGATCATGGGACTTTTGGTACCAGTGTCGGCCATTTAGTGATACTCCACCTACTTAGAGAAAGGCCATAAATTTTGTTAAATCATAATAAGTGAGATTGTTGATATTTAGTTTATTATGCATTATGGGTTTTTTGTGTCAGACCTTCATATTCCCGGAAACCCCTTTAACAAAATTGCATACATAAAGACATGTGTCCTATTAAACACCAGCATAGTTTGAATAAAGTATTATTACAAAGATTACTGGGTGCTTCTGTTATCGGCCCTTTCTTCCTTCTTTAGAAGTTTGTGTAAATCAGCTTTCTTTCGGCTCCACTGACAGCGGAGATAAAGGAACCTGATACTATTCCTATAAAGGACTTCACTTTTTATAGATTGTACATGTCCACAAAGAGACGTTATTAACATGGTTGTCAAGAGAATACCTATTGTTAAGATCTGGCTGGGGGGTATTGATGCATACAGAACACACATACTTACCTCACTTCCTCCCCCCGTTCTCCATGTGGCGGACACCAATCACTACTAGCTGTTGTGGTATACAGACACGGCGGCAATGTGTGTATTACACCAAATTAGTGTGTACACAACAATTTGGCAAAAGGAACTCAGGGCGTACATCCTTTCTTTCACAAGGTACTGTTGCGTTTTAGGGGATCTGGGGATGCCAGGTTCCCTTTTAATAAAGGAGCTTGGAGTAGGCAGAGCTTATGAAGGCCAGTAGGGGTAGGCTGCAGGAGTGCCTACATGAGCAGCTATACCTCTTGACTGCGTTCGGACATGCAAATAAAAGCCGAAATTTAAAAAAAAAAAAGCTTCAAAAAAGGTTTAGTGTCTTTTAGCTCCGATAAAAAACCATTAGGGCCACTACCACACTCTTTACTGCATTATACAATTACTGTAAGGGATGGGGGAAGTAAACACTTTGCTGTCTGGCCCACGAATATAAAAAGCAGATTATCTACGGATAAAAAATTGGTCACTGTGGCTGCTTTTCAGTCAGCATGTCTTACCACATTTATAAGCAGGAGGGCACATTCCATTCTTACCCCACTTTAATGTAAAGTATGAAGGGTCCTGGACGATCAAAACCTTTCTGCTTTGCTAAAAATAACTAGCAAGCTTTATAACATATCCAGTGTCAGAAATTGTGAGAATGAGATTCTATCTGCACACAATTACGATACCATTTGTGTTTCCATTAACCGATGCTGCATTAAGCAAAAAAACATGAACAGACTCATCTTCCTCTGACATGAATGGCTGATGAGAATCTGAGACTCATTAAACAGTTAGTAACGAGTTAGTGACGGACGTAGCGATGAGAGATGTCAGCTTTGGTACCCGGAGCGGTCTTCAGGATTTATGCTGCGTCAGTGTTGTGTACCTCTTACCAAATTAGGGTTGAATCTTCTGGGGACCTCCTACGATTACATTCGTCATGAGAGTCTGAGTGGCTGTCGGAGCACTGTTTCCATTAAGGTGACATGTCGATCTCTATTAAAACTTCAAACTCTAAGTCTATTGAGGAGGACTGCAGGAAACAAAAGCAGTGGCCCTGAGTCAGCCTGTAAACAGGAATAGGCCACATATTTCACTATGTATAATGTGTTCACATAGTAACACACCAGGGACACTCTCGGCAATATCAGTTAATAGCATAAATGAATGTAACGGTTTAAATACAATTCAATATATTCTGGGCAAAGAATAAAATGAATAACAATAACCTGTAAGACTCAACTAGTAGTTTGAGAATCCAAGACATTTAGATAGGGCCATATTAAGTGCGTACCTCTCCTCTATGTGCGTTGCTTCCAGAAATATCTTTCAAAGTACATTGTGTCGATTGCTGCGGATAAGCGGATATTCTTGCACAAGAAAGTCTTCTGTCCTTCAAATTGGCAAAGAGGAATTAGGCCGTTCTTGGTGTGATAGACGCGGGGCTGGGCAGGACACTGGAGCTGGTCAGCCTTCTCTCAATAGTTACTACAAGGGAGGAATAGTTCATGACTACACAAAGGGACAATGAAAGCTACTGGCAGCAATGTAGAATGAATGGGTAGAAAAATCATGAAGACGTTCTATTAAATAGAAGACGGAAGTCATAAACCAATAACACTTACTCATATGCCCCTTCTGAAAATGTGTTTCTTCATGTCGTCAATTCCAGAATTTATGTCTGCTGCAGACAAAAAAAAAAGATATGCCAAATCCATGACGAGCGTTGCGATCACAAAAATCAGGCACAAGTAAGAGGTAAGCGGACTGAGATGCAGCTGGAGTACAAGCATATAAGTCTGTGTATTGTCAAAGGAAATTACCATTTGTTTTTATGCGTTGTGAACCAAACATACCTTGAGAAATGTTGTTTTTTTACTGTGTAGCGACACCGATGCAGCAAAAACATTGCAGGAAAAACCATATCTGTTAACCCTGAACGGAGTGGTTTGCCTCAAAAAACGTTTTAAAAAGACCTTGGGAAAGCTGAGGCAGATGCTGCTGACGGTATAAAACGCATTCACTTCCACATCAAAGGGAGACTCCCTGAAAATGTTCAGACAACACTAATCAACCTGAGCATGGATGGACTCATATGCAGCAGAGGGGATGTGCAGCGATGATTAGTTCGCCTGTCAGGGAGGACAACAGTGATGCCTATTCTTGGGCTTATGCTGGGCAGAACAAGGCCTGAAAGCAGAGCAGTGCATTAAGTAGGGTGAGGAGAGCACTGGGCAGCCACAGAGCACAGAGCCTAATTACCATAATTTTATAATTGGTTTTTCAGAAAAATCAACTAAATTCAGGGATTAAACAAGCAAATTTCTGCATCAGTGTGCTACATCATTCTCAAGGATATTTGGTTCATAATGCCAAAAAGCAAAAATGGTTAGATTTGTTAATGCAACAACAAAAATGAAAAGAGTTGCCTTAGAGCAATCAAACAAGTATCGTATCCAAGCACAGAAACAGGATCAGTTTGCTTTGTCTTCCCAATGGCCTTGTATTAGAAAAAATGGCAATTAAAAAAAAAACTATGCAAATGTGCCTCATGAGCCTAATATGAGTCACAGACATCAATAATCAAGAGACGGGAGTCAGGGCCCACTGATAATCATTTACATTATTTTACACAGACAATTTTCTTCAAAATGAAGAACAGATCCTTTATAAAGGAAAACACACAGCATGTATTGGTTTGTAAGCTGTCATCTTTATCCATTAAAAAAAATAATCCCTGCACAGTCATATGTCCATGAGATAAAAAATGTACACTTTTTCCTGAGAGGAGTACTTTGGATGTCCGGTGGACCTTCTGTTTGAATCCGTGGTATCCTGGGATTGGTTCTGCCCACTTGTGATGACATTGAAAGGGTCTGCCTGGGACGGTTAAAAACACTGTGGAATAGATCCTGCTCCATCTTTTGCATCTCGGCCGTCCTCACATGCACGGATTGTGGAATCACAGCGGTGTGCATGAACCCATAAAGTAAAGAGTTCTTGTGGTACCTGTAGAAATTAAGACTAGCATAGATCCTCATTTCTATAACATTGACAGGTAGCCTTAGAGCTAGAGGGGAGTATGTACTATCTTGCCGCAAACTAAAACCAGTAAAGATCTTGTGTGTGCTTTAACTGATATGGTATCTATTCACATATTTCATGCATTAGTAGAAGTGTCCTTCAAACCTGCAATAACAAATACATCAAACCCACATGA
The DNA here is from genome assembly GCA_019512145.1 of Engystomops pustulosus. NCBI lineage: Eukaryota > Metazoa > Chordata > Amphibia > Anura > Leptodactylidae > Engystomops > Engystomops pustulosus. The sequence goes on along the minus strand of CM033641.1, from coordinate 76,043,906 downwards.
ATGGATATGGAGGGTGACGTTTCTCCATGATTACACTTTAAATATAATCAGATAGACACATCTGTGTATCAGACAATCCATGACATGAATGGAAAAATGCTGCTGAAGAAACAGACTTTCAAAGAGTGTAGCTTTTAGAATTTCAGCTTACTGTACAAACTGTATAGGAAAGGGTACACATTAGCAGCGACACCAACCTCCGTAGTGAAGAATAAACTGCCAAGATTTTCTTCTACAGTGAAGCAGATGTAATGGTGGAAACAAACAATTTGTCCACAATGTGCCTTTTACTGAAGGGGTCCACAATGTGCAATCTGTGTGTCCATCCAACTTTGCATCCTTCGCGTAAACGGAAAGAGCACCGGTACGGAGTGAGCTATTGGCTCGAGCATATAAATCTATGCAATATAGGAGGTGAGGTATTAGTCCCTCAACAAAATCCCATATTTTTTGGCCATAAATGCAGTTTTTCAAATGTTTAAGCCATTTCTTTCACCCCAAACCATTCTTTGTTATCTTAGCTTCAGATGCTGTTTCCAATACAAACCTGTCCAGATTCATACTTGATATTTTCAACCCAACTCTATTTTTCTTTGTTTCTGTACCCATTATGGATATTTCTGGACAATCTCTTCCTTGTTAGCCAGTGTCGGACTGGATTTTCTTAGGCCACCAGAGAAAAATCAATTTGGGACTCTGCATTATCCCCCAGAAAATATACTCTAGCAACCCCAAAGTGTGGTGTTTTATTTGTTTTATAAAGGAACTTGGGTCCAGTATTGGTTGAAGCCAGGGCCCACCGGAGGATCCGCTGGCTCTCTGGGGGGCCAGTACGGAACACTGGCTTGTGCTTACTTTCTGGCTTTAGCACAGTTAAACCTCTAGAAAAACTGAGTTCATTCTACTAGCCTGGCCGGCCAAATAAAAAACGGATGCACATGGTCATGTGCTTGCTTGGGAAGTAGCACAGTCCGGCTGAGAAGTCGAGTGGGAGTGAGCACCCACATCCCTCTCCTATACATGAAACCAAGTGGCTCAACTACCAGCTCAAGGCCCCAATATGGTTGCGTGCATAAGGCCTTAATGTAAGGTGATCAAATAAGATATAGAAATTAGATCTTACCCCCCACTTACCTTACAGGGAAGATATTTTTGGGAGATTTCATTTTTTAATTTGGGAGGTGCGATCCTGATCAAACACTTCATTATCCAAAGTTGTCCATGGCTATGTTGGCAAGCTGGATGCTCCATCAATTTGAAAGTCTCAGAGATGTTAAGACAAACTGAGAAGAATGTTCACTAGAAAGTGTGTGCTTTAATCATGTCGGGAGAAGTAAAGTAGCCGTCTTTTCTAGTTGTTGTTATGTCAACCCATCGGATCACAGTTGGCTAAGAAAGGATAGATGACAATTTATGACAGAAGGAAAATTACTTGACATTACTGTTTCTGTACAAAGAGACTCAGTATTTTATTGGCCTGAATCTGATACCATCGGCATATATTTATGTATAGCACACCATCTCCCTCAGAACTACCTAGCCATCCACAGTTCGTAGTATATGGTGGATTTCAAAGGTCAACCCTTTCTTCTTTTCAATACTACAGGGTGGCTGAGGGTGAACTAGTAATTAGATAATTTTGTTTGATCATCCATATTATATTTAAAAAAAATGTTAACCCATAATAGCATATGATCATTTTTCTGGTTATTAGGAACAATTTATGTTCAAAAGTAAGAGCTTCTGTCCTTAACAGATAGTTAAAAGCTATTAAAAGTATCAGTGAGATATTATCAAAAACCTGTAACCTGTTGTTGCAATAAAGCACACACTCTGCTGCATTCAACATAATTCAATATAAAAAGTATGATACAGTTGTTTTTTGTAAAAATTATTTTTGCAAAAATACACTTCAAGCACCAAATGTATAAATAAAAAAAATTATTGGGACAGATTTATTACAATGGTGTGCCCAAAGTAACCAATAAACAGGAGCTTATTTTCAAAAATAATATATAAACAGGGCTGTAGATGGTGGATGTGCAGCCAGAGCATGGAGGCTCTCTAGGGTCACCCCTGGAGCACTTGCAGCTCATAGATATTTAAAGACAATCACTTTAGGAAAAGGAGACCATAAATAAAAAAAAAAAAAATACACAGGCCAGTTCTGCATCAGGGTGCAAAGTATATTCAGCATAGAGCTTTATAAGAGTTACATGAATCAGACAATAGATTTCTTAAAAGCAAGACCATTAGAAATCCATATCATTTTCCTCTTCTACAGACTGAAATGTCGTCTTTAAAAGATAAATTTTCTTGTTATAGCCCAACCCTAATCCAAGACAGGTCTATGTTGTTACCCTACCTCTTTCCCTAATAGAAGGAGTAGAAACAGAAGATGGTGAGATCAGGTACATCATCATTGTCGGGGAACACGTCCCTTCCAGTAGAGCATGAATAGTAGTTCACTAACTTTTCTTCATCTGGCATGCCAAATAGCTTGGGAACTTCAAATGCTCCTAAACTTATCAGTATCAATCTTCTCTTTGATGCCTGATCTTATATATCGGCAATGATACCCTGTAAGGGAAAACATGCCAGAGTTATTCAATGTGTGTGTTGCCTAAGCGATTAGTTGGATAATATTCAATGACTCAATGCAAAGATCAAAATAGACGCATCATAGTGCTAGGTTTTACTAGAGCGATATGCTGGTCACTCCCACCTTGAAATCCTTCTTTTGACATGTAGAATTACCAATTATCTGCTTACGACTCGGGTTGTAGTCTATCCAGAACTTTTCAATTGATTCATTGTAGTGGACATACATTTATTTCTTTACAGAAAACATGTGGTGTTTGGGGCCCAGTCCTATATATACACACGACTGGTGATTGCCATTTACCCCAGTAGCTTTATTACCTGAATTTTTCCTTGAAATGTGTGATGTCATTTTCATTTTCAAAAATGGAAAGTGTATGCAGGAGGTTCACTTCAAGCCATTCCCAATGTTCAGTTACTTCCCTCGAGTGCCTCTGGACAGAGGAGAATACAATGACTAGTGTGTCAATCCGTTGATAAAAAATGCACAGTATTACTACAATCCTCTCATCCAATTAATCATATTACTCATCCTCTCTGAACAGTCTCAATAAAAGGCAGCAATATAAAAATCTTGTACTTTAAGATGAAAAGCTCTTACCACAAGCAATGGTCAAGTATGTAAGGGAGTCTGGGGTTGGATAAAGATGCGATAAGAGCCACCTGGCACTGGAGTCCAATACAACATTTCAGGGTACCGGACAGCAACCTGCAAAAGAACAAAAACAATCATGAGTTTGATGTGCATAAAACAATAACAACATTGCCTCTGCATAAATTCCTTGGTGTAAAGCAAAATGCTATAATAATAAATACAATTGACTAGAGGTTTTACTCCCATTTCACAACAAAACAGACAACAGAAAAAAGGTCAGGAATATTCAGAGTGCAAACCTATGGAGCTGTACAGGATCTTATAGCTAAAAAAAGCCACTTACCACCGCCTAAAAAAAAAAGGCTGTTCAGGGATCAGTATATTATGGCCCCTAATTAGAATAAGCCATAAAGTATGTTTTCTTTAGGATCAGATAAGTTTCACGAAAAGGCCGTAGTCTGAGCTATTAGGATAGATTCTTTCACGAAAATACACAATTTCAGCACATACGTACAGATACATCCCAAATTGGTTCAAATGTAAATAGTACTTCAATGTTATGGCAAAGGAATTTTAGTGAGAAGGGAACATGTCACAAAATCATTAAATACAGCTAGGGACAGGATGTTCCTGCTTGGCCAGGACCCTCCCATCTGTTCCGGACCTGTTCTATGTCTCTTCTAACGAAGTTAAGAGTCATTGTGATTCATCTTAGGTCCTTTACCAGTGACACTTGCAACATCTACCAATGTATATTATTTGATCACATAAGTCACAGCCGGCTCCAGGGACACATGGGTAGAGGTTGTAGAAGTCCATGGAGGGCATTGCTGTGATTAAGTGATCGATAATACATGGGTGTAGATGTTGCAAATGTCACTGGATTAAAAAGACCTTAGCTGGACATCACCCTGGTCACAAGACATGAAGTGCCCAATGATTAACAGAGTTTTCGCAAGGTTCCACACAGTAGCATGTCCTATCTAGCGAGGACATGTCAATCAGGAAGAAAAGAGGCGGGGCAGTGGAAGTTTGCATATAAGTTTACAAACTGAGCGTTGCAGATAAGTTTACACACTTTTTTTTTTTTTTTAACAATTGCAGCCTTGGAAAAGGAACCATTTAGGATAAAGGGCAATGATTTTAAATCATAGTTTTTCATTATTTATTTGGGTGGTTCAATTTAAAGACAGGTTTTCTTACCTTCAATTGTTTGCAACAAAAACACTAGATAAAAACCTCAGACTGTGTTCCTGCAGTTCGGGTCGTTGTAATCGATTGTAGGTTGTGGAAACAATTCATAATGTGCAGCGTAGGAGATCTGGCTCTGTGTCCTAAGAAGACTCATCACTGCTAGGCAACCAAAAAGATCATGAATTGCTTCATCAGGCAATATGATTAAAAGCACACAGTCGGTGGTCAATTGGGGAAATTGGACTATTAATGTAGATTGATTCATCAGGTCGAGCAATAAATCGCACACTCACACTTTTATTTCAAAGGTCTTGTCTGTGTATGAAAGGATTAAAAAAAAAACTATGTATATATATACTAATAATAATAATAATAATAATAATTAAATTAGTAAACCCTCCATAATGAAAAATGATTTAGAAAGCAAATAACAGCCCAAACATCGAAATACATACAGTAGCGTGGATTTAGAGGAAAGAGCAGTTATGGGGAGGGGGAAGGGACGAGTAACAAAGTAGTGCATTAAAAGCAGGGATCACAAGGATGTAGTTGTGTGACGGGAAAGCTTATGTTGTGGGAGAGAAAAGTCTGTGAAAGAAGGAACATATATGTTGCAGTCTGTATTGGAGGGGGGCAGATGGAGGTGGCTGAGAGGGAGGCATGGAGACCAAAAAACTAACATCAGGGGACGTCAGACTTGTGATAAAAGCATGACCCAGGACCAGAAAATGAGAGTTCAAGAAACCATCAAAAACAGTTATCCTAAAATCCCTAGAGCAAGTGAATAGCAGTGCACGTGTGCGACCCTACTCATTCTATGGGACATTGACTTAAAACTAAGTGTTAACAAGATATTCAATTTGAGTAACATATTTAAACCAAGTCAACAGGGAAAGGAAATTGATTGAAAGAAGTGTTACATTCAAAACAGTCAAACTGTAATAATTATGGAAATAATATAATAAGGGATAATTGCTTCTACCTGTGTGAGGTCAGTGAATGTAAGATTAAAGATAAGCATACAGACTATAGGTCAACCCACATCACATGATATATGGGTGGCCGTTGCTTTTCTTCACATATGTGTAGGATTCCAGTATGGTCAAACATTAACTCATGGATACCAATGCAAGAATGCAGTCTACATGACAAAATTATGACCTCTCAAATGTGTGTGAGATTATTAAAGGCTAAAGAGATTTTGTTACTGGAAGCTAAAAAAAAAAAAAAAAAAAAAAAAAGGATTTATGTAGTGCATTCTGACTGATATAACATAGGAAATATTATTAAGGTGTGTTCCGATTGTATATACACCCTGATCAGACCCTCCAAAAATAGTATTTAAAGCCCCAAAAAACACCCATTAACACCTTATTCAAAACCACCACATGCGACAGTTGATCTCTGAGTGAAAGATATCTTATTAACATTAAGCTTCTCGCTTTGATTCACCCCAACCATAGACATCTAGTTTTAATAACCAAAAAGACAATATTTTGATGAATGACAGAGGGATCACACTAAGCACAGTGACAGCCGTGACACTGGAGTCACTGTGGAGAGCATTTGCTGCCTGCCAACATCCTCCAGTAAGGTCTGGCAGTGGGCACTAATATTGTGGGGAAGCATTTTCTTTCTCCATGTGATAGCCAAGGTACCAAGAGGAGCCCCAGACCCATTGTGCGACCACATGAAGGTACAGTGGGCCCTGCGATTCCTTGATGCATGACAAGCTAGACATCGTGTGGCTCTGTAAGCTGGAAGACCCTGCATGATGAAGGACATTGATGATATAGACTGGCCTCCAATTTTCCCAGCCCTGAATACAAGCACATATGGGTCAAAAGTCTTATCCATGTAACACCATGTTCACCACAGACTGTCCAGAGTTGAAGATGACGATCCAGGGCGAGAGGGGGGGGAGATTGCTCAGGCGAACATCACTCATCGGAACATGACCAAGATTGCAGGGGGTCAACAGGCATGTGAAGAAAATTGGTTATCTACCTAGGTATGAATGTTTCGTTGTAATTTTGGATTGCGTTTTCATTGCGTTTTGGAAACACAGTAACAGCTGAGGAGAGATTGATTTTCTGATTGATTACTGTTTTGGGGCACCATGGTAAGCACAGCCCTGTGCAGTGCTGGGGACCTTGGTTCAAGTCGCAGGGTAACATCTGTAAAGAAGTAGTTTGTTTGACTACTACTGTTCTTCCCACAATCCAAAACATAGTCAGGTTGATTAGAGTTGTGAGGCCCATTGGGGGACAGGGAAACAATTGGCAAGATGTACAGCGCGGCGTAATTGTGAGCACTATATAAAGGAAATATTATTATTGTCGCATTTGTTAAAACCAAAACGCAACCGTTACACAGAATTACATTGCAATTACAATGCTTTTTGTAAACGCAAATGTTAACAGCAACGTAATTAGGCACATTAACTTCTCTCAGCTGTTTTAAGAATTCAAAACTATATGAAAACGCAGGCCAACGCAACGTCGTGAACGCGCCCTTAGTGGCATATAAAAAGCATGTTGGATTCAAAACTAAAACTATATATTTTTACATAAACACACTATAATAATAATAATATTTATAAGCATACCATCAATCAAGACATGAAAACAAGGGCCCTTAATCAAGGTCCAGGCACATGGAGGAAGCATATGCGAGGGGCGAGACACAGAGCATACCAAAAACTCCTAGCATAGTGTGTCCTGAACTGGGTCTGTGCCGTCTGTGCACTCACTAAGCTGTGAATGTTCAAGGATGGGGTATCTAGGGGTCAGATACAGACCAAGGTACTTCTCTATTCTCTGGGGGCGGATGGACCAGCACAGTCTTGCTGCACACAGCAGGAAGGCACCTCCACAGAAGGCCAGCTGAGGGACCTCCACACAGACAGAAAGCCTGGTCGGCTAGGCTCTGAGTGAGCAGAGGAAAGGAGTTCCTCTCAGAAGTGCTGGACCGAGAGGCGATGTGGTTTTACAGTTCACATTAATAACATAAAATAATCTTATAGTAACCACACAGTGACAGCGCGGGCCAATCTTCCAGAAGGGCCCGGGCGTGGTGCAGGGGATCCTTTTAAAGGGTATTCCAACGAAGACAGTTTCTTTAAGTACTCAGCACAACAACAAAAAAAAACACACCCTTGTCCAATTCATGTTATAACAAATATTGTAGCAGTTCACAGAACATGCCCAACTTGCTCATTAGTCCGCTGTACCGACGCTAGATTCGACCCTGTTACTTACACTTAAGGTCAGGGCCATCTTGGATTTTGTGAGATCGTGCAGGTGAGATTCTGTGTCTTGTGCCTGTAGCCCTGGCCCCCGCAGTCCCAGCGGAGCGACTGGAGAAGAGCCAAGCTGGCAAAATACAAAGGAGATAAGTGATCCAGGAAGAAGGGGAGGCAGGCACACATCGTGAGATGTAGAAGAGCTGTGTGTGCGCGCAATCTAATGTATCTCGTGCATCTCTGATCGGGCTTCATCTCTGTGTCACTACAATGTCAGAAGCCATAGAAAGTTTATATTTACCACCTTGTACCACCGATAATTAACCTCACTGGCACCCCACAAGAACTAGATGGATGAATACAGTAAAGTGTCTGCTTATAGAGGAACCCGCCCACACCCTGGATTTTGCACGAGCAGCATAGGGAGGGATAGCAGCTAAAACAGCAATTTAAAAGTGATAAAAAAAAATGGGGGGTAAAGAAAGGGGTTAAAATGCTCCTTTTGTGTTTGTTAACATCACTAAGGACTGAGATGTTGAAAATTTTCTTGTGGAAAAACCCTTTAGGCCATGGTGACACGTGTTCTACTCTTCAGGCTTGCTTACATAATTTTAAAGTTGATTTTAGAAGGAAGCAGGCATATATAAACAATTATAAGAAGATCTACCACGGACAGTGCCAGGACTAAGAGTCCCCTGGTTATATGCTTGCAATTTAAAAAAAATCTCGGTATTGAAACCATTGTTGGCTGCAGTATCACCAATGCTGTACTTTGTTCATGCAAATCTGCAAGTAAGGGATTCTCCAATTTACATGCCTTATTTTTCATTCCATTGGCAGCTGGACCAGATATAAAATCATCGGAAACACCAAATACTATTATACTGTCAAACAATGTTTTTTTTTTGAACTGTAATTTCCCTTTACAGTATACATCAGTATTTAACCCTACTGTTACGTAATACATATTAGATGGCCACAGCAGATTGGATATTACACAAACCTTTTACAGACAATAGAACCCACTATAACCAATTTATTCGCTATTCTTTCATAAGAATGTATACGAGTACTACCCTATAACAGAAATCCACCCAAATTTCATTAATACAGGTCAAGACATAACCCACCTCACCCCCTGCTTCCCAGGAGTGACACTAGGCCTATCAGCAGGAATGGCCCAACACAACAAAAGACACCAGGATCAGAGCACAGGCTGACACCAGGAGAGCCAGGCAGGTAATCAGCGCAACTGGCCCTTCTCCAGACTGTATGCCCACTTCAGTTAATGGCCACCTCTGATGATGATAGGGCAGGAAATTCCCTGGGGAGGCGGGCAAGGCCTGGCTACATTACTGATGTAATATGTAAACAATCGATACAAGGTAACAAATATGTATACAAGGGGAGGATTGCACTGCACTATTATACAATCACATGTAGGTGATTTAGTAAAGTGTACAGGAGTTCTTACCTGCCAGTCCCCTCATCATATGGTGACCATGCCCCTTCTCATCTGCAGTATGAAATACGGATGCCCTCTCCGTGATCCACAGGGCTTCTGCCAGCAGCACCCTCCTTCGGTGTCACCCACATGGTGGGGGCACAGCGTGCAATGGGCTGATCTCTGGCGCGGTTGATCCTCAGATGGATGCTGTGGCCATGAGTAGCAGTGTGCCCTTCTCTGGCTCCTGGAGGGTGGCAGGAGATGTGGACCCGGCGTCACCAGAGGAGCAGACACATGACAGCACCTACAGCCGAAGCGCCCAGCCGTGTATAGGGAGAGACATGCGCAGCTCCGGTTTACGTGCAGGGCTGCGGGGCAGCAAGCAGAGTCTCTGTCCATGTCCTGTCCGGGGCAATGCAGGCGTTTCTGTGTGTACAGCAGCTATGAAGCAGGACACCGGGATGGAGGAAGGAGGCGGAGCGACGAGCCTGGGAGGCAGAGCAAGCACCGGGCAATGACATCACAGCCAAAGGGAGCACAGGGCAGGCAGCCACAGCAGTTTATCCCCATCATTACACCTGTACACCCCATTATATCACCTCCTTATACATGTACAGCATTAGTATCTAGATCTCCTCATATACACTACAGTATACATGTACAGCACTAGTATACCACCACTGATCTCCTCATTATATACACTACACAATATACATGTACAGCACAGTATACTCCCCAATCCCCTAACAATAATAGGTATAGCACTAGTATATACCCTCTGATCTCTCCGATAACACTATACATGTACGTCTGAGCCTTCACATCTCCTCCTTATACACCCCGATCTTTTGCAAGAGATAATTTTATTTATTCTCTAGTTTTTGTTCCAAAGTTCAAGCTAGCACAGGGTTTTAAAATGTGGCCAATACAAGTACAGCAATCTCCTTTGATCCCCTCCCGATAGGGACTAAGGCCAGTATACAATCATGGTGGATACATACAAAACAAAATAAGAAAGAAAAGAAAGAACTGAAAGATACACATACTTAACCATATCACGATTTTCTACTCCTTCTTGTGTTAGTCGGTATTAATTTACTATAGAATTAAAATGATTTGCGTTTCGATTTCATGTTGAGCGTTTTTTTTCAGGGATGTGCATAAGCACCAGAGGTGCTGAGAAGCTGCTTTTCCCCCTTCTCTTTTGAGACACCTACAAGCTTGCTGAAGCAAAAATATGTTGATTGCATACGTGCATGCATCCTCATAAATGGAGGGGCAAACTATGAGGACAACTAGTTGTAGTGTCCATGGTCACCTTTGGATTTTTAAAACAAAAAAAAACCACCACACAAACTATTTTTATAATTGAGAGTCCAAAATCCGGCATTATAGAGATAACGTCATAGTGCAATAAGTCTCTGACATGGAAGATACATGTATTACATGGCTCCACAGCTGGAGCGTGTAAAGAAGTCTTATCTGAATTGCAGCTGCTGACGTAGCAATTTGCTCAATAAACGTGTGGTAAAATCATGTGTATAGTATCAGGTGCAGGAATGCGGTTAGAACACGTTTGCATACATACACATTAGTAGTACGCACTGCAATATGAGCAGTTCACACCGTTTAGACAGGGTTAAGTTTCCAAGAGAAGATAAGTTCCTCACTCAGGCTGTGTTCACACAACGTTACACATCAGGGGGATTTAACTCCTGAACGCAGACGCACTAGACCGAAACACATGCATTCAGATACAAGAAAGACGTCTTTTGCGGTTAAAATGGTAAAACACAAGCCAACCAGGTAGCCTCTGTTAAACTTGGTTTGCATTAGCCATATGAATGTAGTGTGTGTGAGGACAGAGCAGCGGAACATGCAGGCTCGGTAAATATAACAGCGCCGCAAGAAATTGCATAGTTGTGGTCCATTTGGTTAATCAAATGTTGATTTGGTTACGGATTTTTGATATCTACTTTATCATCAAAAAACAAATGCAATTGGGGAACCACAGAACCAAAAAAACCGACACAAATGGACTTTGACAAAAAAAAAAAAAAAATAATAAAATCACTCCAGCAGCTGAAGTCAAGAGCTAGATGCTACAGGCCAGACATGCAGTGTGAAAGATTGCAATGGCCGTATGTTTTTATTAGGGCATGACAAATCACATAAGCCTGCTGGTCGCTGAATGGCTACATGTCTGCACATGTGATGGACGGTGTTTCATGCTACCAGGAGTTCTCGCCCATGTAACTGGTTGTGCTGCGGCCATTTGCTGATAAAGGGTGAAAAAAAAAACAAAAAAAAAAAGTTAGTTCTCACGAATCACTGAAACTTCGGATTGTGACGATATCGAGGTTTTCATTCTGAATGCAGAATTAACTGATTCATTAGAATCGTTCGCCCATTTTAGTAATACACTCACCGGCAACTTATTAGGTCACCTGCCATCTGCTCGTTAAACACTTAATTTCTAATCAGTCAATCACATGGCGGCAACTCCGGCATTGAGGCATGTAGACATGGTCAAAGACAATCTCCTGCCAGTTAAAAACAGAGCATAAGTATGGGGAAGAAAGATGATTTGAGTGCCTTTGGAACGTGGCATAGTCTAGTTGTTGGGTGCAGAAGGACTGTCTGAGTATTTCAGAAACTGCGATCTACCTGGGATTTTCCGCACAACCATCTCTAGGGTTTACCGAGAAGATGAGTCCGAAAAAGAAAAAAACACAGTTGAGTGGCCAGGTTCTGTGGGGCGGAACTGCCTTGTTCGATGCCAGAGTGAGAATGGGCAGGACTGGTTCGAGCTGGTAGAAAGGCAAAACAGGATCAAAAGCGCACCCGTTAACAACCAAGGTCGGCAGAAGAGCATCTCTGAACGCAAGTACGTCGAAACTTTGAGGCAGATGGGCTAAAGCAGCAGAAGACACACCGGGGGTGCCGCTCCTTTCAGCTAAGAGAACAGGAACTGAGGCTACCATTTGCACAAGCTCCTCGAAATTGGACAGTAGATTGGAAAAAAACGTTGCCTGGTTCTGAATGAGTCTCGAATTTCTGCAGCGACATTCGGATGGGCGCAAACAACATGAGCATGGATCCATCCTGCCTGTATCAACGGTCAGGCTGGTGGTGGTGTGCATGGTGTGGGAATATGTGCTTGGCACTCTTGGGCCTTGGACAAATTGAGCATCGTTGCAACGCCATAGCCTACCTGAGTATTGTTGCGGACCATGTCCCTCCTTTATGACACAATGTACCCAACATCTGATGGCTACTTTCAGCAGGATAACAGGATAATGCGCATGTCATAAAGCTGGAATCATCCAGGATGGGTTCTTGAAATGACAATGAGTTCACGGTACGCAAAGGCTCCACAGTCCACGACGATCTCAATCCAATAGAGCATCTTTGGGATGTGGTGGACGGGAGATTTCGCATCATGGCTGTGCAGCCGACAAATCTGCCGGCAACCTGTGTGATGCCATCAGTCAATATAGACAAAAATCTCTGAGGAATGCCCAGACACCTTGTTGTATCTATGCAACGAGAATTGAGGCAGTTCTGAAGGCAAAAAAGGGGCGTCCACCCGATAGCATGGTTTGTAACTAATTTAAGTGGCCGGGTGAGTGTATATATAGCAGTCTATAGTAGATTTGTAGGCCCTCCCATGACCCACCGTCCACACCCATTTGATGTTGAGGGAACGGCCATCATAGGGGTACAAGCACAGATAAAGTTCCCCCAAAAATAGAAAGAATAATAAATAATGATAGATGGACCTTTCTGCATCTTCGACCCAGGGCCGTGGGTTTTTTAGACAAAGTGGCGGCCCTGGGGCTAAATAAAAGTGGACCCCAAAATAAAACAATTTTTATGATCAGTCACAGTGAGAGTAACAGTGCTACTTTAGTCATGCACAAATAATAATACTTTGTAGTTTACAACTGTAGGGTGGTTAAGGCAATCTGTCATATGGGACTGTAGGAGATTTTATTAGGAGACGGACAGATGATAAGTAATTTGATGATATGAAATATGTATAGATTTATAGATGAAGAAATATAACGTAGATGCTAGATAAATATGAGAGATAGAACAGTAGAAGAGAGATAGAAGAAGCTGATAGCAAAACGCTAGATAGATAAATTGTTAAATAGACAGATAGGAAATAGGACAATATGTAGAGATGGATAAACTAGATGGCAAGAGGATAGATATAAGACTGGAGATAGTAAAATCTTCACCCGGCATTCAATCAAGGGGTATTAAAAAAGAAATACATCTTGACCACAAAAGTCCATATGCAGCGCCCGGCCCTTAGGGACAGGGGGCTGGCCAAATGCCAGGTAGCTGCCCCTGCTCTGACGCAGCCGATACACCTTATGTGGTAGATTACATAGATAATCTCCACAGAGTACTCATTTATACTATTAGATTATAGTTATTCAGCAAAGAAAAAAGCATTCTTAATATAAAAACTGCTCGGAATTCATGGCCTTCATCCCTTTATTATTGCCAGAAACCTAAACACATCCATCATACTCCTCAGCATTTCACATAAAATGTACTGCATCAGATTTGAAATCCACAATATAGAATGTATGTTGATAGCAATGTGGATTTCCATTACTAAACCATTTCCTTCAAATTCATACATGTCAGAAAAGATTAAAGAGGCAAAAACTCCATATTATGTACAGCATACAATGGGCATCATCAAAGTACAGAACAATTTCATATCAGCATAATGTATGTGTACCATTGTTTTTATGAGAAAGTATTTGTACAATTGAAATTTGTAATATTTGATGAAAACCAAATTAAACCCCCTCTTGGTTAGGCCTCATGCTAGGTTGTCTGTGACGTGTGCAGCCATGTTTCAGCAGCAACACACATCGCATGTAGCTTTATTTGCTCCTACCACAGAGCCGTTTCCTCTACCGTCCCACAGGATGGGGCTGAACCGTGCTAATATTTTTCAGTGGAATGCAACGTATGTGGCGAAAGGGATTAATGACTTGGCCGCTGTGCTAAAATGTTTACAAACTGCTAGAGCGTTTAGTCTGCTCTTCTTTTGGCAGCGAAAAATGGGTCAGAAGTCTCTGTACTTGAGGAGGCAGAAATTGCCGAACAAATTGTATGGTGGATGGGTTTTCTCTTTATCTTTTGAAGTGTGAAATTTTAGGGCTAAATGAACGTAGAACCAACACAGGGTGACGCCACACATGGAGTTTTGAAAACGTTTTGGTCCGTTTTATAAGCAGTCCGATTAAAAAAAGTTTTTTTTTGACAACGTATACGTTTTTGACGAACTGCTTAAAAACGGACCAAAAAAGGGTTTAAACACTATGTGTGGCATCACCCTAAAGTTTAAAACTGGCTGCGTCCTGCGTTTGCGTTTGCAAGCGCAGACAAAGCGCCCTGTGTGGCGCCGGCCTTAGGGTGATAGCACATGTCTTGTTTTGAATGCGTTTTTGGGCCGTTTTTAAGAAGTCCGCATCCGAAAATGAGAAGTCCAAAAACGCATCCATTTTTGACAGGTTTGACCAATTATCTTAATTCAAACTGGTCAAAAATGCTGACGGACTGCTTAAAAACGGGCCAAAAACGCATTAAAAACGCCACGTGTGCAATCACCCTTAAAGTGCCACACGGCTGTAAGCAAATAATGGGTATATGGTAATAATCAGTCGTGCGCCATAAAAATGCCGACATCAATGAGATGTGCGCCAAAAGCTAACTAAAAATAGGTTCTCCCCCATATTGATCATAATAAACAGGAGAAAATTGCATTACAACCAGTCCTCTACACATTATCTAATAACTTTAGTAAATTTTGTTTCAAAAAAGAAAGACGACCAGAACTTCCTTTTTCTACAGGCTCCTGTGCAGCGGCATAGGTTAACATATGCCATGTCATACTTTAGCCATTTCCCCGCTAAGTTTTGATTGGACTATTTTGTGATTTTATTTCCAAGGAAATTAGAGAAGTGTGAGAATTCAGTTATAGTAAACTATGGGACTGTGGATGATTATTGGAATCAGAAGCAATCCAAAACTATCATTTTTGTTATAAGGCATAACGACTTTAAAGGGTATGTAGGAATCAGCAAATTTGTATACAATGAGTCAGTTAAAATAAGCTAATATGTAATTAGTTGTTTATTAAAATTTTGCTTCCCTTATCAGAAAATGCTGATGACATAGACTGTAATGAAGCATTACAAAATATGCTAATGGCCCTTTAATCAGTCCGTTAATTTCCTCCGCGCAGTCTGTTGCGAGCATACACAGGACAGAAGATGGCGCTGGTCACGTGTTCACATCCATGTCCTGCACCGCCTGGGTAGGTCATTGATCACCATACGCTTGGCTGTAGTGGGTTGGTTGCACTGCATCCAGTATGGCCAGTGTTTTTGTGATGGCAGTAACATCATTACTATGGTAACAGAGAAAGAAAACCTGTAACATACATCACTAGGAGCAGAGCATAAAGGGAGGAGGAGTATCTGAGAACTAAAGGATCATGGGACTTTTGGTTACCTGTCGGCCATCTTAGTGATAACTCCACCTACTTTAAAGGCCATATTTTGTAAACATAATCATGAGATTGTTGTACTCATTTAGTTATAGCATTATGGGTTTTTTGTGTCAGACCTTCATATTCCCGGAATACCCCTTTACAAAATTGCATACTAAAGACATGTGTTCCTATTAACACCAGCATAGTTTAATAAAGTATATTACAAAGATTACTGGGTGCTTCTTTATCCTGCCCTTTCTTCCTTATTTAAGAAGTTTGTGTAAATCAGCTTTCTTTCCGGTTCTCCACTGACAGCTGAGATAAAAACCACTGATACAATTCCTAAAACTTCACTTTTTATAGATTGTACAATGTCCCACAAGAGACGTTTAACGGTTGTCAGAGAATACCTATTGTTAATATATTGGCTGGGGAGTCTGTATGCATAAAGAACACCACAACTTACCCTCACTTCCTCCCCCGTATCCTCCTTCTCGTGGCGACACCATCACTATCTTTAGCTGTTTGGTATACAGAACACGCGCGCAATGTGTGTTACAGCAATTAGTGTTGTACACATACAATTTGGCAAAAGGAACTCAGAGCGACATCCATTCTCTTCACAAGGTACTGTTGCGTTTTAGGGGATCTGGGGATGCCAGGTTCCCTTTTAATAAAGGAGCTGGAGTAGGCAGAGCTTATGACGGCCATAGGTAGGATGCAGGTGTGCCTACATGAGCAGCTCTACCTCTTGACGCGTTCGCACATGCAAATAAAAGCCGAAATTTAAAAAAAAAAAAAGCTTCAAAAAAGGTTAGTGTCTTTTAGCTACGATAAAAAACCATTAGGGCCACTACCACACTGCTTTACTGCATTATACAATTACTGTAAGGATGGGGGAAGTAAACACTTGTCTGTCTGGCCCACAGAATATAAAAAGCAGATTATCTACGATAAAAACTGTCACTGTGGCTGCTTTGTCAGTCAGCCATTGTCTTACCACATTTTATCAGCCTGAGGGCACATCCATTCTTACCCCACTTTAACTTAAAGTATGTAAGGGTCTTGGACGATTCCAAACCTTCTGCTTTGCTAAAAATAACTAGCAGCTTTATAACATATCCAGTGTCAGAAATTGTGAGAATGAGATTCCTAATCTGCACACCATTACGATACATTTGTGTTTCCATTACCGCTGCTGCCTTCACAAAACATGAACAACTCATCTTCCTCTGACATGAATGGCTTGATTGAGAATCTGAGACTCATTAAACAATTATGTAACGAGTATGACGGACGTAGCGATGAGAGATGTCAGCTTTGTACCCTGAGCGGTCTTCAGGATTTATGCTGCGTCAGTGTTGTGCTACCTCTTACCAATTAGGGTTGAATTCTTCGGTGACCTCCTACGATACATTGTCATGAGAGTCTGAGTGGCTGTCGGAGCACTGTTTCCATTAAGGTGACATGTCGTCTCTATTAACTTCACTCTAAGTCTATTATGAGGACATGCAGGAACAAAGCCAGTGCCGCTGAGTCAGCCTGTAACACTGAATAGGCACATATTTCAATATGTATAATGTGTTCACATAGTAACATCACCAGGGCACTCTCGGCAATATCAGTTAATAGCATAATGCTTTAATTCATCGGTTTAAATACAATTTCAATATATTCTGGGCAAGAAATAAATGTACTACATAACCTGTAAGTACTACACTAGTAGTTTGAGAATCCAAGCATTTATTAGGCCATTTATGTGCTTACCTCCTCCTCTATGTGCGTGTCTCTTCCAGAAATATCCTTATCAAAGTACATTTTTAGGTCGTTTGCTGCAGATAAATCGGATATTCTTGCCACAGAAGTCTCTGTCCTTCAAATTGGCAAAGAGGAAGGTCCCGTTCTTGGTGTCTATAGCGACAGCCTGGGCAGGAACACTGGAGCTGTCAGCCTCTCACAATAGTTACCTACAGAAATAGTCATTACTACACAAAGGGACAATGAAGCTACTGGCAGCAATGTAGAATGAATTGGGTGAGAAAATCATGAAGACCTATGTCTATATAGCATGACGGAGCTGTCATAAACCACATACACACTTACTCATATGCCCCCTTATGAAAATGTGTTTCTTCATGTGTCAATTCCAGAATTTATGTCTGCTGCAGACAAAAAAAAAAAATATGCCAAACCATGACGAGTCTGTGGCGATCACAAAAATCAGCACAAGTAAGAGGTAAGCGGACTGAGATGCAGCTGGAGACAGCATATAAGTCTGTGTATTGTCAAAGGAAATCTCACCATTTGTTTTTCTGCGTTGTGAACCAAACATACCTTGAGATGCTGTAGCGACACCGATGCAGAAACATACGTGTTAATCCCTGAACGGAGTGGTTTTTGCTCAAAAAACTTTTTAAAACAAGACCTTGGGAAAGCTGTAGTGCAGGCTGGCTGCTGCCGGTATAAAACGCATTACTTCCACATTCACAGGAGCTCCCGAATGTTCAGACAACACTAATCAACCTGAGCTGGATGACTCATATGCAGCAGATGGGGATGGTGCAGCGATTGATTATTTCTGCCTGTCAGGGACAACAGTGATGCCTATTCTTGGCTTATGCGGCAGAACAAGGCTGAACAGTGCATAAGTAGGGTGAGGAGCACTGGGCAGCCACAGTAGCAACAGAGTCCTCATTACCATAATTTTATGAATTGGTTTTTCAGCAAATCACCAAATCAGGGATTAAACAAGCAAATTTCTGCATCAGTGTAGCTACATCATTCTCAAGGTTATTTGGTTCATAATGCATAAAGCAAAATGGTAGATTTTGTTTATGCAACACAAAAATGAAAAGAGTTGCCTTAGAGCAATCAAACACGTATCGTACTCCAAGCACAGAAACAGGATCAGTTCTTCCTTTGTCTTCCAATGGCCTTGTATTAGAAAAAATTGCATTAAAAAAAAAAACTATGCAAATGTGCCTCATGAGCCTAATTATGATGTCACCACTCAATAAGCAGAGAGGAGGAGTCAGGGCCACCTGATATCATTTACATAATTTTACAAGACAATTTTCTCAAAATGAAGAACAGATCCTTTATCAGGAACACACCAGCATGGTATTGGTTTGGTAAGCTTCTTTCCTCTTTATCCATTAAAAAAAATAATCCCCTGCAAAGTCATATGTACATGAGCTAAAAAATGTTACACTTTTTCCTGAGAGGAGTCACTTTGGAGGTCCAGTGGACCTCTGTTTGAGTCCGTGGTGTTATCCGGGATTGAGTTCTGCCCACTTGTGATGACCATTGAAAGGGTCTGCCTGGGACGGAAACACTGGTAGGAAAGATCCTGCTCCATCTTTTGCATCTCGGCAGTCCTCACATGCACGGATTGTGAAATCACAGCGGTGTGCATGAACCATAAAGTAAATGAGTTCTTGTGGTACCTGTAGAAATTACAACTAGCATAGATTCCCAACTTTCTCATAACTGCAGGTAGCCTTAGAGGCTAGAGGGGAGTATGTACTATCTTGCGCAACTACAACCATTGTAAAGATCTTGTGTGTGCTTTAACTGCCTTTTCTATTCACATATTTCATGCATAGTAGAAAGTGTCCTTCAAACCTGTCAATAACTAAATACATCAAACCCACATGAATGATATGGAGGGTGAAGTTTCTCCATGATTACATTAATATAATCAGATTAGACACATCTGTGTATCAGACCATCCATGACATTGAATGGAAAACATGCTGCTGAAGAAACAGACTTCAAAGGATTGTAGTCTTTAGAATTCAGATTACTGTACACTGTATAGGAAAGGGTACACATTAGCAGCGACACCAAACCTCTCGTAGTGAATATAAGACTGCAAAGATTTTCTTCTTTACTAGTGAAGCAGATGTATTTGTGGAACAAACACATTTGTCCACAATGTGCCTTTTACTGAAGGGTGTCCACAATGTGCAATCTTGTGTCCATCCAACTTTCATCCTTCGGTAAACGGAAAAGCACGGTACGTGCTACTTGGCTCGAGCATCTAAATCTCTGCAATATAAGGAGGTAGGATATTAGTCCCTCAACAAAATCCCATTATTTTTTGGCAATAAATCAGTTTTTCAAATGTTTAAGCACATTTCTTTCACCCCAAACCATTCTTTGTTACTACTTCAGATTCTGTTTCCAATACAAACCTGTCCAGTATCATACTTAATATTTTCAACCCAACTCTATTTTTTTTCTTGTCTGTACCCATTATGGATATTTCTGGACAACCTTATCCTTGTAGCCAGTGTCGGACTGGATTTTCTTAGGCCACCAGAGAAAATCAATTTGGGGACTCTTCATTATCCCCCAGAAATATACTCTAGCAACCCCAAAGTGTGGTGTTTTATAAAGGACCTCTGAGGTCCAGTATTGGGTTGAGCCAGGGCCCCCGGAGGATCCTCTGGTCTCTGTTGGGCCAGTCCGACACTGGCTTTGCTTCCTTCTGGATGCACAGTTTAAACCTCTAGAAAAACTGTAGTTCATTCTACTAGCCTGGCCTGGCCAATAAAAAACGGTAGCACATGGTCATGTGCTTGCTTGGACGTAGCACAGTCCGGCTGGAAGTCGTGGGAGTGAGCACCCCACATCCCTCTCCTCTCCATGAAAACCAAGTGGCTCAACTACCAGCTCAAGGACCCCATATGGTTGCGTGCATAAGGCCTTATGTAAGGTGCTCAAAAAGATCTAGAAATAGATCTTACCCCCCACTTACCTTTTTAAGGCAGATACTTTTTGGGAGATTTCATTTTTTAATTTGGGGAGGTGCGATCCTTCAAACCTTCATTATCAAAAGTTGTCTCATGGCTATGTTGGCAAGCTGGCTCCATCAATTGAAAGTCTCAGAGATGTTAAGAAAACTGAGAAGAATGTTCATAGAACGTGTGCTGACTTTAATCATGTCGGGAGAAGTAAAGTAGCCGTCTTTTCTAGTTGTGTTATGTCCACCCTCGGATCACCAGTTGGCTAAGAAAGGATAGATGACAATTAATGACAGAAGGAAAATTACTTGAGCATTACTTGTCTTCTGTACAAAGAGACTCATGTATTTGTATGGCCTGAATCTGCTACCATCATCATTATATTTTCTGTAGAGCACACCATCTCCCTCAGAACTACCTAGCCATCCACACTTCTGTAGTATATGGTGGATCAAAGGTCAACCCTTTCTTCTTTATCAATACTACAGGGTGGTTGAGGATGACTAGTAATTTAGATAAATTTTGTTTGATCATCCATATTATATTTAAAAAAAAATGTTAAACCAAAATAGCATATGATCATTTTTTGGTTTAGGACAATTTATGTTCCAATTTAAGAGACTTCTGTCCTTAACAGATAGTTAAAAGCTATAAAAGTATCATGTAGATATTATCAAACTCTCTTAACCTGTTTGTTGCAATAAAGCACACACTCTGCTGCATTCAACATAATTCAATATAAAACGTATGATACAGTGTTTTTTAAATTATTTTTGCAAAATACACTTCAAGCACCAACATTTATAAATAAAAAAAATATTGGGACAGATTTATAAATGGTGTTGCCCAAAGTAACCAATAAACAGGTAGCTTATTTCCAAAATAATATAATAAAGGGCATGTAGATGGCTGTGCAGCCAGATCATGGCTCTCTAGGGTCACCCCTGGAGCACTTGCCGCTCATTAGCATATTTAAAGACAATCCTTTAGGAAAAGGAGACCATAAAATTAAAAAAAAAAAAATACAAGGCCAGTTCCTGCATCAGGTTCAAAGTAGTTCAGCATAGAGCTTTATAAGAGTTACATGAATCAGACAATAGATTTTTCAACAGCAGACCATTAGAAATCCATATCATTTTCCTCTTCTACAGACTGAAATTTCTTTACAAAGATAAATTTTCTTGTTATAGCCCCAACCCTAATCCATAGACAGTCTATGTTGTTACCCTACCTTCTTTCCCTAATAGGAAGGAGTAGAAACAGAGATGGTGATGCTCAGGTACATCCACCTTGTCGGGGAACACGTCCCTCCAGTAGCTGCTGAATTAGTCTTTCACTAACTTTTCTTCATCTGGCATGCCAAATAGCTTGGAACTCACTATTGCTCCTTAAATTATCATATCATCGTCTTCTTTGATGCCATGATCTTATATATTCTGCAATGATACCCTGTAAGGAAACATGCCAGAATTATCAATGGTGTGCTTGCTAAGCGATTAGTTGGATAATATTCAATACTCAATGCAAAGATCAAAATAGACGCATCATAGTGCTAGGTTTTACTAGAGCGATATGCTGGTCATTCCACCTTGAAATCCTTACTTTGACATGTAGAATTCCAATTACTCTGCTTACGACTCGGGTGTAGTCTATCCAGAACTTTCCATTGTATTCATGTTATATATGACATACATTTCTTTTCTTTACAGAAACATTTTGTGTGTTTGGGGCCCAGTCCTATATATAACACAAGACTGGTCGCTTGCCATTCCCCAGATGCTTTTATTACCTGAATTTTGTCCTTGACAAATGTAGTGTGTCATTTTCATTTTCAAAAATGGAAAGTGTCTGCAGGAGGTTTCACTTCAAGCCATTCCCAATGTTCATTACTTCCCTCCGAGTGCCTCCTGGACATAGGAGAAATACAATGACTAGTTGTTCCATCCGTTGATAAAAATGCACAGTATTACTACAATCCTCTCCTCCAATTAAATCATCATTCATCATCCTCTCATGAACAGTCTCAATAAAAGGCAGCAATATAACATTCTTTTACTCTTAAGATGCAAGCTTCTTACCACAAGCAATGGTCCGTATGTAAGGGAGTCTGGGTGATAAAGGATCGATAAGGGCCACCTGGCACTGGAGTCCAATACAACATCCAGGGTACCGGCCAGCAAACCTGCAAAAGAACAAAAACAATCATGAGTTTATGTGCATAAAACAATAACACATCTGCCTCTGCATAATATTCTTGTGTAAAGCAAATCTATAATATAAATACAATACCTGGACTAGAGGTTTTACTCCCATTTCACAAACAAAACAGGACAACTAAGAAAAGGTCAGGAATATCAAGAGTGCTCACTATGGAGCTGTACAGGATCTTATAGCTAAAAAGCCACTTACCACCGTAAAAAAAAAGGGCTGTTCAGGGATCAGTATATTTATGGCACCTAATTAGAATAAGCCTCATGTATGTTTTCTTTAGGATCAGATAAGTTTCAGAAAAAGGCCTAGTCTGATGCTATTAGGAATAGATTCTTTCACGAAAATCACATTTTAGCACATAACGTACAGATACATCCCAAATTTGGTTAAATGTAAATAGTACTTCATGTTATGGCAAAGAATTTTAGTGAGAAGGGAACCTGTCACCACATATTCATAAATAAGCTAGGGACAGGATGTGTCCTGCTTGGCCAGGACCTCCCATCTGTCCACCCTGTTCCTATGTCTCTTCTCAGAACTTAAGAGTCATGTGATTTTCACTTAGGTCCTTACCCAGTGACACTTGCAACATCTACCCATGTATATTTTGATCACATTAGTCACAGCGGCTTCCAGGACACATGGGGAGGAGTAGAAGTCCATGGAGGGCATTGCTGTGATTCAGTGATCGATACATACATGGGGTAGATGTTCAAATGTAACTGGATTAAAAGACCTTAGAGCATCACCCGGTCACACAGACATGAAGTGCCCAATGATTAACAGAGCTTTTCTCAAGGTTCCACACAGTAGCATTCCTATCAGCGAGGACCTGTCAATCAGGAAGAAAGAGGCGGGGCAGTGGAAGTTTGCATATAAGTTTACAAACTGAGAGTTGCATATAAGTTTCAACTTTTTTTTTTTTTTTAACATGCAGCCTTGAAAGGACACCATTTAGGGAGAATGTCATATTTTAAAATCATAGTTTTTCATTATTTATTTGGTTGTTCAATTTAAAGACAGGTTTTCTTTAAACTTCATTTTTTGCAACAAAACACTAGTCATAAAACCTCAGATCATGTGTTCCTGCAGTTAGTGTCTTTGTAATCAGATGTAGGTTGTGGAAATCATTCTAATGTGCAGAGTAGAGATCTGTCTGTGTCAATAAGAGACTCATTCACTGCTAGGCAACCAAAAGATCATGAATTGCTTCATCAGGAAATATGATAAAGCACACAGCGGTGTGTCAATTGGGAATATTAATGTAGAATTGTATTTCATCAGGTCGATCAATAAATCGCACACTTATATTCAAAGGTCTTGTCTGTGTATGCAAAGGATTAAAAAAAAAAAATATGTATATATATATAATAATAATAATAATAATAATAATAATAAAATTTAGTAAACCCTCCATCATGAAAATGATTTTAGAAAGCAAATAACAGCCACACATGAAATACATACATAGAGTGAGATTAGCGGAAGTAGCAGTCTATGGGGAGGGGGAAGGAAGAGTATATAAAAGTAGATGCATTAAAAGCAGGATCACAAGATGTAGTCTGTGTGAAGGGGAAGCATTATGTTGTGGGAGAGAACAGTCTGTGAAAGAAGGAACATATGGTGCAGTCTGTATTGGAGGGGCAGATGGAGGTGGCTGTAAGAGGGAGGCATGGAGATCAAAAACTAACATCAGGGGACAGTCAGGACTTGTGATAAAGCATGATCCCAGGACCTCGAAAATGAGGAGTTCAAGAAATCATCAAAACAGTTATCCTCAAATCCCTAGAGTGAAGTGAATAGCAGTGCACGTGTGCGACCCCTACATTCATTCTATGGACTTTGACTTAAAACTAAGTGTTGACAAGGCATATTCAATTTGAAGTAACTATTTAACCAAGTCAACAAGGAAATTGAATGAAGTGTTACATTCAACAGTCAAACTGTAATAATTATGGAAATAATATAATAAGTGAATAATTGCTTCTACCTGTGTGAGGTCAGTTGTAATTAAGATAGCATACTACTATGTCACCAATCACATGACTATATGGGTGGCCGTGCTTTCTTCACATATGTGTAGGATTCCAGTATGGTCAACATTAACTCATGGCTACCAAATGCAAGACATGCAGTCTACATGACAAAATTATGACTCAAATGTGGTGACATATTATTAAGGCTAAAGAGATTTTGTTACTGGAAGCTAAAAAAAAAAAAAAAAAAAAAAGGATTTATGTAGTGCATTCTGACTGATATAACATAGGAATATTATTAAGGTGTGTCGATTGTATCATACACCTGATCAGACCCTCCAAAATATGTATAAAGCCCCCAAAAACACCATTAACACCTTATTCAAATCCACACATGGACAGTTTGCATCTCTGAGTGAAAGATATCTTATTAAACTCAGCTCTCCGCTTTGTTCACCCCACCATAGACATCTAGTTTTTAATAACCAAAAAATGACAATATTTTGATGAATGACAGCGGGATCACACTAAGCACAAGTGACAGCCGTGACACTGGAGTCACTGTGGAGAGCATTCTGCTGCCTGCCACATCCTCCAGTAAGGTCTGGCAGTGGGTCACTAATATTGTGGGGAAGCATTTCTCTTTCTCCATGTGCTAGCCAGAGGTACCAAGAGGAGATCCCCAGACCCTTGTGGAGACCACATAAGGTACATGGGCCCTGGATTCCTTGGATGCATGACATGCTAGACATCGTGTGCTTTAAGGCCTGGAAGACCCTGCATGATGAAGGCATTGATGCTATAGACTGGCCTCCAATTTCCCAGACCTGAATACAAGCACATTGGGTCAACAGTCTTATTCCATTAACACCATGTTTCACCACAGACTGTCCAGGAGTTGACTGATGACTGATCCAGGTGCGAGAGGGGGGAGATTGCTCAGGAGAACATCAATCTCATGAACATGACCAAGCATTGCAGGGGGTCACACAGGCATGTGGAAGAAATTGGTTATCTACCATATGGCTTATGAATGTTCAGTAGTAATTTTGGATTGCGTTTTCATTGCGTTTGAAACACATAACAGCTGAGGAGAGATGATTTTCCTGATTGCATTACTGTTTTGGGGCACCATGGTAAGCATTACACGCCTTGCAGTGCTGGGGACCTGGTTCAAGCGCAGGGTCAACATCTGTAAAGAGTTTTGTTTGCTTCCTCCTGTTTCTTCCCCACTCCAAAACATATGTCAGGTTGATTAGAATTGTGAGGCCATTGGGCAGGAACAATTTGCAAGCTCTGTACAGCGCGTGCGTAATCTGTGAGCACTATATAAAGGAATATTATTATTGTCTCATTTGTTAACCAACAGTTACACAGAATTAACATTGCAATTACAATGCTTTTTGAACGCAACTGTTAACAGCAACGTAATTAGGCAATTACTTCTCCTCAGCTGTTTTAAATGCATTCAAACTATATGAAACGCAGGCCAAACGCAACGTGTGAACGCGCCCTTAGTGGCATATAAAAAGCATGTTGGATTCAAAACTAAAATATATATTTTTTACTACACACTATAATAATAATAATATTTATAGCATACCATCAAATCAAGCATGATAAACAAGGGCCTTAATCAAGTCCAGGCCATGGAGAGAGCATATGGAGGGGCGGACACAGAGGCATACCAAAACTCCTAGCATAGTGTGTTCCTGAACCTGGGTCTGTGCACTCACTATAGCCTGTGAATGTTCAAGGCGGTCGGGTATCTAGGGTCAGATACAGACCAAGGTACTTCTCTATTCTCTGGGGGGCTGATGACCAGTCACAGTCTTGTGCACACAGCAGGAAGGCACATCCACAGAAGGCCCCAGCTGCGGACCTCCCCACAGAAAGCCTGGTCTAGGCTAGGCCTCTGAGATGAGCAGAGGAAAGAGTTTCCTCCTCAGAAGCTGCTGGACCGCGAGGCCGATGTGGCTTCTTACAGTTCACTATAATAACAATAACATACTCTTATCGTAACACACAGTGACAGCTGCGGGCCCACTCTTCCAGAAGGGCCCGGTCGTGGTCGCAGGGGATCCTTAAAGGGTCTTATTCCAACGAAGACAGTTTCTTTTACGTACTCAGCACACAAGCAAAAAAAAACACACTTTTCCAATTCCATGTTATTAACAAATATGTGTGCATTTCACAGATATATGCCCAACTTGTCTCTATTAGTCCTCTGTACCGACCCTAGATTCGACCCTGTTACTTCACACTTAAGGTCAGCGCCATCTTGGATTTTGTGAGATCGTGCAGGTGAGATTCTTGTGTCTTGTGCCTGTAGCCCTGCCCCCTGCAGTCCCAGCTGAGAGACTGGTGAAGAGACAGCTGCAAACTACAAGGAGATAAGTGATCCAGGAGAAGGGGAGGCAGGCACACATCTGTGAGATGTAGAAGAGCTGTGTGTGCGCGCAATCAATGTATCTCGTGCATCTCTGATCCTGTCTCATCTCATGTTCACTACAATGTCAGAAGCCATATAAGTTTATATACACCTTGTACCCCGATAATTAACCTCACTGTCACCCCACAGAACTAGATGGATAATACAGTAAGTGTGTCGCTTATAGAGGACCCGCCCACACCTGGATTTGCATCGAGCAGCATAGGGAGTGATAGCAGTCTAAATACACATAAAATGAGTAATGGTAAAGCAGGGGTTAAAATGATCCTTTATTGTGTTAACATCACTAAGGGACTGAGATGTGAAAATTTTCTTAGTGGAAAAACCCTTTAGGCCACTGTGACACGTGTTCTACTCTTCAGGCTGCTTACATAATTTTAAAGTTGATTTTAGAAGGAAGCAGGGCATATATAAACAATTTAAGAAGATTACCACATGACAGTGCCAGGATCTAAGAGTCCCTGGTTTATTATGCTTGCAATTTAAAAAAAATCTCCGGTATTTGAAACCAGGTTGGCTGCAGTATCAACAATGCTGTACTTTGTTCATGCAAATCTGCAAGTAAAGGGATTCTCTATCTTACATGCATTATTTTTCATCCATTTGGCAGCTGGGACCAGATATAATAATTATCGGAAACACAAATACTATTTATAATGTCCAAAAATGTTTTTTTTTTTTACTGTAATTTCCCTTTACAGATATACATCAGTATTTAAACCCTACTGTTACGTAATACATATAGATTGGCCAAAGCAGTTGTGATATTCCTCAACCTTTTACATGCATAGACCCACTATAACCAATTTATTCGTGCTATTCTTTCATAAGAATGTTATACAGTACTACCCTATCAACCAGAAATCCACCCCAATTTCATTAATACAGGTCAGACATACCCACCTCACCCCTGCATTCCCAGGATGTGACCTGAGGCCTTCAGCAGGATGGCCAAACCAACAGACACCAGGATCAGAGCACCCCCAAAGGCTGACACCAGAGATGCCAGGCAGTCACTCACTCACTGGCCCTTCTCCAGACTGTATGCCCACTTCAGTTAATGGCCACCCTCTGATGATAGGGCAGGACATTCCCTGGAGAGGCGGGCAAGGCCTGGCTCCATACGATGTATATATGTAAACAATCGATACATAGGTAACAAATATTTATACAAGGAGAGATGCCTGCACTATTATACATCCATCATGTAGGTGATATATAGTACAGGTGTACAGGATTCTTACCTGCCAGTCCCCCTCCTCCTCTGGTCCATGCCCTTCCTCTCTGCAGTATTGAAATACGGATTGGCCCTCTCGTGATCCACAGGGCATTGCCAGCAGCACCTCCTCCGGATTCACCCCATGGTAGGGGCACAAGGGGCACTGGGATTGATCTGGAGCGGTGATCCTCAGATGGCTGCTGTGCCATGATGTAGCAGTGTGCCCTTCTCTGGCTCCTGGAGGGTGGCAGGAGATGTGACCCGGCGTCACCAGAGGAGCAGACACATGCCGCACCTCACAGCCGAGGCGCCCAGCCGTGTCATAGGGAGAGACATGGGCGCAGCTCCGGGTTACGTGCAGGGCGCGGGGCAGCAGAGCAGAGTCTACTGTCCATGGTCCTGTCCGGGGCATGCAGCGTCTGTGTGTACAGCAGCTATGTAAGCAGGACACCGGGATGGAGGAGGAGGAGGAGAGACGAGCACTGGGAGGCAGAGCCAGCACCGGCAATGACATCCCAGCCACCAGGGACGCACAGGCAGCACACAGCAGTGTTATCCCCCTCATTACACCTGTACACCCATTATATCACCTCCTTATACATTACGTTAGTATCTAGATCTCCTCATATACACTACAGTTACATTACAGCCTGATATACCACCACTGATCTCCTCTTATACACTACACAATATACTGTACAGCACAGTATACTACCCAATCCCCCTATACAATATATATTATAGCACTAGTATACTACCCCTGATCTCTCCTGATACACTATAATACAGTCCTGATCCTTCACGATCTCCTCCTTATACACCCAATCTTTTGCAAGAGATAATTTTATTTATTCTCTAGTATTTGTTCAAAGTTCAGCAGCACAGGGTTTTAAAATGTGGCCAATATACATGTACAGCAATCTCCTATGATCCCCTCCCTATAGACTAAGGCAGTATACATCATGGTGGATACATACAAACAAATAAGAAGAAAAGAAAGAAATGAAAGATACACATACTACCATATCACCGATTTTTCTACTCCTTTTGTGAGGACTGTATAATTTACTATAGAATTTAAAATGATTTGCGTTTCCGATTATGTTTGATCGTTTTTTTCGGATGTGCATAAGCACCAAGGTGCTGAGAAGCTGCTTTTCCCCCTTCTCCTTTTGAGACACCTACACGCTTGGCTGAAGCAAATATGTTTGTATGCTACATAATAAATGGAAAGGGGTCAACTATGAAGGACAACTATTGATAGTGTCCATGGTCACCTTTGGATTTCTTAAAACAAAAAAAAAACCCACAACTTATTTTTATAATTGAGAGTCCAAAATCAGGATATAGAGATAACGTCATAGTGCAATAAGTCTGACATGGAAGATACATGTATTACATGGCTCACAGCTGGAGCATTGTAAAGAAGTCTTATCTGAATTGCAGGCTGCTGAACGTAGCAATTTGCTCAATAAACTTGTGTGAAAATCATGTGTTAGTATCCGGTGCAGGAATGCGGTAGAACACGTTTGCATACATACACATAGTAGTACGCACTGCACTATGAGCAGTTCACACCGTTCAGACAGGGTTAAGTTCCAGAGAAGATAAGTTCCTCACTCAGGCTGTGTTCACACACACGTTACAACATCAGGAGATTTAACTCTAACGCAGACGCACTTAGACCTGAAACACATGCATTCAATACAAGAAAGACTCTTTTTGCGGTTAA
Source organism: Engystomops pustulosus (assembly GCA_019512145.1). NCBI lineage: Eukaryota > Metazoa > Chordata > Amphibia > Anura > Leptodactylidae > Engystomops > Engystomops pustulosus. The sequence goes on along the minus strand of CM033641.1, from coordinate 76,013,961 downwards.
CATGGGTAAACACAAGCCACCCAGGTAGCCTCTGTACACTTGGTTTGCATAGCCATAGAATTTTCTGTTGTGTAGAGACAGAGCAGCGGAACATGCAGGCTCGGTAAATATTAACAGCGCCGCAAGAAATGCATTGTTTGTGGTCCATTTGGTTAATCAATATGTTGATTTGGTACGGATTTCTTGATATCTACTTTATCATCAAAAAACAATGCAATTTGGGGAACACAGAACCAAAAAAACCATCAAACAATGGACTTTGACAAAAAAAACAAAAAAATAATAAAATCACTCCGCAGCTGATTCAAGCAGCTAGATGCTACAGGCAGCACATGCGTGTGAAAGATTGCAAATGGCCGTCTGTTTTTATAGGGCTATGACATCACATAAGCCTGCGGTGCTGAATGGCTACATGTCTGCACATGTGATGGACGGTGTCTTCATCTACCAGTAGTTCTCTGCCCCATGTAACTTGTTGTGCTCGCGGCCATTTTGCTGATAAAGTGAAAAAAAAAAAAAAAAAAAAAAAGTTAGTCTCACGAATCACTGTAAACTTCGGATTCGTGACGAATCGAGGTTTTCTGAACTGCAAATTAACTGATTCATTAGAATCGATTCGCCCATTTCTAGTAATACACTCACCGGCACTTTATTAGGTACATCCGGTCCATCTGCTCGTTAACACTTAATTTCTAATCAGTTCAATCACATGGCGCAACTCACTGCATTTAGGCATGTAGACATGGTCAAGACAATCTCCTGCAGTTCAAACCGAGCATCAGTATGGGGAAAAAGTGATTTGAGTGCCTTTGAACGTGGCATAGTTGTGGTGCCAGAAGGCTGTCTGAGTATTTCAGAAACTGCTGATCTACTGGGATTTTCCCGCACAACCATCTCTAGGTTTACAGAGATGGTTGCCGAAAAGAAAAAAACATCGAGTTGAGGCAGTTCTGTGGGCGGAAATGCCTTGTTGATGCCAGAGGAGAATGGGCAGACTGGTTCGAGCTGGTAGTAAAGCAACAGTGACTCAAAATCGCCACCCTTACAACCAAGGTAGGCAGAAGAACATCTCTGAACGCACAGTACGTCGAAACTTTGAGGCAGATGCTACAGCAGCAGAAGACCACACGGGTGCCACTCCTTTCAGCTGAGAACAGGAAACTGAGGCTACATTGCACAGTCCTCGAAATTGACAGTAGATGGAAAAACGTTGCCTGCTGTCTGATGAGTCTCGATTTCTGCAGCGACATTCGGATGGGCGTCAACAACATGAAACATGATCCATCCTGCTGTATCAACGGTTCAGGCTGGGTGTGGTGGTGTCATGGTGTGGGAATATTGCTTGGCACTCTTTGGGCCCCTTGGTACAATTGAGCATCGTTGCAACGCCATAGCCTACCTGAGTATTGTTGCGACCATGTCCATCCTTTATGACAACAATGTACCCAACATTGATGGCTACTTTCAGCAGGATAACTGCGCCATGTCATAAAGCTGGAATCATCTCAGATGTTTCTTGAAATGACAATGAGTTCACTGTACTCAAATGGCTCCACAGTCACTAGATCTCAATCCAATAGAGCATCTTTGGGATGTGGTGGAACGGGAGATTCGCATCATGGATGTGCAGCCGACAAATCTGCGGCAACTGTGGTGATGCCATCATGTCAATATAGACCAAAATCTCTGAGGAATGCTTCCAGCACCTTGTTGTATCTATGCACGAAGAATTGAGGCAGTTCTGAAGGCAAAAAGGGGTGTCCAACCCGTACAGCATGGTGTACCTAATAAAGTGGCCGGGTGTATATCATAGCAGTCTATAGTAGATTTGTATGGCCCTTCCCATGACCCACCGTCACACCCATTGATGGTGAGGACGGCATAGGGGTACAAGCATGATAAATTCCCCCAAAAATAGAAGAATAATTAAATAATTGATAGATGGACCTCTGCACTCTCTACCCAGGGCCGTTTTAGACAAAGTGGGGCCCTGGGCTAAATAAAAGTGGAGCCCCAAAATAAAACAATTTTTATGATCAGTCACAGTGAGTAACAGGCTACTTTAGTCCTGCACAATATAATACTTTGTAGTTTACAACTGTAGGATGGTAAGGCAATCTGTAATATGGGACTGTAGGAATTTTATAGGAGACGGACAGATGATAAGTAATTTGATGATATGAAATATGATAGATTTATAGATGCAGATATATAAATAGATGCGATGAAATATGAGAGATAGATACAGTAGAAGAGAGATAGAAGATGATTGATAGGCAAAAAGCTAGATAGATAAATTGTTAAATAGACAGATAGGAAATAGACAATATGTAGGAGATGGATAACTAGATGGCAAGATGAGATATATAGACTGGAGATAGATAAACATCTTCACCCAGGCATTCAATCAAGGGGTATAAAAAGAAATACATCCTTGACCACAAAGTCCATATGCGCCCCTTTAGGACAGGGGGTCCGTGCCAAATGCCAGTTAGCTGCCCCTGCTCTGACCAGCCCGCTACACCTATGTGGTAGATGTACATAGATAATCATCAACCGATTACTCATTTATACTTTAGATCTAGTTATTCAGCAAAGAAAAAAGCCTTAACTATAAAAACTGCTCGGAATCATGGCCTTCATCCCTTTATTATTGCAGAAGAACCTAAACACACCATCATACTCCTCAGCATTTCACATAAACTGTACTGCATCAGATTTGAAATCCACAATAGCAATGTATGTTTATAGCAATGTGGATTTCCATTATAATGCATTCCTCAAATTCATACATGTCAGAAATATGAAAGAGAAAAACTCCATATTATGTACAGCATACAAAATTGCATCATCAAAGTAGAACAATTTCATATCAGCAATAATGTATGTGTTACATGTTTTATGAGAAAGTATTTGTACAATTGAAATTTGTAATATTTGATGAAAACCAAATTAAACCCCTCTTGGTTAGGCCTAGCTTCGTTGTCTTGTGACGTGTGCCAGCCATGTTTCAGCAGCTAACACACAATCTCATGTACTTTTATTTGCTCTACACAGAGCCGTTTCCTCTACCGTTCCCACAGGATGGTGCTGGAACCGTGCTATATTTTTCAGTGGAATGCAAGTATGTGGCGCAAGGGATTAATGAATTGGCGCATGTGCTAAAATGTTTACAACTGCCTAGAGCGTTTAGCTGCTCTCTTTTTGCAGCGAAAAATGGGTCAGAAGTCTCTGTACTTGGGAGAAATTGCATAACAAATTGTATGGTGGGTTTTCTCTTTATCTTTTTGGAGTGTGAAATTTTAGGGCTAAATGAACGTATACCAACACAGGTGACGCCACACATGGAGTTTGAAAACGTTTTGGTCCGTTTTAAGCATCCGTTAAAAAAAGTTTTTTTTTAAAACGTATCGTTTTTTGACGAACTGCTTAAAAACGGACCAAAAACGGGTTTAAAACACTATGTGTGGCATCACCCATAAGTTTTAAAACTGGCTGCGTCCT